>VWZN01017261.1:334961-405942 GCA_013396955.1 Regulus satrapa | reverse complement strand
TATATATATATATATATATATATATATTTATAACAGTGCCTTAACTATAGATTTGGAGTAGTAGTATTCATACCATAATCAATTCATATACACACTGGTAAAATAATATGTACACCTATTTCTCTGCATATAAAGGTACTTGACAAAAGTTCCCATCAGGTTCAGTGAAATACATCAAATTCATCTGCGTTTCTCAACAGGCAAGGGTTGCACCTCAAGGAGCATGGAATTGTGTCTTGGGAGCAGTATTAGCCTACACCTCATCATCAGTGACAGTTTGAGTATCAGAAGCTGGAGGGTTCATGAGCTCTGAGAGGTGTCTCTCTCAGAAGGAGGTGCTGGCCTAGCCTGCTGCAGTCCAGAAGAGCTCAAATAGAAACTATAGGGTTGCAAGATGATTGGATCTGGTCATCAGTAAGTTTCCATTCTGGCTATAACTCAAGTCAGTAACTACTAGGCTTTTTTCCCAATGTGCAGTAAGATGGTATCATTCCACCTGGGCTACAAATCACAGTGAGCTACAATTCACAATGGTGCTACTCCACTTGGACTAGGGTTCAAATAAATGGTTTACCAAGGCTACAAAGGGTAATTGCTTATCCTTTGTATCCCACCTTGATTGGGCAGCTAGTACTTCTGATTGTTCCCACCTCTACCATGCAAGAGCTCTTGGTATGATCGGGAATGTCCCACAGTTGACATGGTCAAGGGATACTTCACCTCACTCAGATAGTTTGGTCAAGACTTATCAGGAATTTCTGAGATGAGGTCTGAGTATGATCCGAGGATGGGGATGCACTACCACAACCCAACAATACCCTTACAAGATTGAAAAGGATAGCTGGGAGTTGCTAGTAGGCATAATAAGCCACTCTCAGGTAAATCAATGAGACACAGCGGTGGATTCAGGTGATCTCCTGAGACCTGTTGTTCCATGACTTTACATCATGAGTGTGTGTGCTGTGCTTGTGTGTATGTGTGAGCAAAGAGGGGAAAAAAAAAAAAAAGAGGAGGGGAGATTATTTTTGCTTCATAAGGAACTTGCAAAACAACCATCCTTTTTCTGATCCCTGTCTGCAATTGTATATATTCTAGAAGCAGAGGAAAAAATGGGCAATTAAAAAAAAAAATTAGTGAAAACTATATCTTCTCTTGGTATTCTATAAAGCATCATGGAAGTGTTATAAGTGCAGTAAAACATCACTCGGAGGTAGAAAGAGAGGTCAAGTAGTAAGTGTATGGCTTCATTTATGTGATTTTAAGCTCATATCATCAATTCTGATATGGTGATCAAGCCCCAGGCAGCCCCATCCCGTGGCTCATGGGACACCCCATGATTTCTGTCCAGCTGCATCTAGCTGGGGCAGTGAGCTCCTCAGGCAGGGACCTGCCCTTGATGTGTGGGTGCAGGGTGCTAGGCTGCTCTTTGTCCTGCTGGCCCAGCAGCACCCATACACCATCTAGGACAGGGAGCAAACATGTTAGCATCCGCATGGCCTTGCAAAGACAGCTTCCTATGTTTCCATCTGTAACTTCTCTAAGGGCACCTGGTCCTAGGTTTTTTGGGTCGAGATGATGACCCTGTCCACCAAACCATGAGCAGCATGTGGTTGAAGACTCAATTAGGCAGAAAAGAAGGGTCTTGGTTAATCATTTTGCAGTTGTTATAGTCTGTCATGGTCTGCATTACCTTGGGGATAGAATCCATTAAAAAGGTTATATATTTAAGTAGGGATTTTCTCCCTCCTGGTAGACTTAGCTATGATGTTCCTATAATCACTCTGTAGCTGTAAATTTATATTATTTTTATGTAGCAGCTGAGTTAGACTTCTCTTTAAACAAATGGATCTTCTATTTTCAAAATATTTTGTATATGGTAGTTTTGTCCCAACTAAAATGTATCATTTATTCCTTTGCACGAATGGGCATGTTAATGCTGTGGTTTGAAGTGAAGACAGAGGTCCAATTGCCTATCTTATCTACCTACTGGAAATAATTGAAGACTATAACATTGAATTGCTATTTAGCTACCATAGCCTTGTGTGTAACACGGAGCATTGAATAGCAGAGTTAATTCATTTATTAACTCCTTACCAACATATATTTAATCAGTTTTCTGGTGCTTCAGACCTTGCAATCAATAAGTGTCTTTTACTTTCTTGCCCTTAATTAGTGTATATTTGTCAAGATTGGCTAATTTGTAAGCTGCAAATGGTACATGGTGTGAATTCTTTGTATCATTAAATGAGAGAGTTGTGAATTTTTGTCAGGATGCTCTCTTAGATAAAACAAAATTAATCTCTTCTGTGCTGGACATAAATCCAGTGGGCTTTTGGGGGTTTTTTTGTTTCAGTTTTGGTTTTTTTTTGGTGTTGTTGTTGTTGTTGTTGTTTTTGTTGGATTTTTTTTTTACCAGTGAGAGAACTATTAAGACTTTAAGACTAAAACTGGCAAGGGACTAATGTCCTGTAATAAGACAGCATTCATGGGTACCACTGTAGTTTTGTAGTTTTTTCCCCATGTTTATAACTAAAAACCTGTTGTATTGGTACAGTCATCTAATCCTACAGAGTGCTCTGCACAGGTGTAGAGTTAGTGTTGTGCCCATGTTTGCATGGAAATGGTGTCCACTGAGGTCTGAAAACTGGTTCCTTGTATGGATTAGGCAAGAGCATTTGATAAAACCCCACACGAGCAACAGATCTCTTACCAAGATCTAATTATACAATTTTAGTCAAATCTGAACAGATGCCCTTCTGCTTACCTATTGTTGAAGCCATTTGGTACCATTCTAATATTACACTGACACCGGGCAGGAAGGGCCCTTTTATTCCCTGCTGAATCACATGCCTTGGGTGCTAATGTAATAACTTCACAGTCCCAGAAACCAAAGGCGTGTTTGCAGGACATACATGTGCAAATCTCCCTACAAGGTGAGCTTGCTGCCATGGGGAATAAGATGCATTTATTTATGTCAGCGGTATATGAGAGGGGAATTGACAAGCAGGAGCACCTTAATGGCTTCAAACTACCTGTTAATGATCATGGCTCTGGTGCCTGCCTGGCAGCCTCAGTCTCCAATTAAGCATCTGCCCAAGCTGGAAGCAGGTCTCTTAATTGGAAAGAAACAGATTCAAAGCAGGTTGCATCTTCTGCCAAGACAGATTTATCAGCGAGGCCATGCCTTAATCCATTGTACTCCTTTCCCACCCCCACCTGGCTTTTCTCTTTATGTTCTCTGCTGCTGCAGGCACAGCCCTAGAGCAGCACAGGTAGCATGGATGGATGCTCAGCACCTTGGGGAGGTTTGGTTCTCCCCTAACCTTTTGCTGACCTGGGGCCCAGTGATGGATGCTGTCCTAATTGCAGACCCTCGACAGCACGCATACATCCATTAAGATATATTGCCTAGTACACATTCAGGAGATCTGTTTGCAGCTATCTTTTACATAGAACTGATTGTTTAATTGCAGATTAAAGATTAATGCAAGTATAATGATTCCATGAGGACACTTCAGACAAAAGCATCCTGCATCAGGCAGCCTGCATCCATTTTTCAATTTGGCCATAAATTTGGCTGGGAATTAAATAGTAAGTAGCCGTGATTGCAACACTGGTCTCTGAAGGCACTCACGGGAATGAAAATAAATGAACAGGCTCTCACACAAAGCATGTTTCATTATGGTCATTAGTGGACAGATCCTCAGCAGGGACCGAAGGTAAAATTTTCTACAAGAAATGTTGGCACATGTCTGATGAAATTGAAATAGTGAGGAAGTGAGTACGAAAATGTTCAGGTCACAAAGCTGATGGCAAACTTATTTTCTCTGAACTTATTCCCTATGGGCATAAGCTGAAGGAGATGTAGTTGTGGGGAAACCCTGGCATGCACTCCAGCATATCTCTGTCTTCTTTTACAGAGTTTGAACATATTGGGGAAATGTTTGCAATGTTGTGAATGCATAATTGTCTGTGTTGTTTATGTACAAAGACTTACTACAATTCATTACCCTGCTGATTTTGATGAATTGTTAACATTTTGCTTTCTCTTATGTCTTTCAGGTAAGACCACTTTTTTTCCCTTAAAATGCACAGCTGGCTGGTAAGTTGTTTATTTCTCTTCATTTCTCTTGCCTTGTGTTCTATGCTTTGAACAGATTCATGGACTATTTAGGTTGGAGGGCATGGCTAGAGGCCACCAGCTACAGCTCCCTCCCACAGCAGAGCCAGTTTTGTGCATGTAGCTCAGGGCTTGCTCCAAGGATTGAATCTGCACAGCCTCCCTGTGGAACCTGTCCCAGTGCTCCACCATTCTTGTGACAAACCCTGATGTCTGACTGGGACTCCACTTGATTGGACTTATGCCTGCTGAGGACAGCCTGGCTCTGTGTTCTCTGTGCTGTTGGTGGCATCAGTAAAGTAACCCTCTTCTCACAGTGCTGGAACCTCTCTGGAGAGATCAGACTGACTTTCCAGATCTGGATGTAGAACAAAGCATTGAAGTTACAAATTATTTCAGTTCACTTTAGTTAAAACAGCTTTTGAAGGGCTCCCTGATAGCTTGCATAGCTTTCATAAATCTTAGCAGAAGCCACTAATTTTAAGTGATAGAACTTCATATTTATTTTCTGTAAATAGTGTTTGCAGGATCATTAATGCTATTTTGAGATTAACTAGCAATCCTAAAGTTAAAAATGTTCTTCCTCTGAAACAGCAATATCTTGTAAGAAAGTATTTCTTTCTTTTACCAAATAAGTGAAGGAATCCATATGGGGTTTATTGAAATGTAACAAAAGGCATACATTTGGGGATTGCTGATAAGTGTTTGACTCAGTTTGACAGAGTTTCAGGTAATTAAAATCAAAGTGCTGACATTCTTCAAAGATGTTCAATATTTGAGATTTTTTTTGTTTGTTTTCCATTAGCTGAAGGGTCAGAAACATTTGTTTGAAAATAAGGTCCAGTTTCCTCCAGTGTTTAGAAGGTTTTTCACCCGTTATTGCATCCTTGGAGTTGCCCGTAATTCCCTAAATTGTTAAAGGGGCACTAATTATAGTCTTTAAAAAAGACATGTGATTTAATATCCATAGTAAGTTACAGAAAGAGATTATGACATAAATAGTATGTTGATATAGCCAATTCCACCAACTCATTGTCAATCTGTGTTCCTCCTTCTGGTTTATTTTTTGTTTGGTTTTGTTTGTTTATTTTGCTTATGTATGATATACAAACTCTTCTAGGCACAGACTGTTGGATATGCATTCATACAAAGAGATTACTTCAGTTTCCTGATAAATCCTCCACATTGTGTAGCTGTTAGCATGTTAATATACATTAATAAACGTGTCCCTCCCTGTATGTGTATGAGAAAGCAAATACTTTTGGGCAGTAATGTCTAGTGGCAGTGCAAGCACTTTCGGGTTTTTGGCATTCCCTGAGAATAGGATAAACCACAAAGTGTTTTGTAGCAACCTGAAATTGTCTTACTATCTGTAGCATCAAGAGGAAAGCATACTGCATGCTCCTTTAACCTATTTCAGTTTTTGAAAGGGACCTCCTCAGCAAGCCCCTGCTGGCCTGCTCAGCCACATGCCTTGTTGTCAGACCTGCCACTCATCCTGCTCTCAGCAGACTGGTCTGCTCCTGCCTGCAGGTTGCTTCACTCTACAAATCCTCCCGTTTTATGCGCCGAAAGGGCCACTAAGCTTAACCTGCATCTAATTAACCATCCCATACAGGTGAACTTGGATACAGAAGTGATGACCATGACTGGGGTAAGACAGGATAAATTACTACTGCCCAGTGTTTTGTCAAAACCCTTCAAAGATCAGGCAAAGGAGGATTTCTATCAGCAGGAGAGCATGTCTGCCACATTGCTGGGGAAGGCTTCTGTTGTGGCTTTACTTTTCCTGGTGAAGGCTTGAAGTCTTCTTCTATTTTGATATTCCCAGAAGCACTGGTGTGGTTTTTTCTTGGCACTGACAGTCACAATATTGACAGCTCCAGCTTGGAGTCTGCCTCTTGCATGAGCAATTGCAGAATAAATAGTGGAAGTCACACTTGCATAATATTTGCTTGGATTACAGTATATATATTTCTTCTGAGTTTAAAAATGCTTTAAAGTTTGGGATGAATTATGTTATTTCTGTAAGACCACAGCCCTGAATTGTCTAGAAAGACTGTGAAACTAGGACAGTTTATGTACCAGAGATGTGTAAATACTGTTGTGCTACTACTGTTCTTCTGTAACTGTCGAAGCGTCTGTAGCATTGTGGGTGGTGATAAGGACTCCATCTCTGTAGTGGGATCCACACTGGCATTTATTTGTACACTCAGAGTCATGTAGAATAAAGAGAAAGGTATCTGCTATTGAAGAGACTGCTATGTGAGTTGAAAGAATGTGAAGCTTGCTGAGCCTGGGTTATGCTCTGGGAAAAAATAAAATAAACAGTAAAATACAATTGGTAATACTCTGTTGAGTTTCTAAGCAACAAACATCATAGTGAAATAAGAGATTTGTGAGTTCTTCTAGATTTGATTAATGCTGGTTTCACAGGGTGAAATCTGATGTGACTTGGGAGGAAACAAGAATGGCTGGACCTTGCAAATTCATGACAATTTTTTTATTTCAAGTATTCACCAACTCACTTCCAGTCAGCAAGGTGAGAGACTTATAATTGAAAATTAGAAAGCCAGCTACTTCATCTGGAGCATTAGCCTTTTTCTATGTTCTGCAGATTTCTTTTTCTACAAACAGTGGCTCTGGTTTAACTGTAGGGACCATTCAGGTCTACCTCAAATTTGGTGGCTTATTCAGTGAGTAAAATTGAGCTTATCCTTTAGTAGAGCAAAGTAAAGAAGCAGGCAGAGAAAACTGATACATTAAGTATGCCCTATGGCATGAGCAATAGGGCCTAGATCCAGCAAACTCTTAGGATCTTAAGTATTTTTTAAACTTTACATATTCTTTTTTTTTTTTTTTTTTGGAAGCCTTTGAACCAGAATCTAAGTGCCTTCCTTCTGAGGAAGGAAAAAGGGTTCTGTTTGCTAATTAAGCTACAATAAAGTACAGAAGTTCCTTGTGAAGTCAGAAACATACTAATGATGAAATATAGGTTAGCAAAATTAATGTCTCACGTACTGTGACTTACCTTACCTGACCTAATTTCTTTATTTTCATTATTCAGTTGTCTTTGCTGAATTAGGGCACTGTGGTTTGTACTGCTAGATAATGCAACTGCATTTTTCAAGGATTCTGTTTTTTTTAAATTTCTGGAAGAAAATACTTTAAAAGGAACAAAAAGGCAATTTGTTACCATATCTGCCAATTATTTATGATGAGGTTTTTTCAGAGGCATAGGTATTGTAAGGTAAACTTATTAGAAGTGTCTATATTGTCAGTTGATATAATAAAGCCTGGGGAAATGCTCTTTTTTACTTCAAAAGACCACCAGCTTTTTTTATATTAACTTTGGGCTTTTAGAAGGTAGCCTTACTAGAAATAGGTTAGTGCCACACTTCTTATAGTGAATTCAGAAAGAGGAAGAGAGAAAGCAGATTATTCACCCTAGGCATGTTTTATTTATCTACATGATTTATTATAAGGCCTTAACGATTCAGAGTTGTTAGTAATCTGTTTGTAATTGATCAATAATTCAAGTAGCATAGGGCACAGGCTCTTCCAGTAAATGCCCGGTGCCTTTAAAGCAGTCACCTTGTATAGATGTGCAAATACAATTCTGATAAGGGGTGTTAGCATGGAAGTGCTGGTACTTCACGTGCAGTGATGCTGCACTTGGCGATAACTCTGGTGATGCATGCACGGGCGAGTTGTTAGTGCTGCGAGCAGGCAGAGGAGCACATCGATCTTGTTTCATAGGGAACTCCAGACTCACCAAACTACTTTCAGGAATATCAGTCTCTCTTCCAACCTTTTATTTCTTCAAGAAGCTGGTCTGAAGATCCAGGTTGAGCTTTCTGTGATTGGTAGGGTATTTCTTTAGTGCTGAGCCAAGAGCGAGATTTTATAGAGAGACCCATCAATCATAGTCCAGCATTGCTTCATGATAATTTACTTAGAAGGGATTATTAAAGAAAGATTAAGGATGTGTTAAAATAGTTTATTTGATCTTTATAGCTCACCTGAAATATGTGTGGTCATTCCAAGGTGCTCATGTTGCCCATTTATATGAAACAAATGAACTCTCTGTAATGCATCCATTATGATTGAACATCTGGGGATACAGAGGTCACAGAGGGAGTTCCTTGGACAAGAGGTGGTGTGTTAGCTTTGGAGAAGAAGCATAAAAAAAGGTGTATAAAAGGAAGTATGAAACAGGTGTGCAACAGCAACATCTACAGTAATTCTGATTCTTGCTATCAGTACGTGGAAGAGAAAATCTTCACTATGAGAATACTGAGGAAAGAAATTGTAATTTTTCAACAGGAGACAAAACATTAGCAGTCCTACTCTGGGTGGATTGTGCTGAGTGGGAGGGATTAAGAGCAGTGTAGCTCAACAGGGAACTTGCTTTGCTGTTGCCCCCAAACAGGATCTCACCAGCAGCCTTCACAGGCTGCAGAAACCAAAGCAAATGCTCCCTTTTCCATTGATGGCATCAAGAACTAATTGATGAGTGAGAAGCCATTGAATGGTAAGTGTACCTAAATTAGGGCACTCTGCCAGAGTATCAATGTGTAAACATTTAAATGGAATGGTTTTCATTATCTAGAAACTGCTTTCTGTGATTTTTCTCCCAGATAAATTTCTCTTTTACTGCTCTAAATCAACTCCTCAGGGTACAGGAAAGAGGATGTGACTTCAGCCTGGAATCAGTGCTGCTCAGGGGCTGCTGAGAGTGAACTGCCACCTCATACACAAGTTTCCTGTGATCTCTGAGTCCACTTAATTCCGATTGTGGTACATGTGATCTGAGACAGAGATACACAGGAAGAACTTCCTAGCTCCAGAAATGTTTTTGTGAAACTTCTGGCAGTTATTAATTTATCATGTGCTGTGTGTAATCAAAACAGAAATTGCTCAAATGCTGAAAGATTGATAGGTACCAATTTAATTTGTGACAGGAAATACTTCTAGCTCTGATCTGGTGTTTGCAATGTGTGAGGAAGAGAAATCTGTTCTTGTGGGGTCTTTTATTCATTCTGTTTTCAAGAGCTGGAACAATCTGTCTCTGTGCTTATTTAATTAATGTGATGTCAACAGCAATAATGTGTTAAATAATATAGAATGAGCTGTAAACAAAGCAGGATTTGAATCTTCTAAATCAACCAAAAGTAATTGGCCAACCTCAGGGGATATTGCAGTGCTGAACCTTCTTCTAGAGCTTTGTTTCCTTTTTTATGAAGAGTGAATTAGTTTCTGTTTTGAAGCATCCTGAAATAATACCATTTTTGTTGTCTCACTTTGAAAAATAGCTCACACTCATTTTCAAAAAAGAAAAGGGGAAAGAAAGGAAAAAACAAAGATCACTGTGACTGAGGCATAGAGCCAGATCCTGAGCTCAGTATCTGTCTGAAGCGAGGCTGGGAGTGGTCCTGTGTGAACAGTGACAGTATTTCTATTAAGCAATTAAAACACTGAAAGGTGATCTTAATTAGCAAACATCTGCCTTTAATTAGCAAAATGGAAGTGGAAGTAAGCCTACCTGAATGAAAACTTCTCGTGGGTCATTAGTTAAGCTATTTTTATTTCATTTTTATACACTTGCTAGATTTTTAAATTGTGTATTTTGCTCTCTATGGAGGCTGATGCCCGTTTGCTCACTAGATTAAATAGTAGCTCAGTGAAGTCAACAGGTGTCAAGAAACGAGTGATGTTTGAATAAGATTCATCTTCCTTATTTCAACCATGTATCTGGACTTGGGGAAAACACGGTAGGAAACAAGCACCATGAGAGAGCAGCTAAGCTCTTCCTTAGCAGAGCTCAAATAGATCAGATGCATTGGCTTGAAGCTGCTCTCTTCCCCACAGACTTCAAAGGAAGCCTAAAGCCATTTAGACAAAAAGAGCTTCAAATATCTAAAAGGCAGGCGAGGTGGATGCTATAGTGTGGTTTTATGGTAGTGCAAGTCTGTAGTGGAATAAACCCCCCAGTACTTCAGGAAGGAGGGACACAGTGGCCTGAGGGAACCTTCTTTTTCTCCATGACTTTGTGCTTATTTATTTGACCTAAACCCTGCTATTGCCTTAATAATGAGCACTGAGACCTGTGCTCATCTTGATTTTTTTTCCTCTGCTTTGTGCCTGCATGGGTACATTTAGCCTCTGTTTATGCTGCTATGTTTCCGTTTTACTACTCTGAAGCAACTGTAGACAAGAAATAAAGGAGAATGGGAAAGATTCTGTTTAATTTTACATTAATCTGGGGGTTCATCCATTCTGTCATTGGAGAAAACAAAATACTTTACCTTCTAGAACTCCTGAAACCTTAAGGGAAAGAAAAAGATACTCTTTTTAAATTATTTTTTTTCCTTTTACTGTGAAAGAGTAGTCGTCCTATAAGATTAGTCGAAAAAGTACAAGGGAAATATGAAAGCTGTCTGTGAGTTGGGCCTTTGTGTGTTGGTATTTTTTTTCAGATTTCTACTGTACAATAGGCTAACAAAAGAGTGCAGAAACCCGAACACCTCACTGTCTTAGGTAACAGTGGAGACAACAAAAAGACTTTTTTCCCTTTAGAGAGTTTAGGTGCAATACATAGAACAGATGTATGACATGCTGTTCCTTTGTGAAAGTACTAAGAATATTAAAGTACTCCCATTATCAGTGCTTAGCCCCAAGCTTCCTTTAATGATCCTACCACATCTTGTAAGAACTAGAACTAAAACGAGGATGTAACTTCAGAAGGAAGCTACACGGTGGCAATTAATAGTTCTTGTCAAAGTCCTGCACAATCAGTATCCATGAATTATGACATCTAACTACTAGCCCTTTTAATCTTGACTAAAGGTTTTCGTGTTCCTTATTAAAGTATCAATCTGTGGCTCTGATGTGTTCCCTCAAAAGGAAAAATAAACAACTAATCAAGTAGACAGTGTTCTTTGTGGTTTAACTCAAAGGCTGCTGTTAAGCATATATTGCATTTATATGCTAATATCAGTTCATCAGACACTTAGGCATGTATTCTTTTCATCTATATTTTGTGTCCTCATTATTATGTCAGTCTGCTGTTGAACTTTCCCCCATTCTCCATTCAGGGAAAGTGGCTAATACAGTCAGCTAAGCAGATGAAAGAGTTGCAAAGATAGGAGTTGGATCCTGCTGTTCTTGGTTTTACTCACCAATAAAAGTCTTGCAACTTAGAAAAAAACCCCAAAAAAACAAAAAACAAAAAACCAAAACAAAACAAAAAAACCCCTCTTAACAAAGATGTGAACACTAAAAAAGACCTTATAAGTGGTTCATAACAAGAATGAACAAGCTTTTCCTTTCTCTACAGGGTTTCTTTTTTAATGTACTGTATCTGATCCTGGTGCCTCATCTAATTTAGAGAATAACTACAGATGTACTTTAAACTTGTGAGAGTTAAAAGCCGAAGTACATTTATTCCTGGATTTGTTTTGAAGAAGAAAACCTAAAACGTTGCTTCCCATTGCTCTCCATTACTCTACCTATGTACCAGCCAGGACATAGCCACCAGGGCAGGTGGTAGCAGGAGCTGGAAGCTGATCTTTTTGTAACCTGTGGTATGCTCTGCATTTTAAGTATTACTCTGTCTTAATCAAATCCCAGTCATGGCAGGTTTGAAGTTTAGGATACTTAGCTGGCTTTTTCAAGTATGATTTATTGTAAAACTAACGTAGCAAATCCCTTGTCTTTTCTCTTTGACTAAGAAATGGACTCACTGTGGCCCTGAGGGATGGATAAAATTGACTTGAAACCTTTTCCCTGGTGCAAGACTGTCCTGAAGCTGTGGCAGATACTCTGGTTGTTTTCATCTTTTTCCTTTCTGTTTCTCTTCATGCTATTCCTTCTCCAACAACATGATGGTACTTCTAGCCTTGACTCACATTACTGGATGTACTGGTGATGGATTCTGGATGATTTCAAGTCCTGGGTCTGCAGTTCATTATTTTTAAAAACTTTCTTAAAGTATGATGAAAGACTGATTATGCCCAGTAATTTCAATAGTGAACTCCTGTCTTTGGCAGAGGACATCTAAGTATGGGACACAAGCTTCCATGAGCAAGACTTCTTCCTAACAACTGGTGCTAAAAATCTAATGCTTCCCAAACAGAAAACATGTAAAGGACATATCCTAAAAAGCTTTAAATTCCTTGTAAGTTCAGGAAACTCAGTTCAATGCTAAATCCAAGGAATGTTTGTGATTTTTTGCTTCTCCAGTTTATCTGAGTGAGTACGTTCCTAAACTAAGACAGGACATTTCTCAAAATGAGGGATGCACATGGAATTTACCATCTTTGTCATATACCTGTAGAAAAATGCACTGATAGAGTAACAATTCCTTAAAATATAAAAGATGGATAGTCTTCTGCATAGGTAAGTGAAGATTAAAACATTTCACCCTTCAATTCCTGATCTAATTTTACCATCCTAATAAGAGGATTAATTATCTCTGTATACTTTTTTCAAGTTTTGCAGTTATTTTCTCTATTCCTAATTGGTGATGTAGTTTGATGTTGCCTTGTACCAATGTAGTCAATATTATTTTAGAACTTGTTAAATCTAACTTTAATTGGCATTGTCTTGTAATCGCAACAGATTTATTTTTTTTCCATTTCTTTTACACAGAAACTTCATTTTTAGAGTCTTAGAGAAACAATATCTTTTTTTTTTTTTACATTTTAGTAATGGATCCAATCTCCATCAATTAATAAAAAACAACTACTATGATAACTTGTTCTGCAAATGTAATAAAATCTGTTGTATAACTTGACCTGAAAACAAGAAGCTCTGCATGGGAGACAGATAAATGTCAGTTATACACCAAATTGTG
Organism: Regulus satrapa; assembly: GCA_013396955.1. Taxonomy (NCBI): domain Eukaryota; kingdom Metazoa; phylum Chordata; class Aves; order Passeriformes; family Regulidae; genus Regulus; species Regulus satrapa. The sequence continues at coordinate 392,965 of VWZN01017261.1, read as the reverse complement.
AACTAGATAGAGATATTTGAGCAAATTGTATTTTTATCTCATAATCTACATCTGACTAAGGTAGGCCTTCACTGTTCCAACCTGCTGATTCCTTGTTCTGCTCTCTGGGTTCCTCCTCCTTACTTATATTACCTCTTGCTCTACATGTGCTAGCTACACTGTTGTTATCATTTGTAAAATTAATACAGCTGCATTTAAATCTGAGCAACTGCTCTGGTGCTCATTTCATTTTGAGTTGCTGAGCCTGTTTTGGAGTAGGAGAAAGGCTTTCCTGGCTAAATTCTATGTATATTCCCTGTCTCTCTTGGGCTGACACTCAGTGATATAGTAAATGCTGCTCTAAGGCTCATAAATACAAGAGAGCAAATTCTGTGACTGCATCTCACATACCATTGGCTGCATTAAAATTCATCTTTCAGTTTCGTGGAAAAAAAAAAAATTGGCTAATTTCCTAACAGCAAGCTTATGCTTCATACCAAATCAGATATCATCTGTCTGCACCAGACTAAATTTATGCTGGTTCAACTTTTGTCTATTTTCCCCGAATGTCATGTAATTGCCACTGTACCATAAACTTGCTATCATGCACACTTGCAATACGTCAGAAAGGTGGTTATAATGCAGAATGATACAAATGTACATATAGGATCAGCAAATTGTGGAACTGCTGCATGACCTTTTCTTGTACAAGATGTATTATGTTCTATGTACTTTGCTCTGATGTCTTTAGATAATAGTAGCAATAACACAATGAGTAGCACTGTTGTGTGTCATTGAAACAGAAAAATGCTCTGTTCTTAGGTCATTTCTTGAAAGTGTAGAAAAAACAGTAGAGATGAGATCAAGTACTACTTACTTTCTTACAGTAGAAATAAGACATATTCCATATTCTGCCATACTGTGGATACATGTTTTCTCTAATGTTCAGTTGCTCTGATATCTTCTTAAAGCAGATCCTGAAGTTATGTATCAGCAAAAGGACCTATAAAGCAGCATTTGGATTAGTTTTGGTCATCAATCAGATTACCATTTTTACTGTATTGATGCACTTGTATTTTTACTAAGACTTAGGTGCAGAATTTACTCAGGGCAGAATAGATTAATGATTTCTGCTGCAGTAATGCCTATGAAAGCAAGAGCAATCCAATCTTTTTAATGGTCCCATTTATTAAGCACTCTTCTTTCCAGTCTCCTTCCCATGAAATATGCAGAGGGAAACAATTGTGTAAAGGAACAGAAGGCAAAGCTCAAGGACATACATAGTAAGTGTTACAGATACGAAGATTTCTGCCATTTCAGGATGTGCTATATGAATTGTTATTGGTACCATGTGACCATACTGCCTCATCTGGTTTTATTGCTCTTCTTAAATGCACAATTGTTGATCAATAAGCTAATTTTGACTTCTTAAAAATATCATCCTTATCTTCTGATCAGTTCTAAGGTATTACACCTTGGCATAAGTGTCTTGGTCTGGAGGATTCACTGGTGGAAGTGAAGGGTTTTATACCTCAAATGCTGTGGTTATGATTGATTCTTCTTCAACATCTGTCTTTTCTACAAAGACATTTCTGGCCTTTACTGTTTATGGAACAAACTGCCTGCGCAAGGCTAACACATCCTTGGGGTGACATCTTAAAAGAGGGCTAGATGGAAAATACTAGGAAAGCCTGTCATCAAGATGGAACCCAAATATGAATTGTTGACTTGTGCTTTTCTCTGCACATTCTTGGTGCAAAGAACAGACAGATGTGTTTGTGTCTTTATTCCAAAGATGTTCACTATCACATGATTGGACAAGGTCTTGAAAAATAATGCTGATAGGTTGGGCAATGGAAAGTATCCCAAATGAAGTGCAGCTTAGCAACAGTGAGATCCAGCAGAATGAATCAACATATGGCTGGATACTGAGAATGGTTCACTAGTAGGAAATGATGAATGCAAAGTAAATATGCAGAGTAAGCTCTTGTGTTGTTAGTTTGAAGAATCTTATTCCAGACACATTTCATGGACAAGAACAAAACTAGCTGATTATGACTGGGACTTATTGCTATGGGAAAAGGGCTTAACTGCAAATCTTGGAAGGCAATATGAGCATTTATACTTAGATTTGATCCACACTTTTACTGAAAAGTCATGTAAATTCTATACCTTTGTAATAGGCATTTTAGACAAAGTACACCTGAGATGGAAACACTTTGGAGAAAGTCGATGTAAAGATGATTTAAGAGATGTGTTTCTACTATTTGACTGCAGCACCAAAGTTTTTTGGTGTCTTGGTAGAAGGGTAGGCCATGAACATGAGGTCTTGGGGAAAGGCTTTCAAGAAACTTTCTGCTGCCAATTTAGCAACCTTAAATCTGTAAGGCTTACTGATAAAGACTGCATTTGCATGACCATCAGGAAGAGCAAGTTTTGATTTCCTAGATATTCCTCCTCTCTGAAAGGGAGAGAATATACATATAATAAACACAGAATTGAAATTCAGTTTCAATTTAAATTCAAATTCAAATTCAGATTCCGACAGAATTGTGTTCTGAAAAGAAGACAACAGAAGTAAACATGCAGCATCAGGTTTTACTGCAGGAAAAGCACTTACAGCTAGTCTCCCTGTAACATGGCTCCCAAAATCTATGCAGATCAACTGTACTGGCATCTTTTTATAGTAAAACAAGGATCTATATATTTACTGCAATTCAGTCATAATGACCAGAGGTTGCAGTGAGTGCATATACACATAATATATATTATAAATGAAGCATTCATTTTCATTTCAACACCAATTCCCAATAAGCTGGTATTCATCAATATGTGTTTGCTAGCAGATCAATACCTAATCTGTTTGCCAATTCAATTGTATCAAGAGGATGCATCAGACCAATGATTTTCTAGTTAATCTCTTGTGTTAACTGAAGAAAAGGGTAAGAAAGTATTTTGACAACTACAAATGAATGAAATATTTCAATGCAGCAAAAATGCTTTGCATTCTGACCTATCTAAGAAAGCAGAGAGTCAAAGCTGTTATTTATATTAGAACATTAGATATTTTAGGAGCAGAAGATGCATCATGTAATATTAATGTAGCTATTTTACTAAAATTTGCATCTACCCAGTATAAAAGAGTGGGGATAATTCAGTGCAGGACCATATGAAAAACATGTTACAGCAGCACAACTGGGAATTTGTATTCATATAAATGAAAGGAAGTCTCTAGTAGAAAAGATGCTGTAGCAGCTCTTGGCTGTCACTATGTAAGTAGATGGATGAGTGTTTTTGTGACTTGCAAAGCTGGAAGGTTTATACTGTATTAATGGGGCTGTTCTCATCTGATTGCATGGATCAAATCCAGCATTTGGCCAGGTTGGCTAGAGCTGGAAATCTGCCAGCTATTATACTGTGCTATGTAGAAACAAAGTGAAAAAGGCTGTTTAGTGGGTTCTCTGCGCAGCTGACATTTTTAAAGGATGGTCTGTAAAATTCTATGAGTGCCTGGGATTAGTGCGTGGAATGGATTGCCAAAAGTAGCTGGCTTTGTGGGCTCAGTCTGAACAGCATTTGCCACTGCCATTGCTGGAAGCAAGCTACATAGGTGGAGGTGGCTGGTCTGAGCCAGTGGGACATTTCCTGCATTCTCTCCATGGTTCTCTGGAAAAGTCATCCTCATTCAAAATTACTGTCACTTTAAATTATTCTTCCTCTTCTGGAGGAATCCAAGGCACTTTGGGTCATCTTTTTCAGAAATGACTTTTATGACAATATTTAAAGCTGATTTCAAAATAATCTTACATATTTAAAAGGAAAACAAGCTCTCTGAAGATTGGGATTAAAATTATCTCTTTTTTGCATGGATATTCTGTACATATTAAATTTTGCAAATTATGTATTCTATTTCACAGAATTACTATATATTTGCTAGAGGAAAATAGATTTTTATTACAGTCAATGGCTGTTTGATTACATATAAAAGTTTTAGCTATGCTAAGTCCATCCCAAAGCTCCCAATATTTTCAGCTGATGTTTTTTCTAGAACTTTCAATTAAAATTGTTCTAAAAAGCCACAAGTTAGCTGCATGTGTACTTAAACTAAGTTAGATCTTCCGTTTTGCTGGTTGCTGTATGCCATCTAATTAATCTGTAGTGATTAAATGTACATAAAATCATCTGAAATGCAAGTTAATTTGCACAGCTATGGAACAGTGAAGAGCTTTTACTAGTCCTTAACATAATTGTTTTATCTTTGGAAAGCAATTTCAAAAGGCTGCAGATGATAATTGTTTTGATGAAGCAAATGTGGAAAACAGCATAGCAACCACACATGGTAAAAAAGTCAGCAGCAGAGACTTAAAGAGATGGAGGTGTTTGCTTTTCAGTGTGCAGCTTGTCTTTGTTTCTACAGGTACAGGCTCTTATTGGCTGTCTTCAAAAGTTTGTCCTCTCTGTGCTGTCTGGCAGTTTGCATCCCATTCCTGATTTGTTGAACTGACTGTTGTGTGGCTAGGAGGTGGCTTGGGGCTATGTTTTCTTTCATGATTTATGAAAAAAGTTAAGCCTGAGTTTTCCAATGGGACCAAGAAAGCAAAGAGCTCCTAGAGAAATGCACACGGCTTGTTTTTCTGTCTGCCATCAGTATTCTTGAAATCTCATTCCTGCTGAACTGTTCCCAGCAAAAGTCTTTGAGGCATTAATTTGTAGACAGTGGAACACTCCTTGGAGGGGACAGTTTGTCTTTTAAAGTATAAATACCTGTGATTTTTGGCAGTTCCATGCATTTGCTTGGTCATGCAGGGGAGTCACAGTATGGCTTATGTCACAGTAATGATAAGTTAAACAAGTGAAGACTGGTGTTAGGTCAGGGGTGCATTGTCACTGGCTGGAGCACCTGTCACTCCAGAGACAGGAAAGGCAGCCCCACAGGTCATGGTGGTGAACCAGAAGAGAATTAGAGCACATATGCCTGAGTGCACTTTGCTCATGCAGGTGTCTCATCTCATGTTCCCTCACCAGCCATCTGTCCTTCTCCTCTGGTGGCAGCAAAGTTACCCAGAGCACACTACCTTATGGCCCTGTGGTGAGACCAAAGTCCCACGAAGACTTGAGCCCTCCAGGGTTTGGAGAGCCTCATCATGACGTCTGTTTTCTGGTTTCCATTCCAGCTGTGAGGCTGTCATTGTGTCAGGCCGTGAGCCTCAGGTGGGTGGGCTCACTTTTTGCAATGTCTGTGAGCCACAGTTAACAACAGTCTTTTGCTTTGTTGTTCATGGTTTATTTTAATTTTTGTTTGTTGGGGGGGTTTTGTTTCTTTGTTGTGCAGTTTTGTTTGGGTTTTTTGGGTTGTTTGTTTGTTTGTTTGTTTTTCCTGTGGTTTCCCATGAATGAGATGGGGGAAAGTTTTTAATATTGAAAATTTTAAAATATCAAAAGGATCAGAGAAACACTGCTAGGGAGGTAGGCAAAGTCAGCATGGAAGGAAATTTTATTTTGTAGCTGAAGGTGGAGAAAAACAGTATAAAGATAATTTCCATGTCCTCTGACTGAAGTTGAGTTTACGATTCTGAGATGTAAACCTCTTTTCTGTTTTATTCCCTCTTTTTCCTTCTCCTCCTGAGAACAGCAAAATTCCTCTCTATGGCTTCAAGAAGTTGCTACAGGATTAGGAATATAAAATCTGACTTAGGGAAGAGCTGTGCATCGTAAGAAAATAATACAACTATCTCCAGAAGTAGTGCCTCACCTCTCATTAGGCTTCATATGCTTTTATTGTTTTTACCAATTGTTAGGTCTTTTCACACAAATGAAAGAGCATCTTGGCTTGGAATAGCATTAGTATTCAGAAGGCTCATCCTAAATATGCCACAGGAGAAACAGCAAGTTGCTTTTCAAGGTCCTAGCGGGGTGCTGGATCATCCCTATCATATCTGCAGAGTTTGTCATAGCACAGTCTGTGTCCTAACCTCATGATTTTAATGTATATGAGCCTCTAGCTCTTAACGGTACATTAGCTTAATTTGTACTTGACAGAAACAATGTTCCAGTTTTGCACATTTTGGTCTATAAATATCATTCTACTTCAGGCAACAATACCCTGGCCTCCTATCAGATATGCCTCTAACTTTTTTTCACAAAACTTTTAATTTTTTTTCTTTAAATTAAGATTGATTTTAAATTCACAAGCTTTGTTTTACATGTGCATTCCAGGGGGCTAATCAGTATATACAACTACATATATTCTATTTTTTTTCTATTTATGCTGCAGAGTTCTCCACTTCATTATTTTGACACAGAAGAGAATTTCTGGATGTGTCAAACATCCTCTGGTGGTTTAAAAGCCTCTCTCATGCCATGTGACAAAGAGCAGATTCCAGGCCCAAACAGGCATATGCTACATGTCACAAGTTAAAAGCAAACCAGTGTATCAGTGTCCTGACCCAGGTGTACACAGAGACCCATATTTTTTGCTTAACTGTGCCTGTATCCACTGTGTTACTGAAGCTGAGAGTCAGAAACCTGAGGGCAGATCTGGTTTTGGTGCCAGCCTGCTGCCGAAGGAATGTGCCAGAGGCAGAGCTGGATGGAGCCATGCAAAGTGCTCACACCGGAGGTTGTTCTTTGCACTCATATTTTCCAGGAGCTGTACCTGCAAGCCATTTACATCTGTATCTGCCAACTAATGTGCAGACCTTAAATGGAGTCCTTCAGCTGTCAAATAGATTGGAAACGCAGATATGCTGGCGCAAGAACTATTTCTCCTAACACTCTGCTGTGATTCCCCTCTTGGTACCAGTCTTAAACATTGGTGACATTCGGAAATATATGAATGAGAGTCAGATATCAGTCATGATTTTTGGCTGGTTTTGCTTTGTGCTGTTGCTGCCGCTGTTATCAAATTTCAGCATGTGTCCTTATAACAATTTGCTTTGTGAATGTGCCCAGTTTTGAAGTTCAGAAGTGCTTCACAAACATGAACTCAGCCACACAGCATTGCTGAGGTGTGGTGGAACAAGACTGTATCATGTTTGGGGATGGTTGTCTGCAAGTATGGAAAATAATTATGATCTATATTAATTTTTTTTTAATCAACTGTTTATTATAGAAGTCTGGGTAGAAGTCTATCTTCAGCATAAGAGCAGGTAGGGAAAAAGTTAAATACAGTGAAGTATTAAAATACAGTGAAGTAAGGTTAAGTTACTGTGTAAAGATGACAGTCCTATGTCAGTGATTAAGGCGGAACTCGGACTTTTCCAGTTCTACCTGTCCAATTCACAGCTCTGCTTCCACTTATTTTTTAGCCTTTTAAATGAAAAAGCATTTATTGTCTGAGTGCAAGACCTGGTACAATACTTATCTCCACCATAGCTGTTCCAAGCTTCAGTATTCAGTACCTTACACCTTTACCATCTCTTTTAAACCCAGCTCATTATGATCTTTGGTGTAAGTCTTTCTAAATTCACAGATGATTGACAAGACAGGCTGTAAGGGGCTTAGAGGGAACTATGTCAGTGAGGCTGCTTCAGGAAGTTCTAGTGCAGAGAAGCCTAATATATTATGGGAGAAAAATAAATGATTGCTCATGCACAGCAACAGCTAAAATAAATGAAATACCTCACTTGATTTCTATTTTATTTTTTCACAAAATACCCAAAGGCAATAATCCACTTTCTGGATTAACAGCCTGTAAAATATCATTCTAAAAAATAAAGTCATCTTTGAGCTGACTTACACCAAGACAGAAGGCATCAAGAAGCAGCAGAATCTTTGCTGTGCTCTACTTGTGTAACTTGAAGCCGTGCTGAGTGAAAGGTTTTTTTCCTGCTTTTGTAAGACATGGGAAGAATAATTTCTGTCCAAGGCTATAAATCAGACCTCATCCTGGGAAACAGGTTTACAGCACCCTGAATATTACTATCTATTAATAGAGGTGTTCTCCTTGGATTAACAAATGCCATAATAGTAAATCTTTATAATTTTTCAGCATTTTGAATTCTTCTCCTGTCTTTCACTGATTTTATTTTCATATAATACCTTTCTTTTCATATAATACCTTTTTTTTTCCTTTTAGAGACCTCCAAAACCAAGGTTATGTCATTTAGTAAATTTAAAGATTATTCACACAAATGTGAGTTATTTAGTACTAAAGAGCCTTTCCTATCCTCCTCTTCTACCTGAAGACCTGGCTGGCTCTGCTGTACCCTGCCTATGCCTTGTGTCCATGAGAGTAGCCATTTCATCACAGACTGACAATTTTGAAGATTTTTCTGCCTTTTGGCCAGCCCTGGGAAGCTGTAACTGGGAGTTAGAATATGTGTCAAGCAGAAAGACTTAAAACTTCTCAGAAAAATTTGCACAGGTATATATTTTGAGTGAGTGGGGAGAGCACCTGAAGAGTGAAGGGGTAGGAGAGGGGATTTGAGGGGAACATAGGTAATGTGGAGAAGAAGGCAATTATCTGTAGAGTAAATAACCCTAACATTTTAATAAAGATGATTTTCAAAGCAGGATCTTTCAGTGATTCAATTTTTAGGACAACGTCCAGAAGTTGTTATACTGGCAAGAGACTCTCAAGTGTTGAGGGAAAAGCAGCCAGGACACATTGGAAGATTTGTTAATCTAGTTTAGCATGGAGTTGTTAATGAAATAAAATTAAATGGGTACCTATTGGCTTGGGATTGTTATGGAATATGCCAGTCTTTAGGTTCAGAATATACGGTGTGAAGGACTTAAAGTACAATAAGAAAAGGATGATTGCACTTAGGGAAAGCAAAGGGTAAGTGCAGCATAATGAATCACAGTTAAACAGGGGTGGATGGTTGCAAAGCCAGCCTAACCTGATAGTCTTTTTGATTAGCAAACACCTTATCTTGCCAAAGAGTGTGTGGTAGGTCCTCTTTATCTGAACTTCAGATAAACAAAAATATCTGATCTGATACCATAAAGGAAAATACTAGCTAAATTGGAACAGAAGCAGTTATAGAAGTGGGGCTAAGGAGAACCTGGAGTTGACTCTGGAGGTATCTCTAACTACATGTAGTGCTAAAAAGGAAAGTGAAAGGCTGGGGAGAGGTTACTGCTGGAACTGCAGAAGAGTTTGTCTTCACAGTGATCTTATTTAATACTTTTATCAGTGACATTTGTGGAAATATCAGCAAACTTCACCTGCCGATTCCTAATGACATGCTTAATGTCTTTTAAAATACAGATGGCTTCAGCAGGACTGGGAGGTTTACCTGGGAACCCTGGGGGGAAAAAAGAGGGGAGGAGGGGATAAGGCTAAATGGTGAGGCAAGAAGGTGGAGAAAAAAGAGAGGTGCCATAATTAGTCATGTTTTATGGGAGTACAGCAATCAGAGTGCAATAATGAGAAGAAAGAGGCTGAGACTAGACCTGGTTTTTCTCCCATTTGTTCCATGAGTGGGAGATTTGAAAATTTAGCTGTTGTACCAATTTGATTGGGATGGCATAAACATTTCAGAAGAGTAACCTCCACCTAACTTCATACTTAAGTCCTTAAACCCAGCCTTGTTTGATAGGTGGTTAGTTTATGTTTTATTACTTAAAATTAAACCTTCAGAGAGCAGTGTGTAATTTCTTGCATTCCCAAAATGTCCAGTAACCTGATGGAAAGTCTGCCTTGCAGAGTCAAAGGTGTGATTTCATAGTTATGCTCAGTCCAGCTTTTCCAGTTTCTAGGCAAATAACTTATTTATTAGACTAGTGTGTCAATATGCAGTTGCTACTGTCCTCATTTTTTAAGGGAGAGGGGAAATTCTGGTGTTCTCCTAGTTGACTTCACTTTTTCAGAAGTCTGGCTGACTGTCCTGGGCCTTGAGTAGAAGCGTAGACCTAAGGGGGAGACATGTCTGCTCAACTGCAAGGCTTTGATTGCAACTCTAAAAGCGCCTTTTGAGTTTGCTTCCAGCCTGTTGTGCATAGAGGCTCATGGCTTGCCCCATAGACCATATGCATCTCCTGTTGGCAGGCCCTGAGGGACCCTGTGCCTTTTCCTGCCCAAATAATTCAGGGTGAAATGAGGATAACTTTCGGTACCCGTGCACCTTGGTTGCTGATCATACATGAAGATGTCAGATGGGATGGCATTGCCCTCTCTGAGATCACAGTATCACAATCTGCTCCAAGTAATCCCTCTCTCACTCAGGAGAGCTGTGTGACATACAGGATGTGATGGCTGTCCTGCAGCTTGTTTCCACTGACTGCCACGTCAGAAGGGGGAAGCTGGAGATTAAGATTGCATGACTGAGTACCTGGCCTCACAGTTCTTGGATTTTTCTAAGGCTAGGGCTTGAAGGGGTAGGAGGGGGGAAAAATGCATGTTTTGAATATCTGTGAGCACTGGCTACCTTCACTGTGTTTTGGTGAGACTTACACACTGACAACACAAGAGTATAATGATATTTCTCTTTGGTATTAATGAAGGCACTCAAGGCCAGTATGCAAATTCTAATTAATTCCCACAAAAATCTGTGAGAATCTCCATTAAGAGCTGATTTGTCTCCAGTGTATGTAAATATTGAATTTTCACAGAATTTTCATGAATTAGAAACCTGCAGTCCCTTTTCTCAGATGTTTTCTTTGTTGTCTAACAATATCAATAATTGACAGCAAAGTAGCCACAGTGAGAAACAGAATCATGAATATTAACTTGCCAGGTTTATTTTTAAGCTGTCTGAAAAACAGCCTTACTATTCCAGTATTTCTTATATGAATAGGAATCAAAGAATTTTCTTTATTGTGGCAGATCTGAAAAAGGGTGGACAAAACAGTTTATGCTTGGAACAAAGAAAAGCGATAGAAGAGTTGGAGACCTGCAGTCGGGTGGTTCACTCTCAGACATGGAGGCTGGCCAAATTTCCCTGGTGGCTTGGCCTTTCTGCCATGGTTCCACATCAGCAGCCGAGCCCAACAAGTGTCAGGATGAATTCAAATAGCAGAATTGATTGCCAGGAATGATTTATGCCTGTCTGCCTCTCCTTGGGTGGGGAAGGTTTGTTTTAAATTTTGCCCTTCCATTTTGAGCTGGCTTCAGACATTTCTCAATTGGAAGTCTCTGCTTTTCAGATGCAGTTCTTTTCACCGATAACTTTATGCTATGACATATTACTTTACTAGCTTGTAAAGCCAGCTTACCATGAAAGTTTAAAGGAACATGGTTTTCTTAAAAAATCTATCAACAGTAACAAGAAAGCTACTCTCAAGTCCTACATGATGTGGGTTTTGAAATAGGAGCCCACTTGACTTTAAATTTAAGGGGAAAAACACACTTTTCTTCAACTGAGTGATTCTAAAACATAACCTTTTAACAAATAAGCCAAGAAGAAGCCTTTGAATCCAAGTCCTACTGAGCTGTTAGAACACACAGGACTCAGTTGAAATTTGCACTTTACTACCATTTATCCATCCAGTTGTAAGCTTGTGCTGCTGCTCCCTGCCTGCCTCCTATTTAAAAGAACAAATGAAAATTTTACAAGCTCTGATGTTACAATTTTTTTTTTTTCTGTGAGAATTGACTAGAATAGAATCAAATATTACAGTTAGAAGTGACCTACTATGGTCATCTAGTCCAACTCCTGACCACTTCAGGGCTGACCAAAAATTTAAGCGTGTTGTTAAGGGCATTGCTCAAATGCCTCCTAAATGTGGGCAGGCATGGGGCATGCAACACCTCTTTAGGAAGCCTGTTCCCGTGTCTGACCACCATCTCAGCAAAGAAACCTCCCATGGTGCAGCTTTGCACTACTGCCATGTGTCCTGTGACTGCACATGAGGGAGATTAACACTGCCCTCTCCACTCCTTGTCTCAGGAAGCTGAAGAGACCAATGATCTCATCCTCCTTTTCTCCAAACTACACGAACACAGAGTACTAGACTGCTTCTCATAGAACATTTCTTCCAGCACTTTCACCAGCTCTGTTGCCATCCCACAACACATGCAACTACCTTCACATCCTTTTTAAATGCTGGGTCCCTGGACTTCACGCAGGTACCCCAGGTGAGGCTGAACCAGCTCTGAATACAGCAGGATCATCACCTCTCTTGAAAGGCTGGTGACGCTGTGTTTGATGCCCCCCAGGATGGGGATTGCCCTCTTGGCACAATGCTGACCCACACTGAGCCTGCTGACAGCCAGCATGCCCAGATCCCCTCCAGCCACTCCTCTCCTAGTCTACACTGGTGCACAGCATAGATATTTCATATTTTACCACAGTTTCTTGCCTCCTGCTGAAAAAAGTTGCTGAAGTTGGTGTAAAGGCAGGGGTCATGGTAAGATGACAAATATGACATCTTAAAATCTGTGAGGTTTAGTTAAGAAGTTCAGCTGAGAAGCATTTCAGTGTTGTTGATTTTGGTGAAATGTCTCTGTTTGCCCAGGAACTTTGTTTTTACAAACACTGTGCTATTTTTATAACTTATTAAAAGCATTTCTAGATAGACTACTCCTGTTAATTTTATTATAAGCACATATAGAAGTTACAACTCCCTTTATAGAATAATCCTCTGTATATAATCTGTATATTGCCATCAGGAATCCATGTGCACTTAACATTTCTGTTCTGATATATAATATAAAAAATATGGGGCCTTATTTCTTCTGTCAGTGGTATCTATCTTTTTATGTTATGAAATGTCATATAAATTGCAAAAAGAAAACCTCATTTTAAAAGGACTTTCTTCCTGAGACAAAACAAAGATGACATTGCCCTTGTCTTGATATCCCCCAGTGTGCTATGATTAAAGTATTTTCATTGTCTAGGCCATAAACTTTATTTTAAAGCATGTCTATTTTAATTCATATCCCCTTATAATTCATTGTCTAAATTCTCAGCACAGATGTATAATCATTATTTTTATTACAGCAATATCTAGAAGGCCCTACTTACTTTGAGGCTCTGTAGTGCTTGATACTATATAACAGAAAGACAGTACTTGCCTAGGCATTTTTTTTTCCCAAGTATGTAAGTATAGTAGGTTGCAATATTCTTTTCAGTGTTTTAACTAAGTTGTTCATGCTGCTTTTAAGATAATCAAAAGCCTGTCAGATAATTTAATTTTATATTAGAGCAAAAATCTGTTCCTCTGAGCAGAAAGAATTACTCTGTTCCTGATAATTAGAGGTATTTTCTGCTCTTTATGCTAAACTGCACCATCTGATGTCAGTGTGTGGCAGTTGAAAGCAGAAGAACTGCCCACATGTATCTAAATGCCTGAGTTTTTCTTTTCCTGAAGAGTTAACATGAGAGATTTTTCAAAATCTGATTGTATTTCACTGGTATTTGTGGTACTGTGACGCAATGGTGCAAAGTATTTAGTGAGCAGCCAACAGTGCAGCCTTAGCTACCAGCAGTGCACAAGTTCACTGATGTATTTTTCAGCCATTTGAGCCTTTAACAGCCTTGACGTGCCTTGGAGAGCTGGAACAACAGCTCCGATAGCCTTGCAATACACCTGGAATTGCCTGGGTAAAGAAAACTGATGAGCATTGCACGGACTTCTCAGAAATTGCCCTTTGCTGATTTTTTGAGAGTCCGTTGAGAAATGAGTCAGCTACTGCATTCTCTCCTGAAGCCTGTATGAGGAGACTTCCTGTAGACTTCATTCAGGGAAAGACTCCCTTTGCAGGTTTAGTTCCCTTTGAGTACTAAAGCCATGTAGGAGCCATCGCTGCTGCTTCTAACACTGCAGAGACCAAATCCAGGAAGATAAAGGGAGTCAAAGGAGAAAGTGAAAGATATGGGAGGGAAGCCAAAGAGGCAACTGGAATAAAACACAGGAAGGAAATGGTAAAGGAAGACAGAGACAGGGAGAGAAGGAGAAAAACTCTAGAAAGAAGAATAGAGTTGGAAATACAGGGACAGAAATATCAGCTGTAATTGATTTTTAGTCAGAAAGAAGCTGCAGCTCTTAGTACAGAAGACGTGTACACAGTCATGGTGCTGTCTAAATAAGATAGACTTAAGCTGGTATTAATATTCACATCCCTTATAATTTTTTCTGCTAAGGAGTGCGGCAAATAAACTTCAAAAAGAAGCAACTTAAAATATTTCAGTGTCAACACACCAAGCCATCACTCAGAAGAAAACTGAAGTAATCCTACAGTAATAAATAGTACTTAAAAGAGGATCAAAGTAGGAGAGAGAGAAACAAAAGGGAAGAAACAGTCACAATTATGTTTCATCAGATTCCTTTTCAATGCCTCTACATGTAATTTCTCTTGTTCATTGTGTGTAGCTACAAGTTTACAGCTGCTTTCTCGATGTTCAGTAAAACTTGTTGCTAAGCCCTCCTAAAAGCTACGGGGAACTTTCTGGTACAAAAGCATTTGATGAAATTCTGAATAGCAGGTAAGGCCCCATTATTTGCATTGTTTTATCAAATGAGTGATTCCTCTGAATTAATTTTCTTCTTTGAAAAAGAGGTCGAGAAAGTTGCCATGTTCCAGAGGCAAGATTAGGTTAATGTTATCTGTTGTTTTGTCAGCCCTTATGACTGAGAAAATCTAAACACATGTGAGCTTGTCAAAAGTATTTTTAAAATATTTAGTCCTGTAAAACACTGGAATGAATTTTTGAAATTAGTATTATGCCAAAAAAATTGCCAATATGCTTATTCTGGAGTAAAGCCATGAAAATCAATGGAGAACAACAGTGTCAAATTGGTTTCAAGGCATAAGAGAAGAATGGAAAAATAATGAGACTCTCCAAGTTTTGTTTCCAAAGAGGAGGAACCTTTTCTATTTATTCAAGATAAAATTAAAACAAATGCACAGTAAGAAATGAATATTAAAGCAGAGCCAGTCTGTAGTACATTCATTTAAAAAGCAATTGCAGGTGCATTTAGGGATCACTCTAACTTTAACACTTTGTGCATATGGCACCCGAGCAGGACATTGGGTTGTGTAGATGTGTGGCAGAGCCCAGGAACCAACCAGGGCATCAGCCAGAGTCAGGACCTGTCCCAGTGCTCTGGTGTTGGGCTTAAAGTTCTGCAGCTTTGCAGTGTGCAGTGCTGGCACATGGAGCAGCCCTGGCCAGGGCCAAACTCAGCTCACCAGATCAGCTGGAGGCGATGTGCTGTCGACTGCTCTTCTCCACAGCCTCGTAGGAGCCAGCCCAGGGTACTGGTGCTTGCTGCTGGACATGCTGGCAGAAAAGAGCTCCCTTGCTGAGTTGAGGAGCTCTGTGGCACATGGGATGCAGGCTTCTGGTGCCAGCAGTGCTGTCAGAAGCGAGGTGGTGAGACCCAGCCAGCTGCCTGCACTTTCACAGCCATCTGTCCTGCTCCTGCACAGCTGGAGCAGCCAGGAGTTAGTCCTCCATGCTGGGAGAGATATGGGTCTTGCTGTGCTACCTTAAATTGAATTTAAAAATAAAATAAAAAAATTAAGTCTGCCTTGGGCTTAACTGCCTGCCTTAAATAGGGAATTTTAATAATGGGCCAGCCAGCAGCAGCAGTTTGAAGTATCTTACTGAGGAAAAGGTCACTGTGCCCATAAGTTATCCCAGCATTTGATCAGTGGACTCTTTTCCAAAGACTTTAAGTCTCATTATTCACTGCTTATAAAGTCACTTGAGATATAATAAGTCTTTTTATAGTAATGAAAGAACTCCCACAATTAGCCAGAAGGCAGCCATCTATCTTTTTAAACTACTCGGTTCAGAGGAGACCAGGAGTTTCAGTTGTCTGTATGTGGATGAATTGTTATGACAGTGATAAGTGTAACATTCATGTGGCGATGCCAGCCGTGACTGAGTTCATGGGAGGATGGTTGTTTTGGTTTTTTTTTTTTTTTAGAAGTGAAAGAGAAACTTTTCTGTTAGCAAAATGTAAAGTATGATTCCCTAAAAGGAAAAAAAGTGACTATGCATTATTTAGAGTCCTAAAATCTGCCATTCAGCCTCTTCCATTATTCTTTGGGAACTGCAGATGATTAAAAGATGTCATTAATTTGATCTGCTAAAACTTTAATGGCAATTACCTTTTGAAGAGCCTCTTCTCTGAGAAAAGTACATACCCTGTAAGAGAAATTGGAGACCGAGCTTGTGGAGCAGAGACACCACGAAGTGCACATGAGACTATAGCATTCAGTGCAAAGGCTTAGAGATAAAAAGTGTTCGTTCTGAGCACACACACTGGTCTTTGATTGTACTTTTCCCCATCATCAAAGGATTACTGTATGTGGTAGATCTCTTGAGAAATTTATTTAATGCCCTATCTCCAAAGAGAAAAAGTTTGCAATGATTAATGTAATAAATGATGTTCTAATTATATCAAGGAGTAACACATCGTATTTTATGCGTGCCACAGCTAACTTAGTCTTTATTGCCCTCAGGCAGAGTTTTAATATCATCAGAAAAACTGTTTGTCAATATTAAAAGCAATTTGCATAGTAAATATACCCCAGCCTTGCGACATTGCCATCTGGGTTAGCTGAGCATTTGTGTTGGTACCAGGAGGTGCTGGTGAAGGCAGACCTCATGAGTATTCAGCTCTCCAGCTGTCATCCTGGGAGGATGACAAGTGCCAGTGTTCCCAGCCTGCGGGAAGGGGACAGGTTCAGTGAGAGGGCAGTGGGAGGTCTTTGTAGAGAAGAGTTCAGGGAAGGAAAGATGGAAGGTTCTGGAATCAGCAGGCATAGGAGTCCTGGGCAGTAAAGAAGGGCCTGCACTTAAAAAAAAAAAAAAAAAAAAAAAGGCAGAGTGAGAGGAGACAGCAGCCTAAGAGAGAGAACAGAGGCAGCAAAGCAAGGGAAAGGGGAATGAGGCTGGGAATAATATAAGCTGGAAGAACATGCAAGAAAGATGGTGATTGCAACTAGTCTCAGGTCTGCTGGGTATATTGAGGGAGTTGGAAAAAGACAACAGCAGCTGATCACAAATACAAGTCTACCAGCAGTTGTCTCCAGGCAGCTTGCTCTGAAACTAACACAGTAATTCTTGAATTTAATTTGGTGATTTCATTTCACACGCAAGACAAATGCAGATAACACAAACCAAGAGAATTGCAGACAATAGAATGTTCTCTTTCAAAACTTATGTGAATATTTTTTGAGCTCTTGGTGTACTTTTTGAGCTGAAATTTCTGAGCTGTCGTGATATTGCTGGGCATCAGCATTAAAGGACTTGAAAGGATCTTTGTGAGATGTGCATTGCTCTAAGACATAGTGATGATTTGGAGGAAATATTCTCCAGTTACACCAACTGCCAAAACTCATGTTATGAAGTGCAGAAAATAAGTTGCATTTTGGCTACAAATTAAAGCTGCAATTAACTTGTTGGATTTAAACTTGTTGGAGCAGTGATAGTTATCCTGGAGATGTGAATTGTAGCTTTCAAGTGTTTTTTAGGAGAAGTCCCAAGGTGAGGGCCCAGAACCACAAAGAATCTTTAGGGATGGAAGTGTCCCTTACAGTGTTGAGGAGATTGAAATTCTCCCAGGCGTTTGTAGTGAATGATCACTGTACCCCACCCAGCCACCTATAAGCAGGCTATAGACACACATCTAAAACCCAATCCATTTACCCAAAACCATAAATGCAATTAGGCAGTCAATACGTTCGGGATTTAAAACCTCAAACCTCCTCCCAAATTTGGGGAGGATCTTCAGTGATTCCTTTGCTTACAACAGACTTGTATGGTTTTTGCAAAATATGGAGCATGATTCTGCACACAGAATTTTGGGAGAAGCTTCTAGCAGTGCTTTTGTTTTACTTAGAGGCAACTGGGTAGAGAAGGCAAATCATGAAGAAAAAAGATACTGAGTTTCTATTTGTTGGACAACCAAAGTTTCACAAGTGCCAGGTATTAGTTACCTTGCTTACTAATTTGCTGTATTAACTGCAGATGTGATGAGAGCTATTTGTCCATTCTCAGTACATCTGCCTGGGACATTTTTTTTCCATTTCAGTTTTAAAATATTCTGAATTCTCTAGGAGAGCTTGTTAGGCAATACTTCCAGGCAGTGTCCAGCTCTTTGCTGGGGTCTTTCAGAAATATGTCATGTCCTTCTTAGAGAGAAGTTCTAGCTGTCAGACCTGCCCACAGATGCATTGGTTTCAGTAAACAACTCTGAGAAAATAAAGCATCATCTTGAGGTCAGTTGAAAGGAGGGTGCTTTTTTTCTGACAACTGCTGTTTAAATGATCAAAATTTCCAAGAAGTCACTGGATTGTCTCCCTCTGAGACAAAATTTTGCATAGTGAAAATAGATATATTTTTATATTTTCCCAGTTTTTGTAACATTTATTTTGTCTTGTTCAAATAAAGGCTTACCCATAAGCTTTTCAGCCACAGTAGATTTCTGCTAATTACTGGGAAATAGAAGTTGTATGCTGGTTAGACACATGGAGATGCACAGAAGGCTGCAGTACTGGGCATTGCCTGGGCCTGTCCAGTATTGTTGAACCAATGACACAAACCAGCTATCAAGCAGCACAAACCTCAGCTCTACAGGTAATAGAGATGTATTTCTCGTTATAAGCCTGTGGTTCAGCTTGAGGGAAGCAGCCAGAGCCTGCATGTTCAGCAGCTTGTGTGGCTTTTAGGAAGGATGACAAGATTTCACAGTCAGGGCAGCAAAGGATCAAATTGGAACAAGAGTCGCTTAACTCATCTGGCCAAGGAAGAGGAAATGTCATAAACCAGCATAATAAAAGTTGTCCCTTTACTGAACTTGCATGAACCCTCACCTAGATAGCGGTATTGAATAATGGCTGAATCTGCTGTCTTTCAGATTAACTTGCTGAAGAAATGCAGCTTAGTACTAAACTGTAACCTAAAATGTCAGTGTCAAATGTCCTTTCTGTGGATGAACTATCACATGTGTTAGCAGAAGATGCACAGTGTCCCCTCCAGCATGTGTGTGACTGTGAGCTCACATGTGCAGTGCCAGCCTGTCCTGCCCAGGGAACCTCACAGCTGTTGGCCCTCAGCAGTGGAAGTTTTCTAGAGTGTCTGTATGTCAAAAGCTGGAAGTCTGGGAGGAAGCTGATATGTTTCTGTTCTTTGTTCCCAGTGGCCTGCAGTTAGGTAGGGCTCAAATTCCTGTCTTTCTAAAAAGGACTGGTCAAACTTAAGGACAGTGTTTGATCTTTGTGCCAGTCTGCTGTCCAAAGATGCACCCAGGGAATGGTAGCCTGGGTGTATTTAGGGTGAGAGATTGAAGGTTAAGAAAATGCTGTGATGAGAGCAGATTTAGCACCTGTCAGGTCAGGGGAATCTTCTGCATGGTTGTTGAAATCTCCTAGGACAGTGAGCCTTGTGTGAACTCCATCATCATGTCAGCCAGCATCTCTGTCATTTAGCTAGGAAAGCTGGGTGTCTAGACATCTCTGCTCTTGCAGAACACTTCAGGTATTCTTCCCATTGCCTTTACTGAATAAATGAAGTGTCTCAAAGGATTTTACTTGAGCAGAGCTGATCTTAAATTTAAATTTGCATATGCCAGATATTTGCTGAGGATAGGAGGTTATCTCATGAGCTGCTAATGCAACATCTTTTGTGATGATTACATTCACACGACTATAGACACTTCTTCCCCTTTTCCCCTTTATTCTGCTATTTTCCTTTTTCTCTTAATATGGAAAAAGTAAAGACTACAGGAAACATAAATATTTCTGTCTCTTTTGTTTCAGAAATTCTACCCAGCATTAAATGATCAAGAGCAGAAAAGTGTTAGAAGACAAAAAAGGCAGTTTAAATTTTCAGTCACAAGCACTTAAATTCTGGAAGCAGTCTTCATTGAAGGACTGTTTTTTCTTCACCTTTTCTTTAGCACTCATAACATGAAGATAACTTAACAACCATTTGTCCACATATTTTATAGTCACTGTTTAGTTATTTAGTCCTGTCCTTACTTCTCTGCTGCCCACCTCTCTGTGTGTGGGAATAAGTCTGTTTACACTGGTGCTGGCATTAGAAGTGGCAGTTGGCCAATGTCATTTGATGTTTGCATGAAAGACAAAGCCCATTTCCTTGTTTATTTTCTGATGCTGATGAAGTTTTGCATGTGGCTGGGTTTAGAGCAAGAAGCTAAAGAGGATGGCAAGGATCCAGGCAGTGGCCACTAGTCACTCTGGGGGCGATGTTGACAAGTGGCCCAGGCTTTGCTGTGTGTCCAATAACGGGGACGGGAGAGAAAGAGAGTTCATTAAACAAAAGCCTAATCAAAGAGGGTAGGAGGATGGTTTACATGAGAAAAGATATATTCTTTATTTAACATTCACAACTTGCTTGTGGATTAATTAGCCCATCTGCTACAACAAATGTATTCCCTTGTCTTTTTGTTGACTGTTAAAAGTGACTGATTTCTCTATCCACTTAAAATAGTACCCTGGATTCCACTGAAAGTAACCTTTCTGAGGCAAGGAATTTATTTAATTATCCACTAAGAACCTGTAAATGGCTTGCTGTAAATAAGTGCTCAGCTGTCTTTGCCTCCCAGGGTAACTATATGTGAGTGTTAAGTTGGGGTATAATGCAGGAGGAAGAAAAAATCCTTAAAGAACCTGCATGAAGAGTGCTTCCAACCCCATCTGTAGTACTGGCTTTAGGTTTTTTTAAAATTCTCTCTTCTCAGCCCCAAGTGGGCAGGACAGCTGCCTGCAGAGAGTAATTCAGCTATGGATTTTCTTCTGAGAAAGGAAGCATTTGTAAATTAGGTGACCTTTATGCAGATCGACAAAGTGTGTTGATGAACTTAAGTGACAATTTAAACAAGTATTGGGTGCAATGTGGTTGTATTTCATAAGAAACCAAATAAAGGAGAGAATGTGTTGAAAGTCATCAAATTAAATAGGTATTTAAATTAAAATAGAGGTCAGCCACCGGTTCCAAGGATAAATGAAAATGTGTATCTTTTGTGATTTTTCACATTCATGTGATTTTAAAATATTATTATTCTTTAGAAATAAAATTTGCATGCAAATGGCATTATTGTGAATTTATTTCCTCAGAATAAGTGATAAGTATTGACTGATGTGAATAGACAAAACTGCTGGTTGTTGTTTTTTTTTAAAAAAAAAAAAACAGGGGGAAGGGTTTGTATGCCATCGAGACATTTTAGATTTGTTGATATGGATCTGTAATAAAATGGTTATCTTGTGCCAAAATCCATACAGTTCAGTTGGGATACAGAAAGATTGTTGGTTTTATACTTCAGTCGAGGAAAAAAAAATGATACATTGCTATATGGTATTTATTCCCAAGCATTCACTTTTAGGAGAAGCACCATACAGTTATCTGAAGCTTTAAAAGTATCAAAAGGGACTGGGGAGTCAGGAAAGTAATTTTTCTATTCTTAGGTCCTTAGGAATGAGTCCCTCAGACAGCCTTTAGGACTCTTGTTACAAAAATCACAGAAACTGAAAAACTGTGTCCTTGATAGGATCTGAGTCAGAAACAAGAATGAAGCAGAGACTGGAATTGAGGAGTGGCTAGAAGACCCAGGCTTGAAGCTTTATCTCTAATTGTCTCCATTCAATGGCGCTGAGCCTGAGCACCAGTGTGACTTGTGTTACCAGAGAGGGTTTGCAGAAGCTATCTCCTTGGGGAAATTTCTTTGGTTTTCATATACCTTAATTTGTTCTTCACTCTGAGTCTTCTTCTTAGATACAACTGATTTTTTTCCATGCAAATTAGATTAAAATTAGATGATTATTTTATGGATGATAGTTTAAATTATAAAATTATAATATTAAATCTTAATTTTTTTTTGTTTCAGTCATCAGACAGACCACAGGTCTGCACTGAACTTAGGTGACCAACCTAGCTGCCTTTTGAATTACCTGGTGACTGTCCAGGCTGAAGTGGTGTGGTACTTTTGGATGTCCCAGGCATTCAGCATAAGGAGTTTTGAGCTTTTATATGTATAGAAATGTGTTTGAAATTTACAGGTTTCTCATCCCTGCATGCAGCATCAGGGCTAGCTTGAAGGATCAGCTAACCTTTACATTGGTGGCTACATCACAGTGCAGTTATTTTGCATGACCTTGGGAGTGACATGGGCATGAAAGTGCTGATTCTTTGGAACTTAAGTCAGAGGAAAGATGGTGCTACCTTGTACTTGTGCTAATACTCTGGAAATGTATTGAGTTGATATATACATTAAATTAATGGTCAGCAATATCCTAGCTGTGCACATAAATATGACAGGACTATGGTTGCACAAATTGCTTCAAAATGTTACTGAAGGCTGCTGAGTTACTGAGGCTCTTTGGAGTTTGCTGTCATTGTTCCTGTTTGCCTTTGTCCTTTTTGACAAGAAATTTCCAAGAATTTCTTGAATGAAGGAGTGATGTGGCAAAGAAATTTTCATTTCAACCACTATTTGCAAACATTGGGAAAATGTAATTTAAGATGATTGTCACATTTCTGGGGAGGGTTTAGACATAGTTCATTAAGTTTTATGAAGTTTTATGACTCCTTGTCTATTCAAAGAAGATAATTTGAGCATGACCCTGCAGCAGAATCCTATTTCTGATTTGCCAGGAGTTTAGAAGTTTTCCCAGCTATATAAATTTTATACTTAAGGTATCTTCAGATAGTCACGTTTCCTACTAGAAGATCCTGCCCTTCTACCCCAGCTCAGGATCACTTCATTTCTACAGCAGCTCACAACAGTTAGGTCATGTGTAGCAGTCAACAGTTAGGTCCCACTGCTCTGGAAACAGTGGAATAGTGTTTTCTGTGTAAGGACATTGCACAGCCCTGTTTTCAAGGGCTTAGCTACTGACTGCCACTGACCAATTAGCCTTCTCTTTTGTAGCAGGCTGATGCTTGGAAATCTTGCCCCAAACACCTGAAGTTGTATAAGTTTAGCATAATCAAACCTTGTGGTTACGCTTTTTAATAATTTAAGGGTTTGTCTAGATCAGGAGAATTTGCTGCTTTGGCTGTAGCAGAGAGAAACTTTGGCACAGTCTCTTAGTTTTGCCAAGCTATGACGCATTTGCAGTGTCATTTTCTCTGGTTGATTATTTTTCTGTTCATAGCAAATTATTTATTGAGTTAGTTCTCTTTCCTTGAAAGAGCAGCAGCTGACTGTGCTAGTCAGATCTTCCTATCTTTGGTTTTAATGGATGTATAATAGCCATAGGAAATAAGTGACAAAACATTGAAAATTGGCCATGTTTCTTTTTAGACACCAGAGACATGTTCATTGACATCTGCATTAATAACAAGGTTATGCCAGAAAACTTTTTAAACAATTGCATTCCACAGAAAGCACTGAAACTCAAATTTAAAGGCACCCCTTCCTATTTTTGCTCTATTTTACAAAGTTAATAAAAAAGGATAAGATAAATGATTTTAAATTACTTTCTAAATATTGTCGTTTCTTTGCTGTGTTTGGATTATATCAGGTGGGACAGTTATGGAAGTGTTCCCACCATTTCTAATTTCTGGCAAAGATTAAAAAAATTATTTCTCTTCCCAGCTGTATATTCCCTCTTACATGGATACCAAACTATGCTCATCAAGATCATCAAGTGGCTTGATGTACTGCACAAATAATTAATCCCCCTATATTTTACACCCATGTTTTTATGGTGCCTTTTCTCTCACCTTTGCTGTATTCTTCTGTCTAGGTCAATGGGAAGGACCTCTCCAAGGCCACTCATGAAGAAGCAGTGGAAGCTTTCCGCAACGCCAAGGAACCCATTGTAGTTCAGGTTTTACGGCGAGCCCCAGCTACCAAAGCTCACAGTGGCTCCCAGGATGTTCGGCTTATGGATGCCAGCACTCAGACTGACATCACTTTTGAGCACATCATGGCTCTGGCCAAGCTAAGGCCTTCCACACCACCAGTTCCTGATATCTGCCCTTTTCTACTTTCAGATAGGTAGGGTTCATTTTTTTCTGCCATTTACTTGTGGGATTGAAGCATTGCAGTGATGGTCTTCTAGCCTTCTCCTAAAAAAGTCTCAGGAACACTTTAAATATATAAAAAATATTATTGTTATGTTATGTTGATAATCACTGTCTGATTCAGGCTTCAGTGACAGCTTTCCTAAACTCTGCTTGTAGATTAGGGGTCCAGGAAGAAATCTCAGCCACATTTACTTTGTGTTTATGTGTGAGTTCATCCAAAACACCTAAGCAAGCACCAAGCACATCTTGACCCTAGTCAAGAAGAAAAACATTTCTGTGTTCCAAAGCACCAAAAAAGCTTCTTCAGACCTAGAAAGGGCTTGTATTGTTTTCTGTTCTTCCAAATTTTTTACAAAAAAAGTCAAGGAAACAAGTGATTTAATATAAAGGTTCCCTTATCTAAAGGAAAATAATCCCAAAAACAAAGACATCCAAAAGTACCATTTCATCTGTCATGACAAAATATAAGAATTAAACTATCTCTCTTTGGAACTGAATTGGATGCAAACACCGGCAAGTGGTCCTTATACACAAGTAGGGTGTAGGGTTCTTCCTTTTTTGACTCCACCTCATATATAACATCCTGTAGTGGGTGACCCCAGATGATCCTACTGTAACCTGCAACACTAGAATAGCTCTGGAGCTTTTTCACTGATTTGTTGGCATGTTGTGTGTCTCTGCAGAATTGATGCTAATGCAGAAGGTGCCACTTCTGATTTTGATGTAGGTCCATTTTTAGAAGTTCTAGGTTGGATGGATTGGGCTTACAGATGACTGCTGCACACCAAGGAACAGGATATATGTATTTCTGAGTTTTTACTGTGTATTTCTAAACTGTGGGCTACTGTGGTTAAAGTTGCCATGCCCTTAGCATGGGGAAGAGTTTTCAGTCTCTGCTGAAGTAGATCCACACTGGATACTGCATGGTTGGGATCCAGTCTTGGGTCTGAAGATGTTGTAAAGACCTCACTCTTTGTGTTCCAAGCCCATTTAACAGTACAGTTTACTGACATTTGTAACTCTGCCGCTGCTCAAGTGCACTTCACCATGTTTTTACCACTTAAATTCAAGAGGATAATGCAAGTTATTTTATGCAAATTCTTCAACAGTTTGTGAGCCTGATATGGCCTGTAAATTGTTCAAAACTATGACCAGATAATTAGTGAACTGCCCCCAGCCATGTCACAGCACCTGAATCTGAAGTTATGTGCCTTTATGAGTGTAAAGGAATCTAAAAATGTCACAGTTAAGCAGTCTGGCCTAAACCAGACTCTTTTAAGAACTCACCCTGTATAAATCTGCCTAAAGATGAACACAGTAAAATGAACTTGGCCAGAGCATGAGTTTTTGCAAAGATAACAACCTGTGCTGCTTTATTGTAATGTTCCTTTCAAGCTGTCAGGCCATTCAGAGTAGCACTCCTGAGATGAGAAAACCATGAAGTGAGGCTGGGTTGGCNTAATTTTAAAACCCCCATATTGTTTCATCTACTGTAATTGTACTGCTTTGTTCCACATAGCTGCCATTCTCTTCACCCAGTGGAGCATGAATTTTATGAAGGTAATGACTACCTTTCCAGCCTGCCTGCTGATGGAGATAGAGCAGAGGACTTTGAGTATGAGGTAAGAGCATGGGCACACTTCACCCTCTTTCTGTTGTTAAAGATATGGCATTTACACAGCTGATAGCAGGCTCCTCCAAGAGAAGAGTGGGAATACTTGTTGAAAATCATCACAAAAGGCAGTTTTGTGTTATACCTGTGTGATGTCACAGGATTTAGTGGGATTAGGCTAAAGATGTGAAATTTGAAAGCAGAATTCTGCAGTGGGTGACTACATGCAAGTCTAGGAGGCTTGTTTAATATGTTCTGTCTTTGTACAGTGGAGACTGCAACTCAAATGCTTCTCTTTAGTAGATTTAACACTTTAAATCCAGCCTTTCCACAATTACAAATGACTTCTGGAATCTTAATTGCTCTCTCCTCCTGCCTCTAATTTTAAGAATCAGTTGTCCTTGTATTTCACGCACTAGAAATCAGTAGATATTTGCGTATGTGCTTAACTGTTTGTAAGATCATGCTTCAAATTGGAAAATTGATATAGTTTTTATTACTTGTTCTTTGATATTTGACATTGTAAGTATTGCAATTATAAGAGATTGTGCTCTGTACCACAAATCTCCCTTTGCTGGTAATGTATTGCACTGTCTGGTGACAAGGGTGGATGTGTTTCTGAGTCACTGGAAAATCATTATGTGAAGCTTCCCAAAATGATAACATGTGATTAGTGATGTTGCTCTTCATTAGATTTTCATTTCAATATCTAAATAGTCTACTTGTCAGTCCATCATTAGCTTTTCATGTTTTCCACTGTCATCTAGTAACAAAATATTTATAGGGACAAGCATAAGAAGCAGATGGTTCTTTTTATTATTAAACAGTTCTGAGTCTTTTCATAAGTTCAAGTTGCTGTACTTTAAATAAGAATGATCATAAATAATTAAAAATCTTTAATACAAGATTGAAAACATCCTATTCTCCTGTTTGGTCTACCTTAGCAAACCTTTCTAAAGGTTTCATATAACTGGATGGCATTTGGAAGTTAAATGAAAGGTGAAAGCTTTGGCAAATATGCAGTGAGTTCATTTTTATTGTGTCTTTAGCATGTAAGATGATCAACGACAAGTTTAGCGCATTGCTCTTCTAGCAGACAGGGGAATCTAAAAAATCAAATAATGTCTACTTAGTGAATCTCATCAGAACAAACAAACTTTTATTTGAACTCTTCGAAGAATCATTGCTAAGGATAAGTGAAATGATTATTTCTTCCCAGTTGGATTTTGGTATAGTATCTCACAGAAAAAGAGTATCAGGCCTAAAGTTCTGTTTTGACTTCCTCTGTATAATATAACACTAAATTTCTCTGTCAAGTGTGTTTGTTCATGATAATTGTTCCTGAAATTTAATAGAAGCCATTTTTACTGGTAATATTTTAAATAAATTAATAATGTAAGCATCTAGAAATATTTTTAAATGGTAAACTAGAAATAATTTTCACCCTTTAATAAGAATAATAGTAATAATTTATAAAGGGTCTGTTTAGTGGAATCAAGTCCTCTTTGTGGCCATTATTTATTCCTTTTAATGGCTGGCATAAATATTATGACAACAGTAAATGTTTGGGCAGGTTCTCAGTTGCTTGTATTCTCTGCTGATCACAACATCATAGTCACTAATTTGCTGTCAGCTGTGATTCAGTTGCCCAAGGCATATTCACTGAGTGACTGAAATAAAGTGTTTCATGAGAAATTAAAATGGGAAAGAAACTGTCTAGACTTCTTTGAGAAGAATGTTTTCTGCTGAATATTTAAGTTTTTAGGATGAGCAAAAACATCTCACAGCCTTTAATTAGCAGAGTTCTCAACATGAGACATTCCCAGTATTTAAGCCCATATGGCAATATTATGGTTTAGGTTACTTGCTGGTGGTATTATCTGCTATTTCAGGTCCTTGTAAGACATACTTAAGCTCCCTTGTCATAACCAGGGACCTAGAAAAACTGAGAGCATTGTCATCAGTGTTATGTATCTCCATCCCAAAAATGAGGCTCCGAGTAAAAAGGGACTTCCCAGCTCTTGGTGCCAGTGCTGAGGAGAAGAGCAGGACAGAGGGCGGAGTAGAGGCTGTGCTCCACTGCTGTCATGGTCTCTACAACAGTATTGCCTTAGGTGTACTCTGCTGTGGCCACTCAGTTCCTCTGCGGAGGGACTTGCCCTGATGTAATCTGGCCCCTCAGTTTTCACAGTATTACTGTGAAACACATGTGGGAACTAATCCAAAAAAATTTTAATAGAATTTTAGACATGTTGCTGTCTGCTCTAATTTCTTGCATGGCTCCACAAGTTCCTCTGCTGTGGCAGCAGCAACAGGAAGGAAAAAATGCTCAAGTATTTGGGATGAAAAAACCTGAAAAAATATGAACAAAAATTATCACTGTCCATCTGATGCCAAAGACTTTTTGCTTTTATATATTCTTCATATATTTGTAGCTCAGTAGACTATTATTGTATAGTTACATAGTTCCTAGCTAACTCCAGCATTTTTCTTACCCTGATAGACAGAAAGACAAAACAAATTCCAAAGACTCTATGCTTCTTCTGGTAACGAAGAACAAGCTACCCTCCCAAGACATTTTATTATAAACAGCTAGAAGAAGAGGGCTCCAGAAGAAGTAGAACCAAGTGGGGGAATTACTTCATCACCTGTGCTTGTAACTGGGGATTCTTCAAAATATGCTAATTTGCAAACTTACAAAAATGTATTTGCCCTATGTGACATGGGCATTTTTCCTCACTTTCCTTTCAAGGCCTCCAACTAAAGACTAGCTTTGATATTACTTCCTATATTAGTATTATCTCAAAAGTGTGTTGCTTTGTTTCTAGATTTTTAACTAATCATATCCAACATCTAAGGGTGAAAGCAGCATGGAGAAGGGGTCTCAGTCTCATCCACCCCTCAGTCTGCAGGGTGGATGGAAGAACCAGACAGTGTTCGTTATCTCAGAGCGATTAATTTCTCCTGTGGTTAGGGGAAAGAGGTTTATTGCTATTGCTGTCCTGTATGTAGAAGGAGGATTTTATAAGTGTTCCTTGATTTTATCACTGTTTATCAATTTGTAACAACTTTCTGGTTGAACTTCAGCTAATCACACACAGCCAAAAACTTGTCTGGTGTCAAGAGCACGTTTCCATTTCCAAAATGCACATTAACCTTCCCATTGTACAAAAAGATGGGGATAAGTAACAGATAGGTCTTCATGACAAACACAAAAATTTTTAAATGGATTAAATCTAAACCTGGAGATTTCAGAAAGGAATTTAAATTAGATACTGAGCAGAAAAAGAACTAGAACAACACCTCATTATTTCCTAGAAATGGTTTGTAAATGAAGAATGCATCAGTTCTGAGACACAAATGCAAAATATCCAGCCAAATTAGGAAGTAAGGAGATAAGATGACTAGCAAATGGGGTGCTGGAAACACAAATGTTTTCCAAGAAAGGGAATGTCCTGAAAAACTCTGATCACTTTGGTTCTTGCTTACAAAGATGTGCTAGTGTTTAAGTACCTGAGTTACCACCATAAGAGACCAGGAGGAGGATCATATCATAGCCAGCACTGGGGATATGGATTTATACTTGCAGTGGTAGGATTAGACACTTATAAGACTCTTCTACCCCAGTTGAAAGCAAGAAAAGCCCAGTGGGCTGTGATCAGATTGTCACAATGTAATGAACTCAGGTATGTGACAATTGACTTGGAAGGACACACTCCCAGGGAGGCTCATTAGGCTCCATACAGTACCATACCTTAAACAAATGGCTGGGAAGATGATGAAGCTAGGGGACTGTCATTTGCCAACTTAAGAATCCTTTGGTTGCTACTGCAAAAATTGTCCTAAAAGAAATCTGAATTGCTGGTAGATGTGAAGATGAAGGCAGAGGCAGCATCAGTTAGTGTTGGCAAAAAGGCATCAAAAGATTTGCAATTCTTGCATAGCCAAATACTCATGAGAACTTTTAAGAAGCAGGAATGGACTGATTTGTAAGTGCTCCATTGGACTTGCAGTCAATATCACTGAAAGAGAGACAGAGATATTCAGAACAAACCCATCCAGCCTGACTATGAGTGGCTTTCTGCTGCTGGAAACATATCAAGTGAGTTTAGGTTATACATCACACTTGCTGGTACCAAGGAGGTGAAATGACTAAAAACATCACAATCCCCAGTAAATCTATCTTAAACATTGTTCCAAAATTTGTCCTTGTAAGAAAAATAGAGGATACTGATGCTAGGGAGGAGTAAATAAGCTAATGGTGTACACTGACTTAATAACATTTCTGAACCTACTATCCAGGAGAGAGAAACTGCATGCTTGGTTTGGAATATTAATATTCATACACAAAGTAAGGGGATAGAGTCATTTAAATGGTGGGACAGTTAAAAAATAGGTAGAAAAAAATAACCTACAAAGAATATTGTAAAGACAGAACAGGTCAAATGAAAGTATCCCTGATGTCTGGTCCTACTCATTCAGTCTAATGAGACAAGAAAATAAGATGTTACAAGCAGGCACGAGCTGGTAGTGTTGTTTAGTCCTTATCCAAGGGAAGAGACCTTCATACCATGTATATACTGAAGTAGCATTTGAACAAAAGCAAAATGGGAGGTGATTACTTTCTGCCAGGGTATTACAGCTTTTAAAACTTCATATATCTCAGATAGGAAAAAAATTCTTATTTCCCAGTTGAATGCTTCTTCCAAACAGCAAAAGCAGACATCCTTGAGAAAGAATAGCAGTGGGCTGCATTATCTATTGTTGCATATATGAGGAAGACTAGACCTAAATTTGTTGACAGCATTGAGGGGTTGTTTTTGGAGGACGGTTGGATGTTAGTCAATGTAGATGCACAAAGGAAACCACAATAACTGCCTAAAATACTTTCCAGTTCTGATTATTTTCATTTTTAGGCACAAGTGATTGTTTCAGCTTTCAGGAGCCTGGAAAATTATATCAACAGTCCATCACATCAGGAGGGAAACATTTCAGAGTGAAAAAGGGAGAATAGCAGCCATTGTGTTAGCCCACTTGTATCTGATGACTTTAGTTCTAATGCGCACCAATGCTAGTCCTGATAGAATGATTGGGACACTTCTAAAACCAGTACCTCTGAAAAGTTGCTTAGGATAGGTTTTGCCCTATATTAAATCATGAGGTATTCTGATGCTCTTCACTTAGAAACCGTTGAGCAGCTTTATGTTTTTTGTTCAGAAAGTTTGTGCATGTCAGTAAATATACGGACAACCGCGTGAATCACGTGCAGGTAAACCCTTTCTGTGGTCATGTTTTGAGGAGCCTTTTGCGCTCAGGCAATGAAAGGATAAGAGTTCTTGGAGGGAAGAGCATCCACGAGAGACATTTTCACAAAAAGCCGTGTGAGATTTTTCCCACTTGGAGTGTGAGCTACAAGTTGTGCACATGCTTTGTGGATTATTCCTGTGCTATAGAAAATGCAACTTCTGGAAATTACAGTATTCACATGCAAGTTGCTTTACTGCAACATCCTTTTCCTAAGCAGAGTAATGCATAGTGCTCTCATGGTTGGATAACACTTCAGGGCAAAAATTATTAGTCTTAAGATCATGCTCTGATTTGTAGACCCAAGGGACAGATTTTTTCATCAGAATAAGGAAATAAATGTGTGTGTATGCATGTTGAATGCAAATGCTGATTTATGGTTAGGCACAGCCATTCATTTAAATGTTTTGATAAGTATTTGCACTCATAAATCTGCTAACTGTAAATTTTGATTAGTCCACCAAGTTTACTATAGGCCTGGTCCAAACCTGCTGCAATGACCTGAGTATTTCTCGATCACGTGCTGTCAGCTGTTTTCACAAACAACTGAAAATGAAGAAGATAAACTAGAAATCTTTCAGAATTGGCCATGATTAAGTCTTTGTGTAATGGTCTTTTCACTGGACATGTAAAAGTTGCATAGGGGAAAATTTTGCCCTCTTCTCCTTGATTCTTCTGCTGTATCTGAGCATTGCAGTTGATACTGTGCAGCACTAATACACTGGTTCCCTCTTCCAGTAATACTCATCCCACTGTGATGAGGGAAGGTATTTCAGGAGAAAATTCAAATTTACCAGTTCTGTGACATTACGCTTTTGAAGTGATTGATTTTATTGGCATTTTCTCCTTAAAAATAAAGAATGAGTAATTTCAGCTTAGCAGTCTGAGAGAGGCTGTTTATCTGAATAAAGTTACTTGAACACCTATAAGTATTTATGGGTTGAGGCTCTCATGAGCCACTGAAGAGTGGTCTCAGTGACATTCTGAACAGCCCACCATTGCTCTAATAGTCTAGGAGAGACCTGCCTGCCTGGTGAATTCCTATTTAAGAACTTTTCAACACATTAATTACTTACCCAATAAAACAAACAGTTCTGTCTATCTTGTAAATACATATTTAGGGCCTTTTTAAAAGGAGGATTACTAAGGGTAGCCTGTAACAGCTCCCTCCAGAGCTCTAGTGGTCTGCAAACACCCCTGTGTGAGCATTACAGGAGCTTGCAGCAACGCAACTGGAACTCCTCCTCAATTGCTAGCACCTGAACAAACAGTTTTTTATGGAAACAGCTTCTGTGCACACACTTCCAGCGCTGCTGATTGCTGCTGTCAGGTTCTTTAATTTTGTTACTTGATGAGTGTTTCTGCACAATGAAGCTAGCTATCAGGTTGTGCTTGTTTTTTTGCTGTATTTCCTACTGTGATTGGAGCTTTTATATTTTACCTGAACTTCTTAAAATTGGAGATAAATCACAAAATTCACCTCTAGGAAATAAAAGGCAGTTTTTTATCTCAGCAACTACCAGACATAATTTAAAAGAGAAGGCTTCAAGAAATATGGATCCTTATAGAGAGATGTGTGTTGTAGTTTACAAGAGCTGAAATGGTGGGCAAGGTTTTGTCTTTCCATTGTCATCAGACCTGACTGGTATGGTAGGAGAAATAGGAACAAAGTTTCTGTGATGTAGATTTTTAGTGGAAAAAGCAGATGGTTCTTACCCCATGCCTTACCTTATGGATCTGCTCTTGTGGTGAAGGGACTGAACTGACAGCTCCAAGTGGGCTTAGATAATTTAGAACTTCATCATAGAATCATGGAGTGGTTTGGATCAGAA
The DNA here is from genome assembly GCA_013396955.1 of Regulus satrapa. Classification (NCBI taxonomy): domain Eukaryota; kingdom Metazoa; phylum Chordata; class Aves; order Passeriformes; family Regulidae; genus Regulus; species Regulus satrapa. Next base: position 360,344 of record VWZN01017261.1, on the reverse strand, counting down.
GGATTTGGATTACCTTAAAGATAATCTAGTTCCAACCCCTGCATTGGCAGGACACCTCACACTTGATCAGGTTGTTCAAAGCCTCATCCAGCATGTCCTTGATCCCTGCCAGGGATGGGACATCCTCAGCTTCTCTGGGTGTCTCACCACTCTCATAGTGAAGAACTTCTGCCTAATATCTTAATCTAAACATGCCCTCCTTCATTTTAAAACCCTTACTTACCCCTTGTCCTATCATGACTTGCTCATTTTTGAAGTCCCTCTCCAGCTCTCTTCCAGCTCCCCTTAGGTGCTGGAAGGCTGCTCTAAATTCTTCCTTCTTTGTTTTTTCCAGGCTGAACAACCCCAACTCTCTCAGTCTGTTATCACAGGAGAGAGACTTTTGTCTTGGGTTTGTTTTGTTTTGTTTTAAATTTATTTATTTATTTTCTGACCATTGGTTCTGACCAATTTATGGCTGAATCATGGCTGCCCAATGGTATAGAGACATTTACTGATACCATTATTCTGACTTTTTGATGGCAATTCTTAGTGTTATATAGTACCTCCTGATCAGAAGTATCATGAAGGAAGTGAACAGGTATGTGTGAGCCGGTAGTCTGTTGTCTTGCTTGCTTGGTGTCTGGTTTGTGGGAACTTGGGGTGATCGGCCTTATTTTCTCCTTTCCACCTGTTCTATCATACAAATATAAAGAGAAAAAATGGACTGTGTTTTAAAACTATCTTGTGAGGAATGCTCCTGGATTAGTAAATAGATTATTAGAGTTGTTTCAGTTGGATCTAAGGAAGAACTGCAATGATCAGAGCCTCTAAAACCTTTCTTTGTGATTTCTTCCTTTTAACTCAAAAGAGTTCTGATTTGCAAACACCTGGCCTGTGACCCAACTGACTGCAGCTATTCACTAAATATGGAAAAGGTCACACCTGAAAGGGGAAAGTGGCACTGGAATATTTTTTTGCTTTATTTCTTTAAATAATACTGGATAATAATTAAAAGAAGACTCTTTGAACATGCATTTGGCATAAAACAGAATAAGATTATGCATTTTCAATGGGATCTTTATTTTTTAAATACCCGTGAGTTTACATCAGTGTAATTTACCCATAGACAATTATAAACATGGAATTTCTCCCTAACTGTGGCCTAATTGTACGCTGTAAAGGAGGAAAGGATTGATAAAAGAAGCAGCCCTTTTCTTTCAGTTTTTCATTTGTTTGTAAGTATTGAGATCACTTTTCAAGTATAAATAAACTAAATAAAACCATTCTATTTAGGTCCTGCAGTGTTATGATGTCCAATACTGCTACACAAATTCACAAGCAGGTGAACTAAGGACAGTTGTACTGAGAGACTTGCCAAGTCAATCAGGGGTAAAACTGGCAGTAAAAGCCAGAAGCTTTTAATTGTAATGCATCTCTTTGTTGGCCATTAAATCACTCTTCTTCCTTGCTTGTTGTTGGGTCATTTAGATAGAAGGCAATGTCAGGGTAATTTCTGCCACAGTTGTTCGCTGATTTTGAGTGTATTGTTGTATACCATCACAAAATCCTGACATTCAAAGTGATTGAAGGTGCTGTCATCTCTCCTCCCCTAGGTATCAAATATCCCAATTTAGGGATTTGAATTGTGTCCTCAATTGCAGGGGATCATAAGAGAATGGGGAGAAAAAGACACAAAACTGGCATGGAGAAATTTATCAAGGTTATTACCATTTATTGTGTTTTAAAACATGGGGGAAATATATCAAGTCAGTGATATTAATTCTGTTTCATGATTTCATAAAACAAGCACAGGGCTACTCCTTACTTCACCTGAAAGGTAATAAAAATTCTTACTTGTTGTCAGAGCTTATGTTTTTTCAGGAAAATGAAGAAAAGTGACTTTAGTTCAGCAACACTTTATTGCTGGGCAACATTACAATGTATGGAATGTGCTTTTCAGTCAGTGAAGGAAGAGAAAGGTTCTGGCAATATTTTCATATTTATGGAAATCTGTGGATTATAAATCTCCTCCTTTGGAGAAACTCTATGTTTAGGCAGTTCTTACCTTATTATCCAACATACTCTCATATATGCTTTACAGACAAAGTGTTTCTAAGGGTTTTATTAATGCTATTTTTCAAATGCTTTCTACTTGAATGTTCATGCAATCTGTCTTGGAAACATGAAATCTAACTATACATACAAAAGATGGGAGGGAATAATTTATTTTACATTTATATTTTAAAAGTAGCCTAAGTCATGTTAATCAGTTTATTTTAATGTTGCTATTTTAAAGCTTAGTATCCTAGGAAATCCTAGAGCACAGGAAACATGGACTGTATCCCCTTAGCAAGAGGGAACCTTTTACAATAAACTGGACTTAAAACAAGGTTTCAGTATTATGCATGCTGGGCCTTCAGAGGAGAAATAAAAAAAAAAAAATATAAAAAAAAAGGCAGGAGAGGCCTTTTCTCTTGGAGTTTCCTTTTTTATTTAATGAGGGATCTCTTCAAAGAGAATGTGATAGTCATTCCTAGGGGGAATGGTTTGGTGAGCAGGAATGCAGGTGAAACTGTATTGTGCATCAAAAAGCAGAAGATGAGTTTGCTTTGTATTGCATCTCATGATTTTATCAATCTGCACAAGTATGTGTTTGGGGGTGGAGGGCATTCTGTGTGCAACAGAAGCTTGAACAGCTGAAACTCAGCATGGATATGGTGCCCATAGACCTCATTTTGGTGCCAGGAATATCAAAATGTGTTTTGAAAGTAATTTCCTATTGCTTCATGTGCTTGATTTATAGGCACATGTATGGGATTAAAATTTGCATATTTTAACTATACATATTTTGATATGTGTGTACCTCAAGGTAAACAAGAGCATGGATGGGATGGAATTTTAATAGTGCTTTCTAAGAATTTCTAAGTTTAACTTTCAAATTAGCTTTTTCGTAGTATTTTGCCTTTACTGTGTCTGAAAGGCAGAAACTGAATTACAGGAAGGAGAGAATATTTCTCACAAATGTAATTGAAAAACTACATTTTCAGCTTGATTTCAATTAATATCCCAAAGTAGCCTTCACACAGTTGTGGATGTAGGCTGTCCAAACACATGGAGTTGTAACTGGGTAAGAGTTGGGATCTGCAGCTCTCTCCACTGTCCAGATAAATGCTTGCTGCAGCAGATGTTGGCACATCTGTTATGCCTCCCCATTTCAGTTGGCTGGCTGGGTGTTTAGAAAGAGCTGATGAGGCAGATAAATCTTCTGACACATTTCAGGCCCAAAGCAGGCAGGAAGCGGTAACAATGATGTTTATAGAGCCAAGTACTCAGCAGTAACATTTTGAAATACAGCAAATATAAAGTATGATTCTACCTGCTATAGGTGAAATTTATTGTATTGTATTATATAGTTTTAATTTATTATTTCATTTATTGCATTGTGAAAGCTAATTATTCTTAGTGATATTCAGCTAACCTGAACTGCAGCCTTAAATCTCTGGACTTTGTGTATCTAAAGTATGTTGTCTAGGAAAAGGTGCTTGCTTCAGTTTAGAAAGAACTGTAAGCTATAAAACAGTTCTTTACTAAATTTAAGGGAATTGGGAACTGGAAGCAGCTGAGGTATATGTGTCTTTTGGAAGGGGAATAGCTCTCTTCTGGGGACCTGAAGTTCATAGCCTTATCAGAATTCTTGCTTTCAATAGGTTTTCTTTTACTCAATGAAGCATGTAATTTTTGAATTTTTATACCATTAGGCCCTGCAAAACTCCAGAGTATCAAAGAAGACATTAATGGACAGAGAAGTATATATCTGACTGTCTCAAGTATGGAGGCTGGTTTCCAAGTTCATAGAGCTTTTGCAGGTCTTGGATCCCTTCCAGACCTGAAACGAATGATAAACAAAATGCAGAAGTCACTGTAAGGATTTTAGCACTGATGTCTTGTGCTAATATTGTCTCATTCTCTTCAGTAGACATTACCACTGAATTTCACAAGTGTCTTTCAACTACCCCTATTTGAGGCAAGTCCAGAAATTGCAGAGAGCCTGAGCAAAGAAAAGGATGCTGATTATACAGCTGATCTAGTAAAAGTTGGTTACGTTTTGCAGTATACGGTCTACAGCTTCTCAGGACAACTCTTCTATCTTTGACTACCCTCATAGTAAGAAGCACTTCCCTAAATACCTAATTGGAATTTCTTGAGTAGCAACTGTTGTCTCTTGTCTCATGTGGTTGTCACAATGCACCTCAAAGAAGAGTCTGATTCTGACTTCTCTGGACTCTTTCGCTTGATACCTGGAGGAAACAGTAATATCTCCTTATTGAGAAGGTGAATTCTCTTCAAAAGGCTAACCAAATGCAGTTCTCTCAGCTTTCCCTTTTTGGAGATGTACTCCAGCCCTCTAATTAGTTAATGGACTTCTAGCCAGGCATGGAGTACTGCATTCCTACCTGATAACCAAGAGAAGGTCCATTATAACATTTTATGTCAGAGCCATTTCCATTGGAAAACAGATGGAGGAGCAAATTCTGGAAAACCCCAAAAAGAAAAACAAAAAAAAAATTGGACTGGTTAAGTTTGATGGGTTTGTTCTCCCCCCTCCCCCCCCACCCCAAGGAGCTCAAACCAATGTGACAGTTTAGCATGTTCACACACACTGCACTGCAGAATAGTTACTACTCCAGTCTGCTTATCTCATTTTAACATAAGGTTCAATTTCTGCCTCATCTGTGCTATTCCCACCTACTTTGTTTAATGAGAAGAAAGTGACAATGTAGGATCTATGATTAATGAAAAAGATACACTTCACTGCATATTATCAGTTAGCTGATTATATTTTAACCTCCTCTTGTATCCTTGAAAATTCACATTTCTATTGAGGGAACGACCAATAGCAAGAACTAAAGTTGACTGCTAAAAAATACTACATATGAGCATTTTGTCATTGATCTCTCTGCTCAGAAAGCAAGTATTCATGGTTTTCCCAAATACACAATATACCAGAAGGTGTGCTCGGTCTCAAACAAGAGAAAATATATATAATTAAGTATCTCTAATAAATTAGCATTCATACTGTACCATGGGAAAAGAACAGAAAGAGAGAGGACAAATAGGAAGGTGGAAGAATCAGGGAGAAAAGTAAGATAACAGCTTGCTTGAAAGAAGATGGCAGATATTTTACTTTCCAGTAAGTGTGCTCATCTAGGCAATAGGAAAAAATTGGTTTAAATAGCATTTAGAGTATTTTTGTTTTCATATTTCTCATAAGTGTTGATTTTTTGGATTTGCCATTTTGACAGGAATCTTAGTCTTTGGTATCATGGATGCTAGCTAAGGTTCAAGAGAAGGTTTGTGGCTTTCTTGGAGGATACACTGTCAGCTGTTGAGCCTTTAGCAGCCAGGAAGCCTGTAATTTCTAAAGGATTTATTTTCCTTCTTTGAATTGCACATGACATGCACTCACTCTGAAGTCCACCATGTGTCTTGAAGCTAAAACATCCTTTAACTTCAAATCAGGCAGGCCATACAAGGTCTGCCAAGCCCACATTAAAAATGTTTAGAATTAAAAGTGTTTATCTCATCCTCATATGCTTTAGACCCTCTCTCCCCCTGCAAAACTGAATTTGTTCATAGCACAGTGATTACAGGCTTCTCATATTTGTAGTCCAGCTCCATCATTCATTCAGCCCAACCAGTTGCCTCATCTGCTCCATGACTGCTATCCACCCCCGTCCTCACCCGAAGGGAGTCTCATATGACTCCAGGGTGTCTTCCTCCTCCCACTCGCCAATGGCCAGCAGGCCATTACTGACCATCACACATCAGACTGCTCAACACTCACTGGCAGGCCTACCATGTCATAAGTGCCTCCACTGTTTGATTTTTCACATAGAAGTGTAATGGACACCAAAAATTGTCACCCCAGAACTACAGAGTGAGAGTGTATTCCCACATCCATTGGAGCTTCTTTATTATCAAAGGATTCAGCAGCTACAGGGCCAAATGCTGCTCCCCCAGTTGCACAATTATATTTAATTAATAGGTACTCATATGTCAGCATATTAATTCTGGAGGTTTTGGCTTTTTTTTTTTTTCCTTATGTTTTGTTTTGTTTTCTAACACTGGCATCATTGTCTATAGCATCCTGCCATCCCAGAGCATTCTTTGTCTGGAGATTTCTTTGTCTGGGCACAAAACAGCACGTGGCTCTAAGGGTAGCTATAAAGCACGGATCAGTAGGAAAGTAATTTTGGGTTTAAGTATTTCTCATCCTACATTTTGTTTGGGTTTGGATTATGCATTTGAAAAATGCTTGCTGATATTTCTGCTTTCTGCTTTGATGTAAATAAATCTTGTGTCAGAGATACTTAAATCTAAACCAGACTTTTAAAAATGAGGATTATATGAGACTTCAGCCTATAAGGTAAAGCCCCCACCCCTTGGACTGAGCATTGTTTTTCCCCACCATGTGGAATGGAGATAACCCTCAGTTTCTTTGTGGTAAGCTACCAACCAAATCCATTCTGGCAAATCTGACACCCAATGTGATTTGTCCTTTTCGATGCTGTTTATGAGAAGTCAGGACAGTCTTCTGTCAAAATTGATAAGTGAGAAGACACCAGGGAATGCAATTTTATTTGTAACAGCACAGCTGCCAGCAGTTCCAACTTGTTTACATCTAGGCTGTCTCTGTCTTGCTCCATAGCTTTTCTATTTCCATCCAAATAGCCCCCAAATACATTGTAGATTTGCCAGTCTGTGTGAAATTTGAATAATTCCAAACCTGAATAATCTCAGAGCATACTGGGGACTGTTAGAAAGAGGAAAAGATGAATTATTTCTTTAGGTTATTTTCACAACTTGACAATGTCAGTCATTTTAAAAGCGAAACTCTGAACTCTACCAAATCTCCATAGACATTTACGGAATGGGTTCTAAAAGTGATCTATAATGTACTAAAATCCTGCCGTGTTTGCAACCTTACATGGTGAAGATACTAGTGGAGTTAAGAGCTTTGCTTTTCTGACAGAAGCATTGTTTTTCTGGTGAAGCTGGGAAGTGTTTGTAAATTAAATCCCCTGCAAGCTTTCAAATACAAGTTTATTCATTGTGAAAAGAATGCAATAGGACCCTGCAGTGGCCTGTGAAGGGGAGGGCTGTTTCATTGCACTCTGTTTCACACTGAATATTTCTGGAACATAGCCTACAATTAGCCTGTGTTAGGAAGACATTAACATATTTCCTGGAAAATCCCTTTGATGGGAGAGCGTAACTCTTGATGGTGTTAGGATAATTCTAGGAGGTCTGGGATGCCTTTGTTTGCTTGCAGTATTACTTGCCTTCTGTCTGGAAGCCCCAGAAGGCCAGGCGGTTTTGATCTTTTTTTATTGGCACACTTAAGAAAGCTGCAGTGATAGGCATTTCCTCTATACAGGCTCTCCTGCGAGCTGTTTCTTTACAGTAGTTCACCCTAAACACTCAGCTGTCATGGAGGTAAAACGAGAAAAGGCATTTATGTTGGACTTATCTATCTTATGACAGAAGAACTCTTCTAAAAACTGAAAAGTCTTGTTTCCTCTTGCCAATTCTTTTTTGCATTTATGAATAGACAGGTTGTCTATATGTTTTGTCATTAAAAGTTAGTGAAGTCCAGAGATGGCTGTAAATGTCATTACTCTCCTTCTGTGAATTGTGGGGTGATCTGACATTTTCATGTTCTCATTAATAAGAATATACCCTGTCACTGTGTTTTCAAGAGTTGTAATCATGCTCCTAAATTAAGAGTTAGTTGATTGCCAGGAAAGATTCTCTGCAATGTTACTGACCTGCCTGGCATGCACTTACACACAGATGTATAAGCACTGCATGTGCCTATATAGTCATATGCAGAAGTTTGCGCACATAGACACCATGCACATGCAAGTAAAGAATTAAATATTTAACACCCACCCCAACCCTGAAAGCAAAATACCTACCTTAGTATTAAATTATATCATTAAATATACAGCAGAGGTGTCACACACTCTCTTCTTTACAGAGATAGGTAGTCCAGAGAAGAAAAATTTGTAGTTGAAATAGATTGTTTTGATGACTTCCACCAATGCTACGATTTATGTCTCTTTCCTCTGATTTTCTTCAAATTACTTCTGGACACCATTAAAGATATAACCTCTAAAAAAAGCCATGCTCAGTGTTGGAAGCATGATTTGGGTAATGAGAAACATGATGCCTGTTTGAAATACTAAATATCTACTTAAAGTGTGTGTCTTACACATTGTACACAACCTGATCATTTGTACATGATGCAACTTGTCCTGCACAGTACAAATTTGAGGTGAAAAAAACTGTGCTTTAAAATTAAGTCTGCAGAATAGCATTTATTCTGCTGATGATGCTTGTTTTTTGTAAACCCCTCTATTTTACACCCACTCTCATTTGCAACGCAAGATTTTATGGAACTTGTAATACCATTACCGTCTCTTCTGAATTTGAGATGAATTTTTTTCTATTTAGTAGCTCCACTGTTAGCCCTCCTAGGGCCTCATTAGATTGAACTGTTCTTGAACGAAGAGTTAAGGTTCTGTTTGTATTATTTTTATTTCATGAGCAGAATTACTTGCCAGTGATGATGAGTGTGTGGCATTACAAAGATTAAATATTATACAAAGTAGCAATGTAAATGGCGGGTGATTTAGCAGCCTCGAAAAGGTAAATCCATCAGGTCATGTGTAGGAAAAGACCAAGAAAGTGAATGCTATTAGTGAGATACTGCCAGGTGCTTGGCAGTTTGAAGCCTTGTCTGATAATGATCCCAACGCCTGCATCACTGAGATGCAAGATAAGTGATGAGACAAGAACTGCAGGGTTGGAATTACTAAACACTTTTATGAGACTGAGACTGATCTTTGCTTAGTTTCCATAGTTTACAGAAACTAACAAAAAGCTGAAAAAATTATCTTACAGAACCTTCATAAAGTAACACTGACAGAAAGTATGAAAAGCAGCCAAAATTCAGCTATGCATATAAACTGGAGGTTGATCTCACCCATAAAGATGCAGAATCCATATGATACTGCAGAATGAATCTTAGTTTTAAAGTATGTGTAGTCCATGAAGTCCCTTAGCACTTCAATTTATACCTCAGAAGATTGACACTAGCTCAGAGAGATGAGGATTTTTTTTTTTCCAGTGGAACTAATTTATTAAAATAAGTCAGACTTTTATGTACTTTCTCAATTAATTCCTCACTGAACTATTCTGTAAGTACTCTGATCTTGGCCTTTTGTGCTTCATTATTAATTCTGTCAATTACACCATTAGCAAGGTGAACAGTAAAAGCAGCTTCTCAGCAATTACTACAGGTAAAAAAGGAAAAACAAAGACAAAAGCAACTATTCTTTTCTTATTTTGCTTCATTATTTTGGTGTCATTTTTTTCTTAAAATGTGTGCTAAATTTTTCCACCTTGGATCATCAGATATTGGGTCCCTCATTCCATTCAATAAGCCTTGATTTCTTCTGAAAGGACTGTGGCAGAGAATAACTTGCCTGACACAAGACACTGCTTTACAGGTAAACAAGAACATAATCAAGAACCTGTCAGCTAAACCTTTGTGTATTTTAGCATTTCCAAACTCTTAGGTCATCTCACTAGGAGGTAAACTGTGTAAAGAGTATGGATCTCTGCCTGATAGTGGACTGTAAGGTGGTAAAACATAAAGGATTTTCATCTTATACCTGGAGCTGTTTCAGAATCTGTACATGAGCACTTACTCATCTATGGGAAGTAACTCACTTATTGGTGGTAAATGCATTGTTTTGGGTGGCTAAAAAGGTAACATTTTATTTTCTGGAGGTGGCTTTGTTTCTGGTTTGTTTTTGGGTTTTTTTTGGTTTTTTTTCCCCTTGATATTGCAATAGTATCAATTACTAAGAATTATAGTCTGGGTTTGGTCCAAAAGGCACTAGTAATCCTCCACTGGTACAGAAAAATTGCTGAACCCACAGACATGTCCACAGACTGCATCTCTTGGAATTCTTTTGCCTTAAAACACCGTTACATTACTGTGGGCTTTGTAGATGGAACATATCAGCCATATTTCAAACCTTCTAAGATTAAGATAAAGCATCTCTGAACTCCATTGTTTGTTCCACCACACAAGGTTTATTTTAGACTGGCAGCATTTTTTTTTTCTGCTGATGGAAAAGGAATCCTTCTCCAGTATGTTGTGGTGATACCCTTTTCTAAAAGCTATGTGTGTCCTGTTGTGTTGGCTCTTTTTAAAACCTGTTGTTTTCATACTTGTAAACAGCAAAACTTCCCTTCTCATTTCTGTCTTTTTTTCTTCCCCTCTATTATGAGTGTTGTTTGAACTGGAGAGGGAAGAAAGCACAGTGCTTTGGTTTTACATGCTAGACTATACTGACTTTTTCCTCTAAATATAATGGAGCTAAATGGGATGAGTTAATTCTAGTTAATTCTTAGAAATTAAGTAGTTGACTGTATCAGAAACTGAAAATGTTAGGATCTTCTTTGTCTTACAGTGTAACAAAAATATAAACTTTGAACTATGAATAACAGGTTCTGTTACACTGGGGAGTAACACTAATTAAAATTAATTTGCTTTTTGACTGTGTCTTAATGGTAAGATAATATTCTCATTGTAAAGAGGAGTTTATGTTGACTGATCACACAATGTCTATTTAGGAAAAATACTGTGGTGTTTGGATTAGCTGCTGCACCTTCTAGTGACAGAGTTCATTGGACCTGCTACCCTGGCATACTGTATAGGTGAAGAAGGCTCAATAGCTGTGATGGTCTTGATCATCTGTCTTGGTCTTTTAAGTCAGTTCAACAATTGCTGAAAAGGCAGAGAGGGACTTTTTTTTTTTAAAGGATGTGGACTATTTATAGTATACTTACAGTGCTTTTAAACGCTCTGCAATCATTTGTTCTTTAATGTGCTGCTATTCTGGTAGTGTTTGCATTGTTTTCTGCTTATGGATAAAGAAATCATGTCAAAAAAATTGTATGAGGTGACTATAGCAGGCAGTTACAATTGAACAGGGAGTAGGGACTTAAAAGCAGAAAACTTCTGGAACTGTGCAAAAAAATCTGTCTTATGAGGCAACTTATTCCTAATTTATTTTTGTTTAAGTATGATGAATTTGAGAAGGTGTGGAAATTTCAATCCTATATGATCTGCATCACTTTTCTGTGCTTTCTATGTCTGCAGAAATTAGCTACTTTGTAAATTTGCATCCCAGTCTTTCAATAAGGGATACTACATATACTAATTTCCACATCTGTCTTTTAGCCAAATAATTTGTGGCAAACACTTTAAAGTATCGTCTTTACNAAGTATATTCTATAGATAGAATTCTGAATACTGAGGTGGAATAAATACTCAGGTTTTCACTGGCTCCTATCAGAAAATGTGGCTCCAAGCACAGATTGTTAGCATTTCACAAGGTTGGTCCACAAGACTTCCAAGAACACCATCTCCCTTTGAGTGTCCAGTCATTCAAAGAGGGGTGTTTTTTTTTGGGTTTTTTTTTTCTTTTAGGTAAAAAATATCTCTTCTGAGTCCAAGGCCACTGCTGATTGTTCTGCATGAACTGTAATCCCAATAGTTCACTGTTTTGACATGTTGAACCAAATTTTGGCATTAGAGAAAGGTTATTCACTAAAAGGGTGGTTTGTTCCAGGAACAAGGCTATCCAGGGGTGTGGACACAGCACCAAGCCTGTCAGAATTTGAAGACCAATTAGGCAAAGCTTTTAGTCATATGAGTTTTTTTCAGGTAGTCCTGTTAGGAGCCGGTTGTTGGACACTTAGTGGGATCCTTATGGGTTCANGAAAAAAAGCAGCAAGTCAAAGATTTAGCAATGTGGCATTGATTTCTGTCATTTGGTAGCAAAGTACTCTTCAGTGAGAGGTGGCTGCCCCCAATGTGCCCAAAAGAGGAGAAGGTTATCATCTCCTGAGCTCTTCCTAAGCTTTAGTCCCTCTCCTCCTACCATCTGTCTGTCAGCACTGTTCGTGAATGTCCAAATATTATTTCTCATAGATTTTGAAAATGCTGAGTTTTGAAGACTGGTAGTTCAGTCTTTACATGCACACAGGCAAAAGCCAAAGAGAAAGAACCATGTGTGTGTATGAGTGTGCACACATGTGTGCGTATATCCAAAAATATTTAAGAGAAGGAAATTCTGTCCTTACAAATTCATTAATTCTGCCATACTTACTGGTTCTTCTGTTAAAGACCAGCTGTGAGGAGAAAAACTCCACAACCTTATAAACGACTTATAAATGCAAAATACTATGTCAAATGTATTTGCCTGTGATAGTCCAGGTTCTCTAGTGTTTCACTTGCTGCTCTTTTGTTTATATTGTTTCATATGTGCTTGTTACACAGACTTAGAGATCAGACTTGTGGGCTTTTGCTCTGAGAGATGATTTACTATTTTATGCAAGGTGTTTTTAAATTTTTCAAAAATATTTTTTAACTCTGGTTTGTTTGCTTGTGACCAGGATGTACTGTGTTTCCTGTAAAACAAGAGATGCCATGAGGTTAGTAGGGCAGATGTGCCATGGGCAAAAGGCAGGAATGACTTCCAATGCAAAGCAACAGACCTTACACACCTTCACCCTCACACTGAATGAGATATTACTTAAGTGTGTACTTGCTTCTAGACTGAAAAATATGAAATGGTTGTTGGGTACTTTAATACTAAGTACCAGGATCTCATTTGTAGATATCTACAGCTTCTAAGTAGCCACAGCCATGTGCAGTCATCAAACTACACCACATAAAGTCATTTAGGAAAGAGATAGTCCAAGACAGGTCTGTTACTGGACAGAGAAGTGAAAGCTGTGGTAGCTCAATACCATGTGCAGCCAGGACTATTGCAGCCCTGTCAGAGGATGTTAGTCACTGATACTTGTCATTAGCTGGTTCCCTGAGGTGGTTTTGGTAAATCTCTTAAGACACAAGAGCCTCTAGGCTCACACTCATTTCCCTGTGCTCTTTCATGCCCTAAATGGTTACATTTTCTGCTTGTTGAGCCAGCACACTAAGATAATTCCGTTTATTTGCAGCCTAGAAACACTGGTACAGTTTTGTAGTAACATTTTGAGTCAAATCATCCACAAGAATTTCAAGGTCATTGGTGTCTGAAGAAATTGTGTTCAGAGCAGTTCTTGGGGCCCCTGGCCAGCCTCTGCTTGGGGATATAGGAGGTTGTGCCAGCAGGACAATGAAAGTTAATGGATTTCAGCATGTGCACAGCTCCCATTTGCCTTGATTTAAAGGTCCCAGTTTCAGTCCTTTATGGTGTATTTAGGTTTCCTTATAGGCCTCCAAGGGACCGCAAACTTCTTTATTCCTTAAAAGTATACCTTGTTGCTGTAATTGAAGCCGTTTTGTTACTGCAATTTCTCCCTAATATTACAGTTCTAGTCAAGTGGTCTTTCCCTCTGGAGGCATCAGTTACTATGGGTTTTGAATAGGCCTCCCTCCAGTACACATCCTTTTACTCCCAATGCCAAAAGCAGGTCACTGTAATTCCCTTACCTAATAAAACATGCTTCAGTGTTTCTTCTGTCCAACCCGATGTGTAATGTGTACTGGTCAATAATTCCACTCTTTACCACCCTATGCAGAACTCCTGCCATACCTAAGAAAACCTAAATACTACAGGTTTCATGAGTTTTCTCTACATTTTCCTTGTTTTCATGAAGACACTGAATGTCCAAAGTCCAGGGAGAAACTTCCTGGGTTTGTGCAGGTAGTGAACCTGTGTAGATATGAATTCTGGTGAGGCAGCAGGGGAACAATCCATAGCAGTACACTTTGTGAAAGACGTTCATCTGAAATGAAAACACCATTCAGAAGCTGTCAGGGTCCAAATGTGACCTGAAGACTCCCTTTATATACAAATATCAACTAAAGTTTCCCACTTGAAACCAAGCTAATACTCTGTGTGATGAGTTCATCCTGCTTTATTACAATTATTTGTTACACAATGTTACAACCAAGTGCAGCTTTGCATTTTTGTGAATGGTTCCACTAAGAAACCCTAAAGATGGTTAACTCAGATGGGTGTATGTACCAGTTATCACTCTACCATCTGCCCAAAACGTTGCACTTTTCATGAGATGCCACTGCTGGGACATCTGGCACTAAAAATATGTTTTCTGCATCATCTCACAATTGAGAAAGATGCCATGGCTGTTTAGCTCCACAGGAGATTCCTTGAAGAGTCTCTTTGTTATCTAACAGCTGCAATGAAGCTCTACTAAACTGGCCAGGGAAGGAATTATGCCATTAATAGAAGCCCGTATTTCTACTTTATGGCTTGGATTGCTGTCAGAAGGGAGTGACACTTGTTTGATGGATTGATTGATGGTAGCCAGTCTGTCATACATGCTATAAATCAGCTGGTGTGATGAGACTAGAAGGACTATTTAATCTACTGTAAGTCAGTTTCTATTAGCTGAAAGTCGAAGACCTGCAAAATCAATGCACAGCTATATTTCTCAAAGTTTGTCATGTCTTACCAAACAGTTTCTGCATATCTTGAACCTGCTTTGTACTGAGATCTCCTTCTTAATTAATGGAATAATTTCTCCCTTAAAGATCCACCCATAACATTGTGTCCTAAGATTGAGCAGGGTGAGTAGGTCATACCAGCATGGTTATCAGCAGCTTGGTGCTTGCTTGTGCTGTGCAGTTTTTTCCACTCTTGGCAGGAGCCACACAAAAACCTGTGAATTTTCTTGTAGGAGGTGGAGCTGTGCCGTATTGGCAGCCAGGAGAAGCTGGGGCTGACTGTCTGTTACAGAACCGATGATGAGGAGGACACAGGAATCTATGTCAGTGAGGTAAGGACATGACATTGGGGAGGAGCATGGCAGGTGTTCATGGAGGGCTACACGTGCCAGGGAATGAATGTGCAAGTGCTCTTAGACAGGCGTGCAGAAGTGTCAGCCATCAACCAGCTCATGTCACTCTCAAATAACTTAAATTATCAATTCAAATCATGTTGCCCAAAAAGAGTAGTTATTACTAGTGGGCTTCTTTAATATAAGTGCTTTTAGCTACAACATTGTTGTTAGTAAAGCATAAAGCAGTCTGAGAATGGTCTGAATTTTGAAAGAAATGTGTTTTTATGATGGAGATCAGGCAGAGCTTTTGAAGAGAAAAGTGCCTTCTCCACAACCCTGCTTGCATTCTCCCTCTGCCACAGCCTCATTAATTCTAAAGGTGGTCAGTCGTTATGGTATTATTTTTGTGTTTGCTGCAGTTGTGGGCAGTTGTGGTACATACAGACATACCACAGATGGGTGGAGAGAGTAGCTTTAGAGATTATATATGTTGAAAAACATATATATATANTTGAACCAAATTTTGGCATTAGAGAAAGGTTATTCACTAAAAGGGTGGTTTGTTCCAGGAACAAGGCTATCCAGGGGTGTGGACACAGCACCAAGCCTGTCAGAATTTGAAGACCAATTAGGCAAAGCTTTTAGTCATATGGGTTTTTTTTCAGGTAGTCCTGTTAGGAGCCGGTTGTTGGACACTTAGTGGGATCCTTATGGGTTCATTCCAACTTGAGAGATTCTGTGATTCTGAATTCTTAGTGAAGCTCATGGATGGAGAGGATCAGAAAAAAACAATTCTCCTATGTATTAGTGAATGGAATTAAGGCAAGATTGCATAAGAAGAGGCTGGTAGCAATGTTAAATAAGCTGAAAGCACAGCCTTGGAACAAGAATGGGGAATTAATATAAATTACTTAAGAATATATCTTTCACCAGTTGGATAAGCTGTGCAAGTCTGTTTGACCTTCTGAGGGCAAAGAAAGTGCAGGAATTTCTTAATGCACTCCAGGATAATATCTGAAATGTTCTGTTTGTCCTACATGATAAAATTTCCTCAGACCTTTGAAAGTGAATTGTAGTACTGATACTATCTTTTTTACTTAAGATTCACTGTTTTTTTTCTATGACAATGCAGAAGAGGAAAATAATATCTAACACATGTAGAGGATGTGGCCTCCAAACTAAATGCTCAACTCAAATTTTTGGTTTGAAAAAAGAACTTCTGTCATAATGAGGCAAAATAAATTATTTAAGATAACCATCAAGTGAAGGGTGATAGATTGAATTGTCCTGCAACAAAAAGTACGTCATTGCTCAGGGATGAGCTGTAGTGTTTTTGATAAACTATTACTGGATCCCTAAATATCTGTTTAGGTTAAACTAACTTAAAATTAACTGGTTCAGACTAGGAATGATTTACAGGACCTGTAAGTGACCTATACAATATGGATCCTTTGGGTTTTTTGGGGTTTGTTTGTTTGGTTGGTTGGTTGGTTTGGTTTTTTTTTATGTTTCCCTGTGAACAGATTGATCACTGAGATAATAATTTAATAGTAAATGTTTCCATGGAAGAAAAAGAATTGTGCTCAAAGACAGGCCCATTTGTATAGAGGTATAAACTGCTGCAGAAACTTCTCAGTCCATAGTGAACTCCCAGAAAAAAGGGTGTCTGTCATTAATTTTTAATGCTCTGACAGCTGAAGGTTAATGTCTGACAGTGGTATGGGAAAGTATTAATTTGAAAAGCATATGCTCCCAACCCTTTCTGTCTTGAGGATTTCATCTGAAACAAGCTCATATGATCATTTAAAGAAATATTTTGTTTCTGTGTCTTTCAGATTGCCTGTGTACTTTGTAAAAATTGTACTTTTTCCACTCATGCAACTGTGCAGCTGTTATAATTTGCCATAAAAATCCTTTCATGTTCAGTTAGTGGTTATTGTCCCATGCAGGTTGACCCAAACAGCATTGCTGCCAGAGATGGACGGATCCGCGAAGGAGACCGCATTTTGCAAGTATGTGACAATAGACTCTTCCTTAAACTCTTTCTTCAGACAAACATGCAGTGCCATCTTCTTTGTGGACTGTTAATGAGGGAAGATAGTTCTCTTTGTTACTGTGATCGATGAGAAAATCCATGTCTGTCTGTTTTTTAACACAATAGCTGGGAGCTAGAGTACGTGTACTGAAAAATGAGACTGACAAACTCGTTCTGGCTCATGCACTTACGTCCCATGTCTCTTTTTTTCCCGTATTTATTAGAAAATCTCATTTCGACTATGTTCATCTCAGTGTCAAATTCTAAACAGAATTCTGCAGACATAAATATAAGTGTCAGAGATGTGCTGATCACTCACCAATTGCATAAATTTGGGTAAAACTCATTTATGCTAAGCATAAATAATAAGAATGTGCTGTTTAGAGAAGGATGATCTTGAACGTACTTAAGGAGCGGGCCCATTAAGTTTTGTTAAT
Organism: Regulus satrapa; assembly: GCA_013396955.1. Classification (NCBI taxonomy): domain Eukaryota; kingdom Metazoa; phylum Chordata; class Aves; order Passeriformes; family Regulidae; genus Regulus; species Regulus satrapa. Next base: position 342,998 of record VWZN01017261.1, on the reverse strand, counting down.
AATTTCTTTCCTCCCCCAATACTGCATTGCTTTTCTGAATTATTTTCTGATCCACCACCTTGGTTTTTTTTTCTCCCTTTGTTTCTGTTGATCCACTTGCTTAAAGAGCTACCCCAAAGATAGGTTTGTGTATTATAGCATAGGTGGGTGCAGGTGGCTGGCTGCTGCACAGGGCAGTGCACCTTTACAGCGAGGGAAGCAGAGAGAATGGCAGTGGGTTTGCATCTTCAACCAGCAATGGATAGTGCATTTTTCACCCTAGCACAAAATCATGAAACAGCTACCAAAAGTAACTTGATTGGAAATATTTTGCTGTATTGTAGCATTTTAATTCTGGTTCCAAGATGATTTGCCTTGTATTTTTGCCTTTTTTCACTGAAGCCCCAGAAGAAACTCCTGGTGATGACAGGTTGTCTTTCTGTAACATGCTCCATAATTGCCCTTAATTAATTTAAGTAGATGAGCTTTCAGGTTTTCACAAGATCAGTCTGTTCCTTTTTTCATATGTTTTCATTTCTGCAGGAAATATCTTTGCTGAAACCTGTATCTCTTATCCTGGTACAGGTTAAATCAGCTTTGGGAGTCTAGCTACACAACAGTGTCTATTAGCTGGCTTACTCAGTAAGTTAGACAAGAAATAATAAATTAAATTTTAGTGTCAGGGCTCGCTTGGGGGCTGCTGGGGTTTTTTTTTCTGTGTGGCTGGGATTGTGAAAACCTTCACAGGATGATGTTCCCCCCCAGAAAGCACAGATGCCATGGTATGAGGGCAGTGATGTCCTCAGTAGGACTTGGGGTGAAAGGGCCATTCCATGGGCTGCCTGTAGGAGAGGAAAAGTTAGGCCACTGTCTTTCATGTCTTTACATGACATACCTACTGAAGAAATTGCAGTATTCTTAACTTTCAAAAATCAGAAAATCACCCTATTTTTATTCAAGCAAGTAGAAACAACATTCTATTCCTACTCTATGTGTGTCAAAATAAGGAAAGAGAGAGCAGGTCCATTTTCACTCCTTTCCTTCTTTTGTAAAATTTCTGTGTGGACAACCATCTCAGGCAAATGTTCTCCAGTTCCTAATGAAATTCAATTCATTTCAATTTTGAGTAAGGACTCCAGGGGTGAGAGAAAACATAGATAATTCTGCCATCCTCTTGTGGACTGGAGCATTACTTTAATGTCAGGGCTGATATATAGCTATGAATTTTATCATTAAAGTTAACACCCGGAGAGTTATGTGGGGTTTACTTTCATATCTGAAAACACATTGACCCTCTATCTCCTCTTATTGATGAGATAGCTCAGAGAAATAGAAGGTGACGGTGCCATTATGGGGGGATTACACTGAGGCTGGGAGAGATACAGATCCTTGAACACAGGGCTGTTTTCTGTGGGTGGCAGGTAGCATTGGTAAGGCTATAGGGGAAATGCTGTGTTAGGTGCACTCCTCACAAAATAACAGCCAGTTTCCTCTCATTTTTGAGGCTGCAACTGTCCTCTTTTCATTCTCAGAAACTACCAAACTTCACAGTCAGAGCATCTGAAAACTGCCTGAGTGCTTTATACGAAATGTTGCAACGTCAAGGGAAAGTTTTAGGAGGGTAGTCCTAGTGGTGGTTGCCTAAACCTATGTTATTTTTTAGCTGTGAACCTGCAGGCTAAGCGCAGTTCATGGGGCAGGGTGAAGTGCTGCTCTTTCCCCATGATAGTGAAGCTGAGAGGGGGTGGTTACCTTCAGGTAGTGTGGGGACTGCCCAGCTGCCTCCTCTGGGGTCCAAGGGGAGCAGTTGCTCAGCTGATGGGAGTTCCTGGAGCAGCCACCATGTCTGGGGATTTTTTGTACAGGCTGGAAATCTGCTCCTGAGCATCTCAGTGGCTGCATCTCTGCTCTTCAGCTTAGGGCAGCTCTGTGGTACTTGGTCTCACACACACCACAGCTATCCCACATATAAGCTTTGAAGGGACTCAAGAATTTCGCTCACTGCCAGTTAGGTGATCAGGGATTTTCTTTAATATGAATTAAAACTGTGTTTTCGAATCACAGCTTTCAGGGCAAATATATGTACAAAATTGCGACTTTCTCTTTGATTTTCAACTACAAGATCCTACTACTTTGAAATGGAACCATTAGATTTTTTTTCTCCAAAAAAAAATTCAGGTATTTCTGCCATCCAGTTTTGTTTTGAAATTTTTTTTTTTTTTAATAGACTGAATTTTGGAGATTTTGTTGCCACAATGAGAGTAATCCACTTCTTGTGCTGGGCACTGGACAAGACTGAATTTATATGGGAAATCAAGATTTCTATTTGATTCCCTCATAAATGGTTTCTGGACAATGAAAATTGTGTTTGTTAATATGTAGTCATGGTTTTAATGGGGTTACAGAATAGGAGAAAGGTAGCAAGAAAAGACAAGTTTCATTGAAGAACCACTTTTATTTTGATTATCCCCTTGTAAGGGGGATACATATGTTTTGTGTGGTACTGGCTACTAAGCTGTCCACACAAATATGAAATGATTAAATGGAGCAGCAACAAGCAGTGGCCTGAAAGTATTGCCTGGTGAGAGATAATACTGTAGCTCTCTAATTGGCTCTCTACCAGCATTCAGTGTGACTGATTTCAGCTGTAGCATTACCAGTCTTCTTCTACCAGCACTATTATCTCAGAGTGACACTTCCATTACTCTGAACGGAGAAAGATGAACGTCACCTGTCAGGGGCTGGTTAATTGTGTTGCTAGATGTATGTTACCAGGGCGCAGGTTGGACATTTATGAACATAACTGCTTCCTCTGATGTCCACCATCCTTCAACGATCAATACAGCTCTTACAGTGAGCGCATAATTGAGTGAAGGCACTTACCACTGAGGGGCTGAAGATGAGCCCGTTGTGCAATTTTCATTGTCCATACATTCAGCACAAATGAGCTGATATCTGCCCTTTATTGTATGTTGCTTTGTGGAAATAGAAACTAATGTGCCACTTTCATTTGTTTCCTAGATAAATGGCCAAGATGTCCAGAATAGGGAAGAGGCAGTGGCGTTGCTCTCCAGCGAAGAATGCAGGAAAATTGTACTGCTGGTCGCGAGGCCAGAGATGCAGGTTAGACTAAACAGATGCACTGAGCCAGAACCTGGGTTATACCATGCATTCACTGTCACTCTAAGTAATGAACTGCCAAGAAACAAGAATGACGAAGTTACTGACAAAAGGAGCAAACAGTTAATTGTGGAACTTTGCCCTTTTTTATCCAACAAAGAAAATAATATGATATTACTAGGGCATGTTGTCAGCAAACTAAACAAGTTCTTTTCCAGCAGATTGAGCAGGTATATAAATAAAGCTGGCAGCACCAATATGATATTAGTAAAATATGAAGTAGAACTTGAACACTATGTATTACTCATTAGATGATTCTGGTTTGTTCAGGGGATAAATTTCCCATACTTAATGTTTATCAATTTTATCTTTTACATGAAGTTTATAATTTATATGCACTTACACAATGTGGTAGCTTGTCATTGGTGAGGGGTTGTTTCATACTATGCAGTTATAAACAGGCATGTAAATGATTAATGTATGTATCAATTATGGGACTTTCACTACAGTATCATTCACCAAATAAAAATCTAAGTGTTTTGACAGCACCCTGGTCACAAAAATGTGCCTGCATCTTGGGAGGTGCAGTTTCAAAAGCTTTTATAAACATTTTTTTATGGCTTTAAAAATAAAATTATGCCAATGCCAAGATTCTTACCATGCCAAGAATTTTTAATATCATTGCAGTGGACAGATTTTAGATTGATTATCAGATAAAGAAGAGGCAGAGTGGTAGAAGACTACTGTTTTTCACCCCTTTATATTCTATTTGTAGGCCTTTGCAAAGCAAAGGGACATTATATTGTCACTCTTCTCTCTATCTGCCAACAATTCAGAGTTGTTTAAGTTGCCATTTGTCTCTTATGCTATTGTTCTGATATTTTAAGTCCACTAGCTGCATATTCTGTATAAATTAAATTAATTAAGTGTAAATTAGGGCCATTTGGAATCTCTACTTGAATACAGTAATTATAAAACAGTCAAAACTTCAGCATTCATATCCTTTATGTTTTTCTGGAAGCTAAATAATTCTTATAAAACTAGTGACAATGTACAGCCAAAATAGGTGTGTTTCACTTTATAGTGCAAAATTATAGTCCTGTAGTTCCAGTTACTGAAATTTTGAAATAGGTTTTTTCCATATTATTCCAACTGGTTTTCATTAAGATTCTGATTTTCATTGGGAAACAGAAACTCACACACTTATAAAAAAATATGCCGATGGAAAGTTCAGTCTCTTTATTTGTTTAGACTGGTCAACATGAACTAAGGAGTCAATCTGATAAGATTAGTATGAAATAAGGAGTTACTTGTGTGTACCAATGTAGCTTCCCCTATGATTACTCCATACAAATGTGTGGTTTAGTTTAGATTTGGGCCTTTGGTGTTGGATTTTTTTGTTTAGTTTATGTGTTTTAAGAACATATTCATAAAAAACTGATGAAAAAGCCAGAGCAGGTCGGAGACCAGGCTGTCAATTGATTTCTGCTAGTTGTGTTGGTTTGACCTGGTAAAAAACAGTAGAATTAAGCTGGCTTTCATTTCTCGATAGAAAATGGTAATGGTAGTATTGCAACCTTGAAGAGTGACTGCCAAGCACATTCCCTCAATAACAGGGAAGAAAACCCCTCTGACCCCATATTTGTACAGTGAAAAATGAAATTTTCAAATAGAGCACCAGAAGAGCACACCACACACATGCATTCTCACATGTGAATGTGTACAGAGTGTATGTAATGCACATGTATGCTAAGGCATATATTAGTTTTATTTTAAAAGCTGTAACATAACATAAGTGTTCTCATTAGTTATTTGCTGGGTCCGCCACAATCAAATCAGCAGATTTTCCCAAGTTAGATTCATCTTTCATCCTCCACATTTGTAATCTCTGCAATTTCCTCACATGAGGGGGAATTAAACTGTGTCATTAACACTAGAGGAAGGCTGTGCTCATGCTTTCCTTGGGGGGAAAAAAGTAAGCAAGAGAAGAAAAAACTACCAAATGTTTGATAGAATGGTTTGAAAGTCCCAATGAGGACAAACATAAAAATGATATATCCTATCTTTTCCTTGTATAAGGAAAAAAGTGTCCTCCTAATCCCAAACCATAAGTGGCTGGCTTTACCAGGGAAAATGAAAGGATTATTATGTTCTTTATAAGAGGAAAGAATTTGTTGACATGGGCAAAACCACACCAGAGTTTGTTAAGCAAACAGTGATATTCTGCCAGTATTCCATTAGAAGTACTGCACAGCATGAGCTACTTGAAGAGCTTTGAACTACTACTACTACTACTACTACTACTACTACTACTACTACTATTACTACTACATTTGGTAGTATGTCTGGTTTGGTGTAACTTTTCTGACTGACATCTGTGACCAGATGAGCTGGCTATGAGGCAGTGGTAATTCTGCTCTAGGTGTTGGCCTGTGCTATATCACTCTTGCTGTATTGGGGCATGAGTACTTGGTAGTCTTGTAATTGTCTTACGCTGAGGCTTTTCCTCTTAGCATGTTTCTGTCCCAATCATCCCGTGGTTCCTTCATCAATGACAAAACAATAAGTGTTTCCTTCTCCTTCAATCCTGTCATTATAGCCAAGAGTGCCACTCACTAGTGTTTTTCATTTTGATGCAGTGTGCCATCTGGCAAGGGATTCCAGGTACAAAGGATGTGTGCCATGTGCACAGATGACCATAATGAACAAAATGGGAAGAACTGCATTTTAGGTCAGAGTGCCTGTTTTATCAGTTTCAAAAGATGTGAAGGGATGAAATGGGTTCAAGAAGAGATATGTACTTGATAGAAAACATAGCATGCCCTCCTGTCCTTTTGCAACACCATGTTCACTGAATGTCAATGTACTATTTTACACTTGGGGAGAAAAAAACAAGCAAACAGATAAACCTTGCTTCCAGACACACCAGGAGGACAAAAATCGCCTCCCTTCAAGTCACCTCATCTTTCTATCACCCTGTTCTGTTTATTTGTTTACCTGGAAGATCAATGGGAAGATAGTGACAGAAATGCAGCATAAGGTTTCCATTGAGGTGATGGCAGCAGGGCTGGAATGGAGGTTGTTAGAGAGAAGAGCCCAGTTGCTTCCTGGCCCTATTAGTAACACTGCCATTCTTGCAGCACAGGGTCTCTCAGTAGTAATGAACATGACAGCCTCAGGATTATGTGCTGTGCCTTTCATACCTTTTGAAAGGAAATAATGTCTGTGTTGTGCAGTCTCCTTCATTATGAGAGAAAATCAGTCATACTGTTTTACGAAAGGATAAAAGACATGAATCCCATCTTTTTATCCTTTTTCTTTTCTATTTTTTGAGACGTGAACTCCTACCGCCTGGCTTTCTGAAGAGAATCATTAGAATAAAAAGAGCTAGTCAAGCATTGCCATTTGGGTTTACTCTATTTTAGCATGTGTCCTTGCTAACATAAAATAACATACTAATGTATTCTTTGCAGCTGGAGGAAGGGTGGCTGGATGATGAAAGGAATGAATTCTTAGAGGAGTTAAACTTGGAAATGTTGGAAGAGCAGCATAATGAAGCGATGCAGTACACAGCCAATGAGGTGGAGCAGGTAGGACCACTACTAAACGTATAATTTGAAATTTTTCTAGGTATACTTTTTTATTACTAGAGAATGAAACAGTGTGCTGTAAAATGGAGTCAGAGGCTTTGATAGCGTTCTCTCTCCAAATTTTGTGATCTCCTGCAAACTGTATGTCAGGGAAAAGAGAACAATACATACTTAGGCCCAGTATGTCCAGTTAACAAACTATTTAAGAGGGTGTGATAAGTGCAGATTTCTCCTTTTCTCTAAACTCTGAGAATAATATTGCTTTCCTTCATTAATTCTGAATGAAGTCTGGGATTTATGATGTTATACTTCATGTCAGTTTTTATTAAACTGGTGCTAATAACACAAAGGTCATGGGTTCAATCCCCATATGGCTGATTGAACTTTAGAGTTGGACTTGATGATCCTTTTGGGATGCTTTCCACCTCAGAATATTCTGTGAATCTGTGAATATCAGTGTAACACCTAGAGCTCTGAGCTGAGCTAGGTGCCCCTTTTGTTGTATGCATGCAATGCATGAGCCAGGCTTGAACCAGAGCTTGCAAAACAAGATGGAAGAGGTGTTTAAATAAACAACAGGTGTTTTGTTAATGTGAGTGTACTCTCTTACACTGACAGCACACAGCTCAGCATTTGTTTTGTTAATGGAGACAAATAAGCTATTGTTAGCATAGTCTCAGCTTGCTACTATTCAGACTTTTACCTGTCCGTATGTTCTGTAGGCTGTGTGACTGTTGCAAACATACCATACAGTTTCATCAAGGGGTCTTCTTAGTTGTATGTTTTTATAAAAGGTGTAAGTACATGCTCCTGGATCAAATTATCTGCCAGTATGCATACTTCTGTGGAGCCAAATAAATAGAATTCAACTTCTCCTGATTTCTGGATTTATGCAGCTGGGGAGAAACTATTTTTCCACCCACAGAACATTGTGACTTACAATTTTTTCCCCATTCTGAATTGCTCAGAAAGAGAGCCTGAGGCATTTTCATTTGAAGTGAAGAGAGGGAAAAAGACTATGACAGCCTTCTCTTCTCTGGAAACCAGGGAGTTTATTTGACTTCAAATGCCTCAATGCTTGGTCCATACTGGGGGGCCTGAACGTGTATTTAGTCTGTTTCCTCCTGACCATCCCTCCAGTCTTGACACTGGGTCATTGAGTAGGTGATGGCTCATAGTAAAGTTTTTCCCCGTGTATCAATATATATTAATTGGGATAGACACACTGGCAGAACAATTTGGCTTTCTCACCGAATTTGGGTTGTGAATAGTGTTAATTAATAAACAGTGATATTCTGTGATGTTCTTTCACAGAACCTATTGCAATTGTTTATTCGACATTGAAATC
>VWZN01017261.1:285002-334889 GCA_013396955.1 Regulus satrapa | reverse complement strand
TTTTTTCATATTGAAACTTTATATTATTGTAAAGAACACTACACTGGGAAAAAAAAAAATGTGGTCACTTGTGATCTGTCAGTATCTGACAATGGATTGCTTGAAGTAATTCTAGGACAGCCAGACATTTCTTTGCCCTTCTGATGAGTAATCAAATCAACCAAATGCAGCTTGGTGTGTAATGGGGCATCAGTAATTTTTGACAGCTGCTGTCTCTCCAGACTCTATGTAGTGACTCATCAAGTCAGAAAACTGGTTCTTTACTCCTTGGTAGGCTGGGAAATCTAGCAGTTTCCTGAGGGGAATCACACCATCCATTGGAGCTATGAAACCACAGCTGCCAGTGACCAATCTGAGTATCTTCAAGCTCCCTGGCTGACCATGGAGACCAGCCTAGATTTTTGTGAAGAAAGATTTAGTCCTCTGGCTTCATAATCATCTGTAATCACGAATCTCAAGAGCTGCAGAAATGAATCCACCCTTTATCAGAACATCCTTCCAAACACAAGTCAGTTTTACAGAGTGCCTTTTTAACATATAAAGTGAGCTGTCTTTAAAAAAATTTGGTACAGTTTGTAACAGAAGATTCAAATAGATAGTCACGTCTTTTCTGAATGTTTTTGACCTACTCTGTAGAATTTAATCAAAAATTGTATCTTCTCTGTATGGAATAGTCCAATAAGCCTCAAGGAAAGATGTAATGCTCCATTTTTATAGCTCATTGTGTTCCTTTTGCTTTACAACATCATGGTTCATTGTGCAGCAGAGATAATTTTCAGAAAAATGCTATACATTTGCCATGCAGAAATTCTTATTGGTATAGTGGAATATATAAGAACTTATTAGGAAGAAGAAAGAATTGGATAAGAAAAAATTGTACTAGTTCATTCAAAGCTGAAATACAGATAGAATATCTGGGGGAAATCCTTTTTTTGAGAGAAGCCTGTTTTAAAAGACCAGCATTGTTTGCAGAAGAGCATTTTCCCTTTTAGTGAACTGCTGAAATCAATTCCAAATTTCCCTCTTTATTTGAGTACCTCATGGTTAACCTGCCAGTGGAGATTCCTCTCCCTGTGACCAGTCTCCCTCTCACTCTCAGGGACTGACCAGAGAGCCCAGCTGTGTTTGTTAGAGCCTTCAACTGAATGCTGCTGCATTCAGACTTTAATAGCAGTCTGAGTTTGGAGTCCCAATATGCATCATAAATTGTAAAATAATAGAACAGCGCCTGAATTCCTGCAAGATTAGCCATTTTATAGGCAGGAAGTCTTGTTGGAGCTGAAATATGGAATCTTTTGAGGTTCATTTATTGCTTGATTGTATGCACTGCCGGGCTTACCTGCTCATTATCTGAGTTCTCACTGCAAAGATGAGGCCTAAGGAGCCCTTTGGTATTTCAAACAGAAGTAATTGTAGAAGAGATTGACAATGTATGTTTCAAAACAAAAAATTTGTTTTAAATAGATAGTAGAAAACTCCAGAAAAATCAACACATTGAAAATTGTAGATTCTCTCGTTTTTCAGAAGAGATATAATGTGGAATTAGGCTTGTTGTCTTTCAAAATAAAATTAAAATTATCTCATGCTGTAAAAGACCACTCAGTCTGCAGATGTTTAAGAGCTCTGGCAAGCATGAAATGTCCAGGACAAAAATGCCAGGGGCTATCTTACTTGAGTCACAATGGATTTTTTAAATAAAATATATCTCAAAAACATACAGTAAAATAAATATCTGCATTACTTTCCATTTTCTTAATTGGTTTGGATGCAAGTATCTAAATACTGGGGGAAAATGTAATCTGATATGGATGTCTGCTTTAGTTTGAGAAAAACCTGATTGTATAGGCACTTGTTCTTTCCTGAGGGAACCCTAGTCACTGTCTGACATTCAGATGCCTGTACTAAAGACGCTTATATTTCATCAGATCAGTCCCACTCATTTGGTTTCTGCTGGACTCAAAAGATGGGCTTTGCTTTGTTTTCATCTTTTGTGTCTGCATTTTAATTCCAGATAGTGTAACTTAAGTAGATGGCAGTGTATTATATTCAGTCAATACAAATCAAGTTGAAGAAGCAAAACTTAAATTATTGATAAAGGTGGTGTGGAAAACAAGAGCTACCAGTTGTGAAAGTGTTGTTTGTATAGGTCTCAACTGTAAAGTCTCTTCCCAAGACCTATACAAATAACCTCATTAAGTGGTTTTTTTTTCAGAAGTCCTCACATATATGCTTTGGGTGGTGTCATAACATGCAGAAGACATTAGAGGAAGTTTTGTTCCTGTAAGCTGTATGGCTGTGCTGACAGATAAACCACCCTCTTTGGAGTTTTAGTCATATGGATGCAAATTGTGTTGTATCACTCACTTTCAGAGTCAAATAGCAGATCCTGACCCTCCTTGTTTGGTCATGTGAATGGAGCCCTGCAGTTGGAATGGGCACCCAGGTTGCTGTCTGCCCTGCAGCAATGCCCCCCTGTTGTCTGGTGGAGCTGTTCTCCCTCCTATTGATAGTTATTTTCCAGAGCAGTGAGAAACATGGATTGCACATTGCAGTGGCTGGGGTGAAGTGTAAGCTGCCCAGGCTGGAGTCACTTCTCTCCTGAAAGGTTTGAGGGCAGTGGAGGTCAAGACAAGCTGCAGCAGCCCCAAAGCAGGTGAGAGAAGGGAACAGAATACCATATGTAGCAGCACTCACCTGGTGAACTAGGAGGTGAACAAGAGGTGAACTAGGAGGATACTAAATTAAACCTAAATCTCCTTCAGAAAATTTTAACTGGTTTATCACAGACACTGAATTCTCCTGGTGGTGTGCTTCTTTCAATATTTGCTTTATTCCACTCTTACACTGAACAGGGAGGGAGGTTATTTTTGTTTTTCTGACATTAGGCCATTACTTTTTCCTAACAGTTGAAGAAATGAAACCAGATGAAAGGTATGTGATCATGAGGTGCACATGAAGAGAGGAGAAGGGATGATATAGGAGACACATTTTCATCCTGTTTTACTGTTTGCCAAAGTAGATAAGAAGGGAATTATGACAGAGACTTCTTTGTTTCCTTTCACTGGGTGGACTATACCTTTTTTCTCTTCTGATTATTACCATCATTATGCATAAATTTGCAATTATGCCTCCTAAAAGAGACATGGCATTGGGTTGATACTGTGTGTAGTTAGGTACTTGGTCATATAAATTGCACTCTGCATGATTCTTTGCTTATCTGGTTTGAAAAATAAAGTGTCTGTCTCTTCAGAGAGTCATTATCTCATATTCTATGGAATATAAATAGGTTGAGAATATAAATAGTGAGGTTCAATGAGTGCAGTGCTAATCAGCAGTCAAAAAGTTTGACATTATACCCATGGCCAGGCATTCAGTGTTGTTCTGCACTTAATATTGAAAGACTGCTTTTATTTTTAAGGAACATAAACTCTAACAATGAAAATAAATGAGTTTTCAAAAAGAATTTAAAGGGATGGAAAGGACTGAGGTCCTTCTGAGCAAAATCCTAGAATGCAAAATGAACACTTTTTCAGAAAAATGCTCCTGAACACAAGAAATGTAGGAGAAGGCCATGGAGTGTGTAATGAAGCAAACAAAAGTTCAGTGTTTAAGAAAGAGAAACAGTAGTCTTTTTGCACTCTCTTAGGTTGTACTAGTCATTGCTTCGTTGGTTGCTTGCTCTGTTTGTTTGAGGTGATAGCAGTACTGAAGCTTTCTCTCAAGTTTGAGAAGATTTCAGCTCCACCAGTTTCTGGCTATAATCCAGAATCAAAACCAGTTCACCATCTGGTGGTCATTATCTTTAAGTATTGCAAAGAGATGGCTTAGCTAGAAAGGGAAACATTTCTTTCTGGACTTCAGAAGCTATGTCACTAGTATTGTAATTCACTTACTTTGCTCGGTATGGAAACCACAGCATGACTCTCAGAAATGTTTAACAGCTATGAGCAGTAGGACTGCTTTCTAGCGATCTGTTTCATTCAGCTTAAATCAGATCCCAGCTGTTTAAGCAAAACAGAGCTGGAAAATATTTTCCTATAATATGATCTGCTTTTGACAATCCTTCTGGTTTATTAATTTTTTTAGCCAAAGAAACATGAAGAGGAAGATGGCACTACGGACACTGCAACCTCATCATCCAACAATCATGAGAAGGACAGTGGGGTAGGACCTACAGATGAGAGTCTCCGAAACGATGAGAGCTCAGAGCAAGAAAATGCAACCGAGGAGCAGAACAGTGCTACCCTGCAGAGCAAATGGGATCTGGGCCACAGCCAGGATACATTAGGCAGTGTAGAGCTCCAGTGCAATGAAAGCTTTGTGTCTGGGGAATACATCGAATCTGATTTCATAGGAAACCCAGAAGAGGAATGTGAAAGGTTTCGGCAGCTGCTGGAACTGAAGTGCAAGATTCGAAACCATGGGGAGTATGATCTTTATTACTCAAGCAGCATGATAGAATGCAACAGAAGAGAGCAAGATGGAGTGGAGCATGAGTTGCAGCTACTTAATGAGGAACTGAGGAACATTGAACTCGAATGCCAGAATATTATGCAAGCTCACCGGCTCCAAAAGGTGAGAGATCAGTATGGAGACATTTGGACTTTACATGATGAAAGTTTCAGGAATTATAACACCAGCATAGATGTACAAAGAGGCAAACTGGATGACATCATGGAGCACCCTGAGAAGTCTGACAAGGACAGCTCCAGTGCCTACAACACTGCTGAAAGCTGCAGGAGCACTCCACTGACTATGGAGCAATCCCCCGATAACTCTCTCCAGAGGGTGATCAGCATAACCAACAGGAAAAACCTGAGGACCACAATTGTTGCCAATCAGTCATCCTCAGGACAAAGCAACAGGGAAGCAACTTCAGCCAAAACCAAACCCACTGAGCAAAGCAGTGGTGCTGAGAACGCAGTGCTGGCATCAGAAAGCAGCAAATTCACAGACCAAGAAAGGCAGGGCAGTGAGCACATTCCCTATTTGTCTCCATATCACAGTTCTTCTTACAGATACGGGAACATACCTGCTCATGCAAAGCATTATCAAAGCTACATGCAACTGATCCAGCAGAAGTCCGCTGTGGAGTACGCCCAAAGCCAGCTCAGCCTGGTGAGCATGTGCAAAGACTCACAGAAGTGTGCAGAGCCCAAGATGGAATGGAAAGTAAAAATAAGGAGTGATGGGACAAGGTACATCACAAAGAGACCGGTTCGAGACAGAATCCTGAAGGAACGTGCCTTAAAAATTAAAGAGGAGCGCAGTGGGATGACGACAGATGATGACACGATGAGTGAGATGAAGATGGGTCGCTACTGGAGCAAAGAAGAGCGGAAGCAGCATTTGGTGCGCGCTAAGGAGCAGAGGAGGCGGCGGGAGTTCATGATGAGGAGCAGGCTGGAGTGCCTCAAGGAAAGTCCGCAGAGTGGCAGCGAGGGCAAAAAGGAAATCAATATTATTGAACTGAGTCACAAAAAGATGATGAAAAAGAGAAACAAGAAAATCTTGGACAACTGGATGACAATACAAGAACTGATGACACATGGTGCTAAATCCCCAGATGGCACAAGAGTGCACAATGCCTTTTTATCAGTTACTACTGTATGAACACAACTTCTAACAGAGTATACTACCAGTTTAGGTAGAGTACAATTGCCTCGTTCAATGTGGCATTTTTATATATTTTGTGACTGTTTATAGTTTGATCTTTTTGTAAGCAAAATGACCTGGTATTTTTCATTTGTTTTTCCTATAACAGTACCTTCTTTATCTGGCAGTCTTTCTTTATCCTGCAATATATTCATACTATTCATTTATAGAAAAAAGAATAGAAAAGTAAAGCAAAAAAATTTCTTAACCTAACACATATCCTGTAACTTAAGATCTGGATTTATTTCTCTAATTTTGCTTTTTCTACTTTAGTAACAATACAATACCAAACCAAAATGCTTTATACTGTATCCTTGTCTTAACAAGTTTTAAAGTTTTACATCTTAGATCAAAACTGTTCATAAAACATATGCCACATTCCATCATATAGATAAGAATGACATTTTTCCAACTGCATATTTTCCAGTACATTTAATCTGTAAATTGTAATTGTATTTGTCCAAGTAAAGTGTAGGTGGGCAGTTCTCCTGTGTTATGTAGTGGCATTGGTCTTGTAGCTGGACAGTGTGTGATAATTGTGAAGATGAAAGAGAAATAAATTATTGCTTATCTTTAAGGAAAAAAAAAAGCAGCAAACATTGTTTTATTTAGGTTGAGAATTTGCCTTTAAGTATAAGCCATTTCACTGTGCATGATATTTACAGCATACAGAGATTTCAAGAACAAAGGACAATTCCCTAGGATGTTTCTTAAGAATTAGCTTTGAATTTTGTGGAACACATAGAATGAGTGGGTCTTCCTGGCTTTTCCTTACCTGCTATTATTAGTTAATTAAATGATTCATTGAGGTATTACTATGTTGTAAGATGTTAGGTAACTGCCATGAGTTGTCTCCCTGGCTGAGCTTGCTACTTGTTCTACACATACAAAACATGAACACAGCATATGCCTAACTTTGAGCCAAATCTCACGGAAGAAAAACTAGCAGTGACATTTTTATAGAACTTGAGTTAAGGAAAAACAGAATGAAAAGCAACTAATTGAGTTCAGGGTGTAAAATTATTCTTGAGGAGCATCCAAGTAATTTAAAAGAGCCTCAGTGGGAGCTGGCTGGAGCCCAGGAGCAATTGCAACTTTCTGTCTGGGTGCTTGATGGGACACCCTGACTGTCCATGCAGCAGAGACACCTCCGCTGCTGCTGCTTTAAGGTCTGAGCTGCTGCTGTTGCTGCTGCTGGCAGCCCAGTGAGTTAGAGCAAACTGAAATTACTAGTCTTGGAAAGTCAGTAGGGTTGATGATCTGGCCTAATAGCTCCATTTTCATTGTCTCTCTGCTTGACTCACAGCAGTTTCTAGCTGACTGTAGTGCTTTCCATAGCAGGATTAAGTTCTGAAGTCACTTGGCATCAGGCTTTAGAAGTTATGCCTAAAGTTGCAGAAAGGTACATTATGGTATTTCCAAACTACTGAATTCTGGGAATCATTCACTTGTTTTTTAAACACTTTTGACATTATTTGACATTGATGGTACTCTTTCCATCTCCAGGCATATACATATCGTAAGAGTGCTGCTCTCCAAGTGCTTAGGAAAATGATGCCACTCATGGTTCAGTTTTATAATCAGAAAATTCTCCCTTCAAGACTCAGGGAGACATCACGCTAAATCCTCACTAAACATACAGCTGTNAACAAACAAGGGTTCAAACCCAAAGGGAAAAAAAACAAAAAAAAAAAAAAAAAAAAAAAAAAAAAAAAAAAAAAAAAAAAAAAAAAAAAAAAAAAAAAAAAAAAAAACAAAAAAAACAAACACATCCACTGATTTCTTTTAAATTAAAAAAGTGTGGATCCCTGACCAGAAAGGATCATAGGGTCATACAGTATTGCTTCAAGGGGCTGATAACACATTGTCTCTCCAAGAGAGTCTAGGAATTGTCTTTGACTAATCTAAATAATCTAGGAAGGTACACATTCTTCTGGAGATATTGCAGCCCAGAGGTTTAGCTGTTTCTCTTATTGCATTCCAATAATCACACTTAAACACACATCTCCTTCCTAATCTGAGTTCAGCTACTATCAACTCAAGACAATGGTTACTCTTATGTCTTTCCCTTAGACACAATACTTACTGATTTTCTCCCATTATTAAATCATGACTCAGAGCTCCATCAAGCTAGTTTGTAACAACATGAACCTTCAGAAAACAAAATGAACCTTCAGAAAACGTAATATCATTATTTCATCACTGGGAAATAAAAGTAGGAAAACGTCCATGGCTAATTAGAGAAGAGTCCTAACTGGAAGGTGATGGGGTGGGGAATCCAAGTGGAGGGGAGGAGAGGACCTAAACAATGGATAATAATTAGAAAAACAAAGAATAAACAGTATTTATAGTATACTAATAGGCTGTAAATGGAAATATGTCCAAATCTGGGGAGATCTGTCAAAATCTAGATAGACAAGCGAGAAATCCAAGAGGTGCTACAAAGATACTGTTGATAGTTCATGTGGTGTGATTTCTAGCTCAGCACATGCCTGCCGGAGCCCAGCCACCTTCTTTCTTCTTCACCTGCTGAAATATCATGTCCCTATCTAATCCTTAATCTGGGCAGTTTTGAGCAGCCCATGGTTTTCTCTCCTTTTTCCTTCACTGTGGTTATTAAGTGTCATTTTTGTTTTTCCCTGGGCAGTTTTGGAGAGGAGTATTCATTTTTGCCTGATGAAATGCCTTGATCATTCCTGCTAGCATGAAAATAGCCACGCAGCCCCAGAGCAGGGCTGCAAGGGTGCCCAGGGGATGAATGGCAGGTGAGTGTTTTACTCTTTACTGCTCTCAGCTGGTTTCTCTGCGGGGCAGGACTCGGCATTGCACTTTGTCATTCCAGCAGTTTTTTATCAGTGAAATCCAATGTTGACATACTACATACGGTTTATTACTGCATATGTTTTTTCAATATGTCCTAATTTTTACTGAGGAAAATAACATTTTAACACCGAGGCAAATTAAGAGAAAAGGAGCAAAATGCTTTTTATGTTGTCACAAATCTTTAAAAACTTGTCTGTTGAGAACTTTTTTCATATGAAGGAAATCAAAACTGCTTTCCAACTGGAACAAGACCAGATCTTGTTTAGCAGGATTTCTCTGACATAAAGAGCAAAAGTCAGGGTAGAGTAGCTGCATGGATATGTCACCATGGCCACATCAGTGCTGGGAAAGGAGTTAATGTCCCACTTATCTCCCCAACACTGGCATCCAGCTGAGACCAATGGGAGGTAATTTTTCCTATGAAGTCAACAAAATGGCCTTGCAAAAAGACTTGTGCCTCTTGCCAACTGTATTGCCAATAGATTTGGGAGCACTTCCCACCATAACTAAGGTTAAAATCTATGGGATCCCTGAATCATCCTCTTGATGTAAGTATTCTGAAAGGGAAAAGGGTATGATCATGAAAATAAACTAAACCTGCCTCACATTTATTTTTTTAAGAAAGAGACTGGTAATGCTATTTGAATTAAACACAAGCCATCAGAGACTAAATCTATTCTGTGCTTGGTACATTGCTCTGTGAGAGAGCCGAAGGACCTCACAGGAGATGATAAAACAACTTTAGCATTACACTTTCTGGACTCACAGGGATTTAATTATTCATTATTATCATGATGCTTGATGTTCTTAATTTGATTTTGTTTAACTAATACTCATTTTCAACCTCCATTTCTCAGTGCAATTTATAGAATAACACCTTTTTTTTTTTTTTCCCATGACATGGCATTGATGCTAAAATATTTCCTGGTTCAAAGCTGGAATTGCCCCAGGTTCTTAACCCTTAAACTGCTGATCATAAACATGTATGTGCTAAGTGGCCTATTAATATCCATTTTATACACCTGCTGCTTTTTCAGAGTATTAAATGGTCTTCAGCAATAAGGATAAAATGAAAGTTATGGGAGCTGACATTTGGTTACAGCAATACAGAGTAGCTGTCAGAAACCTGGTGGTGTTACTCTCAGAGAGGTCAGTTGGCTAATACCTGGAGGAGGAGAATGGATATTGCAGTGAGATCATGAGCAGGTTTTATCTTTAAATGCCTTTGCTCTGAAATGTGTTTCTCTGTTTAAAGAAGAGCATTACGCATGCTTGGATAGCAATTGCTGCATTTATGAAACTTGTACAGATTTTGCCCAGATTTTCAGATGTTGTTAATCTTGCTCTAATGCCAGCTACTGCATGAACGATGCAGCAGTTTTGGATGACACCTCTGAGACAAGGAGCAGCCTGGGACTTGGGATGCACCTGGCAAGGCAACAAGCTCAAGTATATAGTCCCTGGGCCCTTCTTGGGAGTGGATGGGTTCCTGTCCTTCTGGGAAAAGGGTCTACCCCTCACTGTCAGAGCCTTTAGTCATGTGCAGCCCTTCCTGCTCCTGGTGGTTAAGGATCTTGGCTTCCCTTGCCCAATTCATCTTGTGCTGAGCCTGAAAAAAATGGCATTTGCAGAGGTTCAGAACCTCAGTACCTGTGAGGTTAAGAAGTGAAATTGCTCTGCTGTAAAGATTACTTAGATGGAGTTCAGAGGAAGAAAGGATTGTGTTGTATACTCAAATACCATCCTAGTTGTGACCGCTGTGGGTAGTGGGGCTGAGCTACAGGTAATTTTCGTACAACTGATATGAACTCTAAAGTGAAATAACACCTTTGCTTTTCGCAGGCACTAGACCATGGAGAGGGACTGAATCCTTACTCACTAATTAGTCTGTTTCATGCCAATATTCCCAACTGATAGCTTCTTTCTTCAGTAAATATAAAAGATGTCCCAAAACAAAGATGTCCTTCTGGCATACAAAAATCTATAATTTGACTGTGTCATCCAGGTGATTACAATGTGTTCTGGGATACACTCAGATATCAGGGAAGGGCCATCAGCAATGTTTCACAAAGATGCTTGTCTCCTCCTCATCCAGACTAGTTAATGGTTTAGGTATGAGCTTCTGTCTTTTTCCTTTTTTTCTTTTTTATTTTCTTCCCTTTTTTTTAAATTTGAATTTTAAATTTTGGTTTAAAATTTTAATTTCCTGGCTCATTAAGCTCAAATTGCAATTTTAACCCTTTCCTTTCCTTTCCTTTCCTTTCCTTTCCTTTCCTTTCCTTTCCTTTCCTTTCCTTTCCTTTCCTTTCCTTTCCTTTCCTTTCCTTTCCTTTCCTCTTCTGAACTGGAAAGGTAATAAATGTTGAAGGGGAGACTTCACTAAAAGAAGAATTTATTTTTTTTCTCATAGACCAGCTTATCAACACAAATTGAGACTTTTGTCTGACTATAAGTTTTCATCTGTAGTCAGTTCAGGTGGTTTGGTTCATTTGGCATATTTCCTGTGCCACTTGAAGTTCATTCTACTGAAGTGCTGCAAATGTCTTTGGTGATGGCTCAGTACAGAGTACATTTTTAAGTGCTGAAGGAAAGGAAGACCTTTTAAAACATACGCTCACTTATTTCTGAGATACACATACAAAAATGCAGATTAACTAACTCAAATGCTTTTATAATGAAGAGACTTGCTACAAACAGTAAACTGTGTTATCTGTGGAAATATAGATAAAGAGGTATTGGTGTTGAATTTTAAGGACCTCCATTGCTCAAAACTCAATTTGAGAAGTAAGACATTCGTTCTACTCTTTAATAGATTTTAAACAGATCAGCCCCCCCTTTTTTTTTCCTGTAGTTAGACTGATACTAAACCAGAATAATTCTAAAGTCTGTTTTGGCCTAGGAACAAAAGAGTAAACTTCAATTAGTGCAGTGTCTGTGTTAGGCATTTATTGAAATCAGATGTTGGTCATCAAACCCCATAGCTTTAATACTTTGTCATCACTTACTGCACTGCAATAAGCACTAGATACACTGTTGAATTTGTTATTCCAATACATTCCCAAAAGTGTGTGACTTATTCCAGAGCACTAGGAGCAAATCAAAGCTGATATCTGGCTTCCAAAAAAAATAAAAAAATAAAAAAAAAATTTGAAAGCACAGAGAATTTCAAGTATGAAGTGAATATATGAAACTCTCATCTTGACAGTGGAGAAGAAGCCAAAAGATGAAAATCAAATTGCATGATGAAAGATGAAAAGGTTGAAGCCACTGTTTTAACTACTGGACCTTGCAGGAAAGATATTTGGAGAAAGACTGAAAGAAAAAGTTAACTTGGTGAATAGCACATAAAATTTACCACTGATGAAAATATTACTTTCTCTGCACATCAAAGGCAATACTCTTATTTTCATAAGTTATTGCCCCATTGGCAATCTCTGCTATGTATAAATTTTTCTGATGGAATGAAAAGTATCATCCTAATGGTGTATAGACATTACATGGAGAACGGGTTGAACATATATAAATATTCATATAAGCAAAGATGCTGTCAAACTCCTGACTCGACATGATTTCTAAAATGAAAATATAATGAAGATATTATTATTTTCTTCTCCTTTTTCTCCCCAAATTTGGGACCTGGCTGCATAGTCAGTGTAAAGAAATGCACCTGGAAGATTGTGTTTTGGTTAGGTACAGGGAATTCAAATGAAAGCTCCTCAAACTCGACAGTTTAATTTACTTCTCTTAAGCTCTTTAATACCAAACTTATCAGTTCTCTCTGTTAGGCATTAACTTGTTAAATGAGTCTTAATTATACATAAGCAGATGGAGATTTGAATTAAAATTACCTTACACTCGAGTGGCTTTAGTTCATTATAACATATCTTCCTCTTAATCATTTAGGCAGTCTCATCATCTTTCATATATAAAGTTATTAAAGTATTCCAATTTCCATATTTCTTCAGACACATCCACTATTAAATGGCACATAATACACATTAGTTGGTGACTTATACCATTCAATCGTTAGTGAATTATTCATGTCAGTAGCAATTTTACACTTTTATGTCATATGTATTATTATATTTTAAAAGGTTTATATTTACAGAATGTCTCATCTTTTACCTCATCTTAATTTCAGTGCAAATTTGAATGCCTCACAATTTTCTACTGATGTGAAAAGGATTAACATCCATTGCAGGTCTTGCACTCCCACTGTCTGAGGAATGGAAGTGTATCCAAAGTGGCTCCCACAAACAAACAAGTGCATTCTTACTGGGAGGTTTGGAAGTGAGATAAGTCAGCGTTATTCTTTTCTTTTGTCTTGCTTTTGAACCATCATAATCTCTGGATTCTCTAAAACCAAGACATTCCTTAGAATTTGCCTGTCCTTCAAAATTAAAAGGGAGAAAATACCTGCAGGAAAAAAAAATATTGAAAACTTCGCAGCCTTTGGTGGGTATCGCCTCACCTGAGTGTAATGACCTCAAAATTGGGATACGAATTAAATTAGCCATCTAGGTTAAGACTTTAAGTTAGCTCAAGGAATACAGAGAAGTCACCTCCAAAAGACAGCTGATTTCTCTCTTGAGGAAGGATGTCCTGTGGAGGACATTGGTCCAACTAATTCAAGCTGGACCTCTAACATAAATATAGCTTTAGCAAAGTTAAAAAAAAAAAAAAAAAAAAAAAAAAAAAAAAAAAAAAAAGTGTGTCTTTAAGTATGTTAGTACATTGCAAAAAAAAAAGGATACAAAACAGATAACTGTATGAAATGCTCCTCTTTCACCTGTTTTTAAAGAATCCTAAATGAATATGCTGAAAGACTAGTGTCTGTCTTAGACAGAGAAAATCACCAAGTGATTTGAGTCAACTGGTTCTATGTACCTCATGGGTAAAATCAAGAAAGAATTGGACAAAAGTGTCATTTTTGTTCCAGTACGTAATTTACAGTCATTCACAAATGAAAGACCAGTGGGACCTTTCAAAGACAAAAGCATCCAATATTCCCCACTAAAGGCAGCATACCATTCTCAGTATCCCTTTAGCTAATGTATTAACCAGGTATCTTCAGTGTCAAATAATGTGTCTATAATACAGAAATCACTGTGTTAGCTGGATGATGGAGAATAACAGCTCAGCCAAAAGGCTGAGTTTGCACTGGCAAACACTGCAGCCATCATTGAGCAAAGGGATGGGCTATGAGAGGCTTTTGCAAAAAGAGGATACTGATATTCACCTGAATATTTTTAGAAGGAAAGGAGACTCACTGCTTCCTGGGAGTCTCAGCAAGACACTTTAACCATGTGGCCATTTCACCCTCCAGTTCCTTTGAAAACACTGAAGCCCTATAAAATTTGGATTTATCATGGTTAATGCCAATGAATTACAGTTCTGCTTCCTGAAGAGAGGGAGAGAATGCTGCTGCTTGCCTGGCAGAAGGTTTATGAAAAAAAACCAAAAAACAACAAACACCAAAGACACCAAAGCATGTGAGGCCCTGGGGAGTTGGGGAGAGGAGATATCAATTGGAAGGGACCTGCTGCCATAATCTACTCCAGGTGACCGACAAATCTAGGGCTGAGCAAAATCTAAAGCATTTAAAGCATTTTATTTAGGGCAGAATTCAAATGATTGAGGCATGGGAGAGGCCTCATCTCTAGGAAACACAGCTTCTGACCATCCTCTCAGTGAATAAATGATCCCTGATCTCCAGTCAGCCTCTCCCGGTACAGTGTTACACCATTCCCACACGTCCCATAACTGGATCCCAGGGAGATGAGGTCACCACCTCCCTCTCCACCTCCTCTACTCAGGAAGCTGTAGGGAGCAAGGAGGTCATACCTCCACTTCCTTTTCTCTAAACTAGACAAACCCAAATCCTTTAGCCATGCCTCATAGTACATTCCTTCCTGCCTTTTCACCACCTTTGTTGCTCTTCTTCAGACACGTTTGAGTACCTTCACCTTTTTCTTGAATTGTGGAGTGCAGCACACAACACTCCAGGTGAGGCCACACCAATGCTGAATACAGGGAAAGCACCTCTTTTGACCAGCTGGTGATGCTCTGCTTGATGCATTCCAGGAAGGAGTTTGTCTTCCTGACTGCCAGATCACTCTGCTGACTTATGTCAAGCCTGTTGCCCAACAACATGCCCCAGATCCCTTTCTGTGGGGCTGCTTACCAGCCACATCCCCTCCTTCAGCAGGATGCCACTGCACAAAGATGTTCATGAACATGGCAGCAAAACAGGGTTGAAATATGAAACTCCTTATGAATATGGCATAGAATTTTTAATGAAAAAAAATCAGCTTAGCTTATCTTAGCTTCCATGAACCACTAAGGTCAGGGCATGAGGAGTAAGAAGGAGAAGGAGTAGCAGATGATGTGATGGTTTCTTTTCCTCATGGCAGTGCTGAAGAATAAACATGGTGCAGTGTTCCACAGCTGGAAGATGGAAGTGGTAATTTCAGCACTTAATAATAAAAGAGGTGATTTCTTGTATCCTCTACCACAGAGCTGGCCTGCACAGCTTACTAACAAAGCACCAGTTTGCAGGAGGCTGCAATTGCACAGAAGCAACAGAGTTTATGGCCCCCTGCATGGACTCACATCCATAGCAGCTCCTCACCATGTCACAGTAGGACCTCCTGTGATGGCAGCTGTTTTTTGCTGGAAAATGTTGATATAAAATGTCAAAGATAAACAAAACATATCACATATCCTATAAATACACTGTTTTATGTCCCTTGGCAAAAGTACTGTTCAAGGCAAAATTAGCTTTTTTAACTAAACTCCTCTAAAATGTTACAGGGAAGTGTGTTCTTGTGTTTACTTAACTTGTTGGGTGAGTCACCAAGGACGCAATAATCCATGAAAGAGGAGAGGAGAAGCTTCTCTCACAGCAGGAGGATATTTTCATTATCTTATTGACAGAGCAGAAGAGAGATGGACAAAAGATCCCCTCTGCTTGCAGAAGGAGACCAACAAAATTGACTGCACACTTTCCATCACCAGTCATACCACACACATGTGTTCATGGATCTGTATAAATCCAGTGGATTGGCATTCAACAGAGCAGCAATCAGCATCCAGGCAGGGTGAGCTCAGCTAGATTTTGGCTTGAAGAATATAGTGACAAAAGCCATAAAGTTTCCTTAGCCATTTCCCCCACTTCCTCTGCTTAACACTTTATTTGTGACCTAGCCAATGGGGCAGAGTGCACCCTCAGCAAGTTTTAATGATACCAAACTGGAAAGAGTTGCTGGCACACCACGTGCTTGTGCTGCCATCCAGAGGTACCTGGACAGGCTAGAAAGATGGACCAACAGGCATCTCCTGAAGGTCAGCAAAGGGAAGTGTCAAGCTCTGAGCCTGGGAAGGACTAAGCCTATGCACCAGTGTATGCTGGGGGCCATCTGTCCAGATAACAGCATTGCTGAAAAACCTGATGTACACTAAGCTGAACATGAGCCAGAAACATTCTATGTCAGTGGAAAGTGCCATATCCAGTCCTGCGTTCCCCCCACAAGACATACACAGGCGTGCTAGACTGGGTCAAGTTAAGACCCTTCACATGATTAAGGGACTGGAGCACCTGTCAAAAAAGGATAGGCTGAGACAGCTTTGTCAATTCAGCCTGGGAAGAGAAGTCTCAGGAGGATCTAATCAATGTGTATAAATACTTGATGAGGGAAGAAAGACAATGGAGTTAGAATGCTCCCAGTGGGGATCAGCAAAAGAATAACAGGCAGTGACAAAAAACTGAAATACAGAAATTCTTATTAAACAGGAAAATATCTTCTCTTTGATGTGCATAGGCATTGTCACAGGACATCCTGAGAGACTGGAGAGTCTCCTGCCTTGGAGATATTCAAAACCTAATTAAACACACACATTCCTGATCAAATGACTCTAACTGACCCTGCTTTGAGAGGAGTGCTGAATGGGGAGATCTCCAGATGTGCATTCCATCACTCAGTTCTGTGATTCTGTGGTCAACTAAATTACAAGCACAAGGCTTTTGGATGCAGGGAAGGACAATGAAAGCTGATCAGTCATGTGGGCTGTATAAGTCATCAAGTGCTTTGCTTTCTAACTGGAGCTCACACAGAGCTCTTGGCACATTTTATGTACAAAATCCAGCTCATTCCCTGCAAGTAATGAAATTTAGCAATATCCTAAAGGACACCATCAGAACCATTCCAGAGGATGTGATCTCAGAGACAAGCAAAGCCCATCAGTCCACATCTGCATGAGGGTACCCAAACCCACAGCCCTGGGTTTCAGGAACAAAGAATGTATTTTAAATAGCTGGAGTTTTTTCTCACAGGCAACCTGCAACCAGTATGTGAATGTAATGTTAACTTCTAATTGCATCTTATTAGCAGTTTGACATTGCATCTTACTAATGCTTGTTTTTCTAGGATATAGTGGAGAAATATAATCATATTAACACTGTGAAAGCAAACACAGAAGTAGAATAAATTGTTAATGCAATCTCCTTTCAAGCAGCTTGTTTGAACAGTGCACTGGTGTATGAGAAAATGCCAGCCTTTCAGTCTTCCCAAATAGTGCCGTGCTTGCAGTCTGCTGCAGAATAAACATATACATTCTGTTTAAGGTAACAGATGTTCATTTGCTGTATGTTCCCATGAGCACCCAATCTTTCGCCTACATTCTGCTACCATTTGTCTGAGACCCACCTGTGAGCCAGCACAGCAGTTTCTTAGACACGAGGTTGCTTTACTGATGTGTCATGTGCAAAAATGGTGGGGTTTGTAGATGTATATTCTTGTAAGTCTTTCTCTGTTTTTCCTTCCTATGAGTGGGATCATTAATTCTTCTGACTTGCATCATCCGACTGAAAATGGCAGTCTCCATGCATACATGCTGCAAAGCTGTTTAAATTCTTCAAACTATGAAGACCAGCCTTTAAACCAACTAATTAAGTTTTCTGCTTGCTGCCATTGAAAGCCTCAGTCAGATATAATTAAAACTGAGCAGCAGATGACAGCAGTGGCATTTGGCGGAATCATCCAGTGGTTCAAATACCACCTCTGACAGAAATGTCAGAATGATAACACTCCCATCTTCCCCATGCATGCCAGGAAAAGCAGGAAGAACTTTTATTATAAATGCCTTACTGATAACCTTTATGAATCCCAGAGCACCAAAAACAATACGCAAAATTTCATTATTCCAAGAGAGGATGCACATTTCCAATGAAGTACATCCTGCAACTCATTGGGCTTCCTTGCAGTGTCTGTGTCTATTGAGACACCCTTTCAGAAATATAAAGAGGAAAAAAGCCTTGATCCTGAAGTATGGGAGATTCTGGCCTTGCAGACAGCTAAGCTGGAAGAGATTCCTTAGAGAGTTAATGAGCTGAAGCCAAATCAACATATTCCTCATCTGGAAAGGGCAAAGCCATAACACGGCTGTGTAAGCTATCCTTGAGCTGTACAGAAAGGTGAGAAGACAGAGTTCTTCCTGCACAGAGTTTAAATGGAACTGTTACTGCTAAAGATCACAGAACAGCAGAATAAACAACAGAGACAGCCAAGAACAAATGAATAGGCAACAATTACTTTTAGAAACATTTTGAGATTACATATGCTGCAACTTCATACACAGGTTTTTCCTATTTTGTTTCATCAGTTTTTCCTACAGATTAACAACACGCTCTTCTTGCCACTCTGTCTTCTTTGCTTGAGAGTTTGGGTATTTTCTACTTTTTTTTTGTTTGTTTGGTTTGTTTTGTTTAGCTTTGTTTTAAATAAATGGAGAGCAAAAAGGAGAACATGTCAGAAAGGGAATCAGTGGCACTTTGAGACAGCGACACCACTGCTGCTGCTTCAAAGTCCCTGGGCTCTACTCTTGCCTGTAGCAATTATATGTTGCCTGCATGCTGCCAGAAAGCTGCTATCACAACAGCAAACCCAAGGGGAGGGGACATGCTGGTTGTGACTTCTTGGCAGTCCCCAGGGGAAGAGCCTGGCAGTGGGTGGCTCAGTTTGGCCTCAAGGTGCTGAGCTTGGGCAGTGGGATGAAAAGGGAGCAGCACTGTTGCTTATGATTCATCTTGGCTGCAGAGGAGGAATAGCATCAGAGCAGAGGTGTCTGTTGCAAATGAGTCTGGGTTAAAGCTTACTGTAACTGAAATTCAAAGACATGACAAACCATTACAAATAAAAATAGGTGGATGGTGGATGCTTCTATTGAGCAACAATTAGACCATGGCCAAAAAAGAAACCACCAGCCCTAATAAACTTTTTGAAATGTTTATTTATAAGGTGAACCTGATCACTTACTTTTCCACTTTACTACTCTGTCTTATCATCAAGAAAAAATTTCTCCTGGGCATAGTCAGCCCTTAGGCCATGTTTTGCCTTAATTATCTCAAGAGATTTTCCTGCTGGAGTTGAGCATAAATTTCTATTATATTGCTCTTTTGTATGGTTGAAGAGGAGGACCCAAGTACCTCTTCTACCTGCAGGGGTACTTGTATTGCATTATTACCCTAGCTCTGCAGTAGTTTAGATTTGCAGATGATGGTGTGTGACCTGACCAGGAGCAGCATTACTCTCTTTCTCTTGAACTCAGCAGACTACAACACACTATTGTGCACTGAATGCAAGGGCACTGTCTTCTGTATGAGCACTTCTCTTTTTAGTAAGAAATCAAAGAACATTTACACTTTCTTTTCTTTTGACCTTTATTAGATAAGTAGGCACGTTAATCAGGATGTTTTTAGGTGAGAATGAAGTCTGGAAGGATTGTCTTCTGGGATGTAAAGGTCTCAGGGATCACTCTTAGTGTTTGTGGCAGAACTGCTTTGAAATTAACATATTACAGCAGATTGTGACAGACTGAATTGCAAACTTTTCTCAAGCTGGGTGAACAAAAAGGTCACATTCCTCATCAGCTCATCTATCAGGCTGCTGAAGGTATCTGAAGAGGTTAAATTCTTCTTCCAGGAAATAAAATCAGAATTTCCCATTTTCAGATCCCAGCTGTGCCTCTAAATTTCCATTTACTTTGAACAAGAGCTAAGTTCATTTCATAGGTATTCTGTTTTGGTTTCAGAAAGGATCCTCATTTAAATTATAACGTGCCATTAATGCAGATCCTTTTGTAGTGACTTCATTTAATACAGTTCTTTTCTGTCTTGCTCAGCTTGGCACAAGTACATATTGTGCCCTTTGTAGTCTGTCAACTGAAGAAACTTCAGAATGATCTTCTGCCCCCAAAATTGATTTAACGCCTTTTGCTACTGTGCAAATAAAAGGGGAAAAATAGGTTCCTGATTTCTTTCAATGGGCTGAAGCTGGCAGCTCCAGACTGCTTACCCAGGTCGCAGCATACAGCGGGAAATGCCGACGCATCGGTGTCTGGGAAGCTGCACAGTAGGACAGCAGCCGAGCACTGCAGCACCTGTCCCCGTTCAGAGCTGGGATAATGCATTGCAGCTCAAGAGGAAGGATGAGCTTGCCTGGCTTCATGCTTCAGCGTCCTGGCTTCATGCTTCAGCGTGCTATTGAAGTGACAGGCAATTTTCCATTGGTGGTTTGAAAGCCCTTTTATTTTATTAATCCTTTCATCAAGTAACAAAACCAGAGTCTTTTCTTCTGTTAAACACTGCTGCAAAAATCTCATAGCTCCCAGTGACTTTGGGCAAGCCAGGTAAATAGATGGGCTCCACTTCCCTCATGCCCACCTTTGCCTCCACGCACCTGGGCCAGCGAGCAGTGTCAGCAAGCTGAAAATGTCAGGCCACTGCTTTGGAGATGCTGCCTGCTCTTGTGGAAAGAGAGGTGGCCAGCTTAACTCATGCAGGAGATGTGCACGAGCATCTGCCACGCTTCACGGTACAGTGAACAATGCACAGTTATCACCAAAAGCCAATGAATTATTTTCAGAAGTTGTCTTCTCCCTCAAAAATGTCCCATAGAACTACAGCCCAATCCTAGATAAAATACTGCATTTTAATAGTTTTTCCTTTTCATTTAATCTCTATTCCTTTTTTCTTTTTTTCTTCTTTTTTCTTTTTTATAAAAGCATGCTGTCTTTCAATTAACATACTAATGACCTATTGTCACCTGTTACCATGCTAATCCTGAGCTGGTGTGAAATTACTTTATAATAAACACTATGCAGTTCTGACTTTCAATTAATTTTTCCCATGCTGTGCTAAATCAGATTAACTGTACCACACCCTTTTGACCACAGACATAATTTCTTCCTTATAATGAAATGGAGGATTAATTTATATGAAGCATATCTATACACATTTGCAAATAAATGTAAAGATAGACTTTGTACCATATTTACACTGCTCACAGTATCAGGTTGAATACAGACTCTGAAAATATTAATTTTTATGTTCACCAGGGTGGCAAAGAATATTGCTGGTTAATTATTATTGTTATTTATCCTAAATGTCTGCAACTAAGGATAGATAAACAAATTGAGTACTAAGGGACTGGTACCTTCCACAGGGAATTACATTCAATGCTGTACAGCACTATGATGATCTCAAAAAAAGTAAACACTACAAAATGAACCAAATCACCATTAATTTACTAAATTGCCTGTCATCCTTCTTGGGTGTACATATTTACAATGTGGCCAATATAATAAATGCAACTGTGTTTTCTTTTTAACAGTCATTAACATTATCAAGATGGTTGATAGCTTGAGTGAAGTCTTTCAACTCATGTTTACCAGTATGGGAAACTGTATAAGGAAAAGTTTTTAAAACATCTTCATCTTCAGTGCAGAAAAAGCCTTCCAAAACTTTTCCTGGTCTTGGTAACTTTCAGGATGCATCAGACTGTTTGCCATTTCATAATCAAAAGTAATATAAACACAGGGTTGACTCTTGATTTTTCTCTGCACAATAATTCTCTTTCTCTTGCTTAATTTTGAAGTCCAAAGGTACCTAATTATTGCAGATATCGATCTTCTCCTTGGAAAAGTAAAATCAAATATGAAAATGAGGTATTTCTACAAGCTTAGGGATGCCTATACTTCCTTACGCTTATTGCTCATTTGATTCAGTTCAGCATGCCTAACTGGTCCAAAATCTGAAGTTCTCATGCGAACGTAGCTCCTTGAGAATCATATTGACAAACTTTCAGGCCAAACCCCAACTCAACCAGTTGCTTTTTTTTTATTTTTTCTTCACTGGCTGCATTGTACTAGACAGTTCAGAGCCAGGCTGGAGCACTCTGCACCCAGCTGGACCACTCTGTACAGACCCGCTGGCTCCTTGCTTCCAACATCAGCAGCAGCACCTGAACTACACCAGGGGATCAGATTTACCTCTCATTCACAATTCCTCATTTCTGGACCACCCTGTCAGACACCTTTTGCTGATTCAGCAGCTAATCCAAGGGAAAAGTCAGGGGCTCTCTTCGCATTATTAAGGGTGAATGTGCTGTCTAGTGGTGCACCTTTGAGACAGTGAATGATTGACTTCAGGCTGACCCAACCAGGACTAGCTGAGATTAAACAGAGTTTTCTTTTGTGCTTCATATTGATTCTTTGAAACAGTACCACTGCTGTAGACAAGGAAAAAGTCATTAAATATTCAGTATTTATTGGTTTAATACTGAAATTTCAATGCACTCATTTTATTGTTTTTCTCATACTATTTGTGAAGTCCAAGTGTACAACAATAAAGCAGAAAACCTTTGCATACCTGGAAGGATAAGAAACAGCAAAATTACTTACAGGATGCAAGAACTAACTGTTGTTAGATTATATAAATAAAGTGAATATACTGGCATTAGCACTTGGAGTAACACATTCCAGGAACAACAAAGTGAGCTAAACCTTGTTAGATCAGGTCAAACAAGCACAATCTCCACAAGGGGATTATGGAGATTGGAAGAGACATCAAATTATTTTTTCATTTTTCTTGGGACTTTCTATTGCATATCAGTAATGAAAAGTCTTATCTCTGTCTTTTACTATGTAGCTTTTTAACTGTATGTATGATCTGACTTGGACTGATTCCAACTTTGTTATTGAAAATCTGCTTTCAAATGCAAACATAAAAACACCAATGTAATAGCCATTACTCTGTTTACAGTGATATTACAAAATGAATGAGTCATTAATAGCTTTTTTACTTTATTACTTCAAAATGTTTTACTAAATATCCATGAAACTTCACTATTACCACCACTTCTACCCAATGTACCTACCACATGTATGAACAGGTTACAAGCCTTAACCACATTAATATAATCTCTCAGCCACATGCATTTCTTTCAACTATCTTCTTTACTTTGAAAAAAAGCAGAGAGGAGAGATCACATAAAATTATCCTGCCATTATAGCCGAGAGAGAGTAAATGCCTTCAGTCATGGTATTCCAGTCAGCAACATTTACTCCAGTTTCCCAGATGTTAAAGTATTGACAGCTCCTGTCTATTCATGTGCTGCTAATCAACATGTGCAAAAAATAAACTGGTTTATAACAGTAGTCTTCTCCCCTAGTAAAACAGGCCACCTGGTCTCTTCTCCCATTGTATTGTCTCTCTGCTTTAGCCATAGGACATTAATTAAAGTGCCAGGGGGGGAAGTAAAAGCAATAGACTGTGTTTCAATTTGAAGGGATTGGTAAGCCCTGATGAGCTTTCCTCTTATGCCTGCTTGCTTTCTACATCTTTGATCATGTGATGTGATGGAAAGTGGTGATGCTGAGCTGCCATGCTCAGCACCAGGCAGAAGCACAATGATGGGCAGAAAGTTCTGCCAATCCATGCTCACCTACCGTAAGGTGTGGGGCGAGTGGAATAGAAGTGTCATTAAGTTATCTTCTCCAACACAGCCTACTGCAGATTTATGTTTGCTGTGAGATTCATATTGGGATTCCTGCCTGACTCTGGACTCTGCTCTGCCCTTTTGGAAACCAGTTCCACACAGGGAGGTGAAGGCACATAACAGAGGACCTGTCTTCCAGCCATGCAGCACTGAAAGGAGCAGGTAATAAAGCCAAGCTTCTGTGGGCAAAGGAGAAAAAAACATAATAGGGGGAGCAAATCCTGGGGTGTGTAAAAGGCATTAAAATTAGAGAGACATCAGTAATCTAGCTTGGAAAAAAGTGAAAAAATGTATTTTCAGAGAGAGTGGGGCCATGAGTTTTACTGATAATGGGTAAGGACAAGTCTCTGAGTTTCAAATGTCATGCAGTACTGCTCTGGGCGATAAGTGAAGCATCACTGCAGCTCATGAAAAATATCCAAAAGCAACATGAAAATATTCTTCAGACAGCAGGACAGGAGGAAGCATCTTCTTGAATACTATACAACTGCATTTTTCAAAATCCATGAAAAAGGAGAAAGTACCATTGAACAGTCTTCTGGTTGGTGTTGTTGAAACAAATCAATTTTTCACTGTGAATATGCAAAAACTGACTGAGTACCAAATCCTTTCCCAGGTATCCACACATAAGTACATTGCTTATTAATGACATATGATGAATATAAAATTGTCCTCTCAAACCAGGAGTTGCTGTCAGATGATGTGCCTCAACAACAGGAGAAACAGTTCGTTACAAGCTGTAGAAAATGAATGTTTTTTCTTCTATCCAGCTCAACACCCAGTACAGACGTAATTCAGCTGGCAATTTTTGTGCTCAGGACATTTGAATATAAAAGCAGCTATTCCACTGACACTGTCAATGAAGAAGAGAGCAAGGGAAAGGGTATCTTAAATGAGTTCAAGAAGTAAGTCATTAACAAGAAAGTAATGATAATAGAATTTGTTTCTGCGACAACAGATGGAAGCACAAGTCTAACTGGATCCAAAGCTTTGCTGCTTTTAATCATCAGCAAGCACTCTGTAAAAATGTGAATGACTTTTAACATTATAAGAGCAGTAGCAAAAACAAAACAAAAAAACCAAACAGCTTCATTAACTTAATTTGAGTCAGAGGCCTTTATGTTTCAAAGGCTGCTTCATTAAGCTGTTGCAGCTTGTAATGATCTGATTTTACACAGTGAGATGAATGAGCAAAGGTACGGATTTGCTGTGGCTTTTCCACTGCTTAAGATCAGAAATCTTTCAATCAGGAAATGAAAACTCTCTCATCATCATTCTGAAAAGGAGAGTTTACTCTTCATTTTTCATTTCTGAGTGACTTGGCTTAAAGACAAATGAACATAAAAGTTGTCAGAAAATGAGATAATGTAATATTACTGAGATGCTTTGTGCAGTGAGTAGATTCAAACTTGACTGAATGAAGAGCTCAGAAAGCAAATACTACAGTGTTTCATGGCCATGTGAGGAATCTCAAAGGACTGTGAAAGCAAAAGTAAGTGGAAATGCCAAAAGGAATTTCATACATGCTTGTACAGCAGCTCTGTCTCTGGCTGCCCTAGAGTGTGGCAGTGCAAGAGCAGAAGACTAGAAAAGTAAACAGAAATCTCATCCAGTCCTACAGACCGGGGTATGTGCTTTGTAATGCCAGACCTGCACCGTTTCATGCGGAACTCAGATGGCAGGAGGTGGCCCTGGTCTGTAAGTCTATGTCTCAGAAATCTAGTTCAGATCCACAAGACAGAATCAGTATTCAAGGGGAACAGGCTTTGGAAAAAAGCTGTGTCAGTTTTTCCCTGTTGTGTGCTGAGTATCACCCAGTGTCCCAGGTGCCAGAAACACTCTTGGCCCATCCCTGTGGCTTCAGAGAGCTGTGTCTTTCCTTTTATTTTCTGCATGTGTCAGTGTTGATATATCTGAGACAATTCCCAGGTTAGACTGGCCTGGGAGTAAAGAGCTTCCCTGCTGTAGGAAATACACTAGAAAAACCTTCAGTGGAGTCTTCACAAGGTGGGAGTGCCCCGGAGATTCTGCTATACAGTGTTTTGCCAAGATCTGTGATCTCATATGGGGTCTCTGAGTAGTTCTAATAATTAATTACACCTTCAAACACAAGGGAAGATGTTTTCAGGACAAGTTCAGACAGAGGATGCTCTCCTTGCCTTTCAGGGACCAAAGAAGAGCAGCTAATCAACTCAGGTGGCGTGTGGATCAATGCTATCATGAGACATATTGGCAGGTTTTGACCTTCTACCCCATGAGAAGTTCAAATGCTTGGATTTAGGTTCAATAGGGAATCAGGGTGGGAGGTTAGGAGTTATGTGTCCCAGGTACCATGTGGGTTAGAGTAGACCTTTATAATTCCGTGGCATGTTGTGGGTTCTGTTGCTGTACTCTCCCAGTGACACTGGTGCAAGACAAAAAGGCCCTGGAAGGTCATCTTGCCTGAGGTGCAGCTTTGCTGCAAACAAATCTTTATGACAAGATAATCTGCTGCAGATGGAGACACAGCAACAAGCCCTTCTGCTCCAGCAGTATTCCTGTGCATTGATTTCCTGACTCCTGCTTTGTTCACTTGCACTGGAGAGCTGCCTTTCTGCACAAATATCCTTCTCTGAAAAAAACCTCTTGGGGAATAACTCAGTACTTTTCAGCCAAGTTGAGGGTACCCATTTTACATTGCTGTCTTTCTCCTGTAAATACCTTTTCAGCTGCTCTTTTAATTTTCTTTCTTCCAGGAATGGTGAATTCTTACATAATGGATGCTCTGTATAGAAGTAATATTTGGAGCAGTTTGCAAAAGACATCTAAAATACATTTGAATTTTAGAACTTTAAACTTTTTTTCCCTAGGCATTAAGCATGCAATTTAAAAGAACATTTTCTATCTTGGATTCTTTCATGTGCCATATCACACACAGTGGTCCAGGTAAAAAAACTATATCGCTCCACTTCTAGAACCCACAGGCAGAGAAGTTCTTTTATGCGTGATGTTCAAAACCAGAAAACTACTCATTTACTGTAAGAAAAATGAATCTAACAAGCAAACTAACCAGTCTTAATTCAATGGAAGCATTTACATCTGCTAATGTGCCATTTAATGTGCTGTGTAATACAATTCTGCATTCCTAATTGAAGAAATTTTTACTTGTGCTATATCAAATATCTCATTGGTTGCATTTCAAATGTCTCTCCAAGTCTAATTTTGCACCTGCACCAGGGAAATTTAAAAAAAAAAAATTAAATTAATTATAACTAGTTCCTGTTAAGTTGTCTAAAGCAAAATAACCACAACATGATCACAACATGATCTGAAATCCCTAGAACCTGAAAGAAAAACACCAGCTGAGTTCAGTGGGCCTTGTCTCCAATCTTGTGCTAGTACTCCCTCAACAATACCTGTGCTTCACCAGCACTGCAAGAACAGGTGAAGAATTTTGGAAGGCATAGGCCTAAGGGCAATATTTAAAATGCCATAAACAGCTGATAATCCCTTCATAGATATCTCTAGCCTCACAACAAATGAACACAGCTTTTGAGCAAACAGGGAGAAGAAACATAGGCAACATGCTTACAAAATGCATTAGGACTATTTTGATGAGAAACTCAAGCAACTGAGCTGTTTGTGGCCATGAGAAAGATTATTACATACTGTCAGTTTTAGTGGGATATTTTTCATTATGGTTCTTACAGCATTCTCAGTGAAACAGCTCTCAAGCAATAGGATTTTCAAAAGGCTTATGCTAAATACAGCGTGATGCATTTTTGACTATGAAAAAGGTTGTATCACTTCATAGATATTTACCTTTGGTGCACTGAGATAACTCCAGTTGCCAGTAAAAAGTGGGTAGGAATCCTTTGTCTGTTCCCTTCGGCTGTAGTGCATTACTTCTAACACCTTACAGGTCTCTATCATACTGGACATCAAAATAAGTGCTAGGATGGTGTGAATATCAACAAAACAGAGTTCAGTTTACCTATATTATCAAGCACAGCACACAGACAAGTAGGCAAAGTTTGTGGAGATACTTTTTTCTCAAAAAGAGAGGCCCATATGTGAGCTAACCTTAATTTTTTTAAGTGCATTCCCTTGCAGGAGTTGTAACATGACATCAAGAATTTGCTCTTATGGGCAGTTTTACTGAAATAGAGAACCTACACAGGGAGTTCTGCAATCTTCAAGCCCTCCTCTTCTTTCAGCCTTCAGTGGCAGAATGTTTGTCAGCTGTAGACATACATCATATTTAACTCCAAAAATAGGGATTTTAAAGCAGCTTTTTTTCTAAACAACATTCTCTTTTTTGAATCCCAGCTTCTATAAACTGTGAAAACAAATGCATTGTGGCAGCAAAAATGTGAAACTGTTCACAGGCTGGTTTGATACATTCCTGGATAAAAGAAGAACTCACTGTCTTCTGCCGAAGAATGATTCTCACTTTCTGTAAACAAGAAGCCATAGCAAAGAAGGGATGAAAATTAATGTGGTTACCTCTGAGAGGGAAGCTGTAACCTTCACAGAGACTTTCTTTCCAGCTGTGTTCAAAGGCACTGTAATGACTTCAGAGAACTACAGTGACTCATTTTAGTTGATGACTACATAACTATTCATTTACACTTAATGAGTTTATTCCATCAGGTATAGGACAAATTCTAAACAAATAATGCCACTGAATCATACACATCAATAAATTTGAGCACTAAACTGATTCTGAGCAACAAAGGTAATGATAGAGAGAGCGGAAGAAAAGCTGCTTCCAATTAATGAAAATGTCCTCTGTATTTTCTAATAGCTCAAACATTAATTTGAAAATGGCTTTCTCTGCAATAATTTACAGACAACCACTTCATAATGGGGAAACAATTCAAATTTATGTGCACTCAAATGGTGATGATCTGATTAACTTATTAAATTCTTGTTGATTCTACAGACCAGATGAAGTGTACCATTCTTCATGGGTTTCATACCTTGCAGTTTTAAGTTCTCACATTATCAGACTTCAGGCTTCAGTTGCTAGTGAAGGTCTTTTCTCTGGGACATCTTCTGGTGCAGAGTGGAGAGAACCAAGATTCCAGGGATTGATTTTGTTTTTCTCTTCCCATTAATTCCAAAGATAAATTCTCTTCCACATTGGAGGAGCACTTGATTAAATTTCGCACTAGAATTCACATAGTCCTCTGCTGCTGTGGAGTATAATTGAAATGGTGTGAAATATTAGATACACACAATTCAAGTTAAAGCTGATTCAGTCAGGGAATATCCATGCTGGATTTAAGTTCAAGAAGCTTAGCTTGAACCACATCAGGCTTAATGTCCTTCAAAGGAAGCGAGTTAGCTTTTGAAGCAAGAGAAAATAAAAAAAAATATCAATGGGAAAAGACAAAAGAACAGAGTCAAATCAGTCTGCCAAATCTAGTGTCCAGTGGCTTTAAACAATGATCAGTAATACCAATTTATCAGTAATGTATTTGTCAGCTGGAGCTACCCAAGCTTTAATCAGCATCCCATTGTATTTTTTTGTACACCCTAGATAATTCCAAGGACAGTACAAAGTTGTTCAGACCCTCAGATATTGTGTAGAAAAGACTACTGAGGCATCACATGCTAGCATGAATTATTGTGAATAAATATGTAACTATTTCCAGCATCCCTTTCACAATAAGAGAGGCTTCCTGTGGTTACACAATGTTGCACATTAAAAAATTCAACATATTTCTATTGAGTAAGCATGAGCCCTAAAATAACCAGCCCTTCATTTACCACTGTGCTTCATGGCTAACCTTGCCACTTTTTCCCTGTCCTGTTTTGACCTTGGGCCATCCTAGCCTTGCAGGGTTTTATTAGTGTAGTCCAATATTGTTCAGACAGAAGATGAACATAACTATAACTGAAGCATAACTATATTTTCAGGTGTGACTTAGGTGTCATGACTCTTTCATGCACATCCCCCTGAAGCTGTAATTGCTTATATTCAAGAAAGAGAGAGTTGTTTAAAAACATCCAAATATTTTAGCTTATTTTAGTCAAAACTTAAACTTCTTTCTCCAAAAGTGTCCTGAGTCTTGTCCAGTGTATGCAAATTCTGAATAAGCCAAATTTTTTTGCTGGATGAGAACATACATTTTTCCTATTCATTGAACATTTATCTTGCTTTTCATCAGTGCAAAATTCCAACTTTGTCCATTCACTATATTTACCTGGTAACATTATCCACCCCAATATTTGAGTGTATAATCTCACTTGTTACTTCCAATCATTCTTACACTCTAGGAGTCCTTCCCATTCACCCAAAATAACACCCTCTCTTTTTGGAGACCAGGATCTGAAGTCTGGGTCAGTCCCTCCTTAAAATTCTGTGGAAACTTAGAAAGTTTGATTTGTCTGAGTACAGTTTAAATAAAAAGAAGTGTCAGTTTGACAGAAATTATCTGCAGAAATCCAGTTTAACTGACAAGAGTCACTAGCTGTGTTCACTAGAATTCCTCTGCATAAGGCCACCCTGAAGAGGTGAGGCACATGAATTAAATATGTGAAGTCAGCACTCTTACATTGAGTGTCTTCTAGAAGTTACCCACAGCCAGTAAAGGATGTTTTACTTCTGAGTGAAAGCAGCCACGAGTGGTTTGATGCTCTGTAGCTTATTCATGTTGTCTTTCCATCTTTCCTTGTTTCACTTCAACTCCCATGACCATTTTCCCCTTTCTGTTTGTCCACAGGTTCTTTAAAATGCTGTGTTGTTGTGGCTGAGGCAAAAGACAATTTTGTCCGTCTTTATTAGAATTCTTGCCATAGCAAAAGTGAAATTTCTGCTGGTAGTGTTGTTTATTCTACGTTTCAGGCAGGACAATTCTTTTAAGTGCACCACATGAAGCACAGCTAGAAGAAGC
Organism: Regulus satrapa; assembly: GCA_013396955.1. Lineage (NCBI taxonomy): Eukaryota > Metazoa > Chordata > Aves > Passeriformes > Regulidae > Regulus > Regulus satrapa. Next base: position 304,696 of record VWZN01017261.1, on the reverse strand, counting down.
ACCAAATAAATGAAGTAAAGCCAAGTCAGATTTTGAGAGCACAGGCTAATTCTACCTACATATAGGAAAGACCTACCAAGAAAACCTACATATAGGAGAGACTACGATCCCAATAGCTAAATATGTCACCACCATTTTCATTATTCCTGTCAGCCTGGGATGGGGTTAATCACGACTCAGCTTTGTAGGCTAGTGCTCAGCGAGCACTGTATTGTCAGGATGACACTCCTTTTTGTCTCTGGTTTCCTGGCATGAAAGGAGGGCAGACACCTTTCTTCATAGCTGCATGCATGATCCTCTGCACTGCTGGGAACTCTTGCTGAAAGGAAGTCCAGCAAAATTTTATCCTAGTCACTAGTGTATGTTCATTCTTTGCACATGTAGAATTTTCCAAAAAAAACAGATATTTGAGATGGGAAGGCTTTCTTTGGTTAAATGAGTCTGCTTACTGGCTCAAATATTGTAATACAGGTTGTAGCCCAAAGCACATTTTTATTACCACATTTCAGTGTTAAAAGAGATCCCATGGCTTCTTGAAAATACACTGTCTCTGACAGCATTGCTGCCACAGTCTTAACTAAAGCAGTATAAATGCATAAATGGAAGGGAAAAGGTGAAGACCTTCAGGCCATTCCACTAAAATAGTAACAGGTCTCTAACTAGGAATTTAAGGTGAAATTTCCTCTAGTAGAACACTAGATAGCCAAAACTAGCTTTCGTTCCAACCAGGCAACAAAAGAGCACTATCCTCTTGCCAGCTGACTGAAACTATCACGGGAAAAAAGCCCATTTTCCTTTTTAAATTCAGGTTGCAAGAATGTATCTATGTTTTCCAGAAAAGTTTCTACAGAGAGACCTCCATTCACTCTTTCTTTGGCAGTGCCTGGTGAGTTTTAATTCTGGTGGTCAGCGCTGGGCTCTCACTGAACACAACACAGTAGCCACAGGGCCAATGGTGAGCCTGGGACAGACATGAGTGGCAAATAAAGTCATGTAACACTTGTGCAAAGCTAAATGCAGGTTACTAATTTTACCTCTCCCATTAATTTTAATGGCCTGATCACATCAGGATGAGGTAGATTGCTAAACTTCCATCATCCAGTAATGCTGAGATGTGAGGAGCTGCCCCTTCCTGGATGGAGAGTGTCACTTTTACCTAGTCTAGGCATCACTGGGGCTAAGGTTGTGTGTGCAGGCTATAAATTAACTGTTGCAGCAGCCTGAATCACTTATTTAGCACTTCAGGAGCCATATGTCAGTGTATATCAAAATACCAATATATCAACAGCTGTCTGAGGTACAGGACATGAAATAAAAAGAAAATGGGGTAATTTAAAAAAAAAGGAAAAAAAAAGGAAAAAAAAGAAAAAAAAAAAAAGACTGGGCAACTATGAACTGCTGACGAGCAGTTTCAGAAGTCATTGCTCATATGCCAGCATTTGCTAAAATCAGTTCTGGTAAGGCTGTAGGCAAGCAGAGGGCAAGAGACTGACGGACCTGGGTAGAGCATGGACACCCCTCAGCCTAGCAGCTTGAGCTGGCCCTTGGTTTGGCCTCGTGCCATGTCATTGAGAGGTAATTAGTTCAGGGTCATTTAAAATGTGCTCATTTGACCAAATGCAGCACATACCTCATCGAAATGAGAGGGATTTACATTGGTCTTACCATTTGTATTGAGGTTGATGCTAGCTGTAATGGGAGCTATATATTTATAGACACCCCGAGAAAGATTTGCTCTGTCATGTACTGCCTGATAAACAAGAGAATGAGATTTTGATTCTACATTAAACAAAAAAAAAAGGGGGAAGGAGATGAAGAATGTCATTTGATGGACACTGATAGGCATTTATTCACCATGACCTAATTCACTGCTCGTTTCTGGAGCCCAGGGCAATGAATAACATATTAAGTAATATTAACGTGAAATATGGTTTCTGCTACAACAGCAATATTAGGAAAGAAGCTGCCATTATATGTAAAAAACATACACAATCCCTCATTTTTTTCCTGAAACCTTTCCTCAGCGGCAGACTATGGCAACATGGCTAGTGTACATTAACTGTATTATTATTACCAACTCCAAAGCCTAGGCCCTTTCTAGTTACTTCACCAAACAGCCCTATTCTTCCAATTTACTTTCCTTCTATTCCTAAGTACCTTCCAACCCCTTTTTAATGTACAAATGAAGCAGGAAGATAGCTTATAGTTTTATGTCTCTCAGCACTTTTAAAGATAATAACCAAAGGTATTTATTCCCTCTCTCCATAGAAAATCAGAAGCTTGGAAACAAATCTATTTCCCAAAACTCCTGGAAACAAGACTGCATATTCACAAGTGTATTTAATGTAATATTTTATATCAACATGCTCATTTCTTTCATGAGGAAAGCAGTAGGGAGAGGAAACTGGGAAGCACGAGTAAGAAAAAGAAAAAAAAAACCCACATGAAATATTATATAAAATTGCAGCAATAATATTTATGTTCTTTAACATACATTCACAGGAAGTATAAATCAGGATAATGCTGAGATTATACTCCTTCCCCTCTTTAGTGCAAGAAGAAATGCAAATACTCTAGGCATTACAATTCATTTCTTGCCTCTCTTGGAAACATATGTATGACACAGAGGATTTTTTTCTTTATTTTGTGATTGACTTGTAGCTGAAAATAAAATTACCTGTACTAAAACAAGGGAAAAATTGTGCATTAACAAAGGAAAACCTTGAAATTAAGCAAACAAATACATAAATCCTAGAAGTTTAATGCCTGTTAAACATGGAATTGATGTTCACTGCAGCTTTTCTAAGTGTGAGACATAAGTACCTGAAGTGTAAAAAGGTTTCAAAATATCAGTACTTAAAAGAAAATCTTACCAAGTTTCTTAATTAATTTCTGATTTCTTTTAAACAGGCTTTGCTAATCTGACAAGCTGACTTAAACCTGATCGTACTTTGTGTCAACCTCACTAATAGGTGACAGCATCAGTTTGCTTCAGATGAAGGTTGTCTAAATTGATCTCCCCTTGCTAGTAAGGTTTTAGAACAGGAGCCTGCTTGCCCCAACGTCCCTGTGTTCTCAGCGGAGAGAGACGAGCCTCTCCAGAAGTGAATCAAGTCCTCTATATTTAAGGTGCAGTCTATGCTGCTCTCCTCACCCTCGTGGCACAGCTGGGCTAGTTCTCCACTGGCAGCCAAGGAGAAGAATGGGTGAATGAGAGTCCTGGCTCTCTGTGGAGCAAAACCTGGATGCATGGTAAGGAAGAAAGCTACACCACACTCACAGAGAAGTTGTGTGAATTGCAGGCTGTATTGCACACCTCATCTGTATTGCCATGTAGATCCAGAATGAGGATGAGGCTGTGGGGTACAGTGTGTGTAAGTCAGAGCAAGGGTTCCTAAGATCAGTTTTAGCTCCAGATCTAGGTTGGACCCATCTACACACCCTCACCAGCAGCTCTGTTTGCAAAGAGTGTCCTTGATCATCGCCGTAAAGTCCTCAGGACATGGAACTGGGAGCTCCTTGCATTGACAGCCATGCAGGAGACAGGTCCATGGCTGTTCAGACAAAAAGCAGTATTTGTCCTTCGCAAAGTAGCAACATCACCCCGAGCATAAAACCACTACACATGGCTGTGGTGGGAATCCAACCCAGGCTACAAAACTGTGCTCAGTATGATGAGATAAGGGGGAAAACAACCTAAGTGCTCAATACCCCATAAGAATGAGGAAACAAAATTATTGACTTTTGAGGGTTGAAAAATAACCTGCTAAAACTAATGTTAAAACAAGCCAATTTAGAAAAGCAATTTTTATAGAGACAGACAATCCTTGCAAATAATTAAGCAGTGTAATTGTAGATTATCTTTACTTAATAAAGAGAAAGGTTAGGCATCTCTAGAGCTTTACATGACTGTTCTGTTTTATGTCACAATTGATAGGAATTTAATTGTTCCACTTGAGGATTATTTGCCTCTTATCCTCATGATTATATCCTTTTGGCTCACAAATCAAAAGTAGTTATCAACAAAGGTTATTAATTTCTCTTAAAAAGAGAGTTTTCTTTTGAGGTGTTGTGTTGATGCACTAGTCTTGAATACCTTTTTATGTAATTTATAGAGAATGGCTGGTTTCTGTCTTAAATTTACCTAGTTTAGGTATTCTTTACCACAGGCTAATGGTTTCATCCATCTCAGAGAAGCATAAAAGCTCTTAGATGTGAAAATTAAAAGTCTTTTTTTTTTCTCTGAAAAGGTAACTTGATTGAAAGAATACAAGAAATCTCTGTTTAGCAAAAAGCTGCAAATGAGATAGATGTCCCCGGATAGCTCTAAAAGTCTTGAGCTTGATGTTCTGACTGGGAGTCACCTGCAATCCACATGCCACCATAGCCTTAGGCACTGATGTTCATCATTCTTATTTCAATGGCAACAGAGGGATTGAGACATCAGCTGTATTGGATTGAAGAATATATGTGTGTTCATGTAGCATGCACACTGTATTTTTTTTATTTGCATTTAATATGAGAATCATTACATTCTGGACTTCATGGCAAATACAAGGTTCCTATAATCACACAGAAAGCAACAACCTCTGTACTTGTTCAAGAATAGGATTACCTTTGTTTTCATGCTCTCCATTCTCCCCCCACTGCTGTTGTGCCTTTTAGCATAATACAAGCCTAAAATGATCCTGAGCTTGCCAATTGGTGGCCCGCCATGAGAGCCAATTTAAGCAGTTTGCAAAATCCCCCATCTGGCATCTGGACTTCCAATGTATGTCCTGCACATTAGCACAGCTGAGCTTCCAGCTGAGACCCTCTGTGCATTTCCACCAGGTAAGCCAAAATATTGAGCCAGGAGGTGCTTTACTGAACCTGTCTCAGCTGGAAGTTGGTCTCTGCAATATTTTTCAGTGTTATTAAATTAGTTCGTTCCATTCACAGATTCAGATGCTATTTTAGAACAGTTTTACTCTTTTCCCCAGGCAACCTGGATTTTTTATTGCAAGCTATTTTTATATGAATCTTGTTCTGCAGATTTCTTGGAAGAAAGAAAATGGTCTCTGAGCTTAAGGTGTCCTCAGTGCCTGCTGTTCACTGATTTATAATGTGAATTTGGCATGATGCATTTTTTTTTCTTTTGCTCAACTCTTATGTTGCTCCCTGAAAGCTTTGTTAAAAAAGCAATAACCAGGAAACATAGTACCTGTGATTTTTATGGAATACATTTTTTTGTCAAAGATTTTTGAAGTATGCTGGTTTTTTTCAGAAATGATCTTATTATTGGCTCTCAAGTATTTTCCCTGACTTAAGAGAAGTGGTAGTAATATCTATCATGAATGCATCCGAAATGTCTCTTTGGGTCATACCACCATATCCAGTCTCATCTCTTTTTATTTCCAATGCTGTCTATGCCTAGATGCTTATGTCATTTGTAGACCTAATTCCTCCCACCCTTGGACACATAAAAGTGTCTTCAGAGTCTAACTTTAAGGCATTGTCAGTAGGAAAGAATAAGCACCTTCATTTAAGTTTGGGCTTTCTTTGTTAGCATTTGCCAAAAGTTTTTTAAACCTCTGCCTGTTTTGAGACAAGTGAAGGGGCAATTGCATTTTCCGGAGAGATCTCAAGTGATCATTGTGTGGAGGAAAGGAGCTTAAGACAATTGCCAAGGGTAAACAGAGGTAATAGAGCCCTGATGGTTATATTTGGTTTGCCTAGCAGCCAAAAGGCTGCCAGCTGTTCATACACATGGCCAATCTCATCCTGGCCAGGGGCACAGCCTCTGCCTGACCAGCAAGCAAAGCACATTCAATAGAACACACGGAAGATTACAACCTCCGTGTGTAGGTGTAAGATATGTAGATTCTATGTTAAAGGTACTTTGAGCAGGTGAATGTGGCATGGCTAAGAGGTGGACATACTGGGGAATATATTTGGGTCATTGAAGAAAGCTATTGCTTTCTTTTTAAAAACAAGGAAAGCTGTTTTACTGTGAGGATGGACACAGGTTGGCCAGAGATGTTGTGGAGTTACTCAAATCCTAATGGGTGTGACCCTGAGCAACTAATTCTGCTTGACTTTGTTTGAACAAGATGGGTCAGACTGAATACATCCAGAAGTCCTTCTAATCTCTTCAGTTCTGTGACTTGGTGAAGCATAAGGCATGTGAAAGTGATGAGGACAACCTATTAAGAGGGGATGTCAGAAATGTGGAACATGCTGAAGGCCATAAGGGACACGGAATGTGGGTGGGGAAATGAGGCTGTTTTCATGGGGTTGTTAGGGTACTGCGGGGCTGTAAGAAGGATGATAAGAATCCCCATAAGACCAGGGGCTTAGCAGTGTGGATGAAACTTGAAGTACTCAAAAGTGTACATAACAGATGATGAAGGTGGGATTCACAAGAACCAGATGGATATATTACCAGAGAAGATGAGGAATATAGAGAATCTAGGAAATATGTCTTGATTAGTTCCATGGTCCTGAGAGTCTTCTTATGTTTCAGCATATTTTCAGTTCTTCAAATGTTATCTACACTTTTATGCAGAATCTTCGCTGCTAGTTTGGTTTCTTTCCCGGTCATTTTTATTGGGGTGTGGGGACTTTTTCCTCCTTATTTTTTGTTTTAATGTCATACATCACAAGGAGACCATTCCTCACTTTCTTGAGTTAATTGTAGTCAAGAGGTGGAACCTGTTTACCATATGTTACTTTTTAATTAATTATTTCTTTCTACATGCTACTCTTTGATACAAATTACTTAGTTTGGCTCTTTTATTGTGTTTACAGGGTGCTAATGCACTTCTGGCATGTCATAGAAGTCATATCTATCAGAAGAGTTTAGCTTTGATCATGCTTTTACTGTTATCCTTGTTGATTACCACCATTTGCATATTACTTGGTTCCCCAGGTTTGTGATCTGTCCTTTCGTCTAGTTCCATCCTCTCTTGTCTCTCCAGGTTCCTTGTTTGCTTTGCTTCCCTGCTTTGCTCTGCTTTGGTGTAAGAGATATTTCAAAGCTCATTAATTTCAAAGGCAAAGGTTTGTTTTACACATCTTTTTTTTTTTAACTTTTGGCAGTTTTAGTTTATTTCATTACAAATGAGTTTTGATATTCATCAGAGATCCTGTGGTGAATTGTTTGCCATTAAATACCTGGTTGAAAGAGGAAGTAAGGTTAAATGACACCAGGGTAGGGGAATTTGGCCCCTGAGTGGGGTAATAGAGCTACATGGACTCCATAATCAGAAGGTTAAATATGATTATTTATTAAGGTGTATATGCAAGAGAAGAGAAGCAGCAAGCATGCAGGCAAGCAAGTCAGACCAGCAATCCTGACAGCAATCCCCGTCTGTCCAAACTATCCAGAGTACATTGATAAGGTAGAATCCTGTATTAAGTATAGATTGGCTAACTTTTGTAAATATCAGGATGTTATGAAGAATTTTCCCCGTGTTCTCAAAACAATCTCAAGGCCAAGTGTTTGGCCCATGTTGTAAGCAACAATACCAGTTCAAAGAATCAGCGCTGAAAAAATAAGGAAAGCAGTAACTTCAGCATCAAAGTTTTGTAATGGCCAGATGTGCTTCCAAATTCATTTTCTGTATAGATATCATACTTCTGTCTGCATAAAAGTTTGCAGTCAGCTTCTAAACTCACACAGTGAGAAGTGCTTCATTTTTTATGGTGTTTGGGACAGTGAAGGTGATTTCACTATTTGCCTGTGTCTCCCCTTCAGAGCCAGACATTCACCACTCTGTTATGTAATTTCCAGGATGCTCTTCATTATGTTACCTGCCTATGAGCCTGCTCATTGGGTAAATGAGGTATTGATAAATGGGAACTAAATTTATATCCAATTATGAATGATAGTGCAAGTTTCTTGTCTGTGTATGTCATCTTCCTCTAGTGTTCTCCTTATTGCTGAGTGGATTCATACATTTGGCTTCATTAATAATTCTCAAATTTGCTTTTTCTTCTGCTGCATATACATGCTCTGAGGCTCATGCCTCCTTTCTTGGATGTTTCTTGGATTGGCTGCCATCTTATATCAAACACACTTCCTCCAGAACTGATTCTTCAAGACTGGTCTTGAAGTAATCTCTGCTTCCCTCCTCTCCAGCGCTGTCAGTGACAAAACTACAAAACTTTCTCTCACCTCTCTGGGACTTAATAGCCTCTGCCACCTAATCTTCCAGATGAACCAAATTGTTGCTGTCACATTTTCCTATTGTCTCACTTCTGAGTCTCTTCTTTGGGTCCCATGAGTATACCAAATTCAGAATCTTTGCTTTCAAGTCTCTATATGAATTTTCCACCTTTATAGTTGTCCAAAAACATGTTTTATTCTCCCTTTCCTTCTTCCAGTGGAATTTCTCAATGTGATTATTCATTTAAAATATAGTTGAATCTTTTTAGTGACAGAGGAGGGATTAGGTGTTCTGCCATTTATTTTCTTTCCTTAAGCTCATCTGTGGCAGTGATTATTCAGTAGGATGAAGAGTAAGGTAGGACATAAGCAAAGCAGCAGTGACGACCTACACCCTTTACCCATGAAAGGGTATTTCAGCTGCTGCTTCAGAACAAACAATCTATAGTGTGAGAAGATTGAGTTTAGTGGGACAGATAACAGAAGTTCACAGTGCTCAGGCTCTGACCTTCCAGAAAGTCGTAGGCTGGGATCCATATGTCCCCTAATTGATTTTCATATATCCTGTGTAAATGATGAGCAAATGAGGATCATGCCACAGCTTCCTCTCCTAATTTTCCTCCAACACCTTTTTCTTTCCAATACCATTTTTTAATGATCTTTATAAAACTGGTCAGGCTGGTGCTGTTCCAGTGTCTGACCACTCTCTGGGTGAAGAAACTTTTCCTGATATCCAAGATAACCCTCCCCTGACTCAGCTTCAGGCCATTCCCTCAGGTGCTGTCACTGGTCATGAGAGTGAAGATATCAGTCTCTGCCCCTCCTTTTCCCTTCATGAGGATGTTGTAACTGCAGTGAGGTCTCCCCTCAGTCTCCTCCAGGCTGAACAGACCCAGTGACCTCAGCTTGATCAATGGCTTTCCCTCAAGGCCCTGCGCATGCACAGAAACACAAACACCCAGGCCAAGAATACATTCAGGAGCGTTTAAATAATCCATCTGTATTATGGATGCAAAGGGACACTTTGAAGTACAAACTGCTGGTTTTCTTGTTTATAAGTATAAAACACACACAAAAGAAAAAGCAGATCTATAAATCCTACTCCAGGCTGTCACTCTGTTTTTGATATTTTTTCACTTTCGGAGGCTTTCTCCTGAGCCAGTGGAATATCATTTCTTAATGATACAATAATTTATTTCTTCAAGAATGAAATTGTCTGTGTTAATTTTTGCAGCCTTAGTTCTGCGGGAATCAGGTAGGATAAGGAACACAGTTTCTCTCTCTTTAGAAGACGCTCACAGTGCAAACAGCAAAGATTATAATTTTTGTAAGCAATAAGAAATCTTTCACATAATCTATGTACATGCTATCTTTCCTGATACGGACGTTTTCCTATTTTTGTGAGGAACAAAGTTAGCTTTTTTATGGAGCCAGCAATTAGACTTGAGAGTATAATCTCAGTACAAAGCCAAACTGAAAATGTGATTTACACCTTTGGCTCACTTAGGTTACTAACACCTGAATAAAACATTATTAATTATTTCTGAAGGTCTGCCCACAAATTTTTCACTGTTTTGATGACTCCTACATATTATCAAGTGTTTGAAAATTAGTTTTTATTAACATGCTAAAGGTTTTATATCAGTAGTTGGTTATTATAATTGAGATGTGGTCATAAAATTGAAACAGAATTATCAAAATAATGTACTAGTTTGCAAGAAATGTTTACTAGCAATATGAGATGAGAATATTCTGTGTGTAATGAATACAATTCCATTTCAGAGGAGTTTAGTGAGATACATTTTGAATTTGCAAATATCAAACATGCTAACATGAGTCCACACCTTTTTGATGAGATTTAAACGCACAGATTTCTTTGAGAATTGGGGTCTTTATTTTCTCTTCTGGGGAACAGACCCTTAAGAAGTGGGTCCCTGGAGAAAGTGAAATATCTTGGGGGAATCATAAGAGAATGGGGGGGAAAGGAAAATGGGGAAAGAAAAGAAATAGGGGGAAAAATCATAAAAAGAAATTGGTATTGGGCATAAGGAAGATTAAGGATGGAATTCTGACTAGGGGCTTCAATTTGCAATGCAAAGTCTATATTCCAGAGAAAACATATTAGGCTTATCCTCAGACTGAACTAGATTGAAAAATTGTGTTTTCTGGTCCCGAGTGTGTCCCATAATGTGGTATTGTGCAACTGAAACTGCCACAGTCTTCCTGTTTATCATCCCAGTTTTTTGTGAAAACTGCAGCATCAGCCCTTTGCAAGATAGGGTCATGAGATAGGAAAATTGTTGCTTCATTTCAACAATTTTACTACTTTTCTTTATATAATCTAATAGTGTGTTATACCCATAGCTGTCTCTGACAAGTAAGCAAAGAAGATTGCCCTTTGCCTACTTTCTGTATTTTTCTGTACCTGGTAAGCAAGAAAAATCCATGAATTTTTACTAGTTCTTAATAAATACTCAACAGTGATATGAAGCAGCAGGGAAGATGCAAAAGGAAGAATAAATCTATTAAATGAAAAGGAGTCCGATTAAGCCAGCTCATTTATGTTCTGGAAGGAGAAGGGATATGCTTACATGTGATAAAAATAAACTGATGAAATTTCTAATATTCACTGAACATTGCTCAAAAATCATTTCAGTGTGAATAACGAATTACCTTTAATCTTCCCATCTGAGCCAGGCTTACTTTCAAGTCTGCACTCTTACCTCAGTTCTTTTGTGGGTACTCCTCCCAGTTTATGCAGGAGAGAAAAGGCAAGGCATTAGGGAATCTCCCACTCTTGGGGCTGGAAAGGCACCAGTACAAATTACTTACTCTCCAACTGAATTCATTATGTTTCTGGAGCTATAGTAAGGACGCATTTCTAGTCAGAATTCCACCTTAAGGGAGACCACCCCCTCCCCCATGCTTCCAGCATGACCATGAAAAGTCCCAATGGCCAAACAGCAAAAAACTGGTCTCAGCAAAGTCTCTGTTTACCTTAGGAAGTCTCTGTTTACCTTAGAAGCACTGCCCAGCTGCATCAAAGATCCACTAGACACTGTGAAAATATTTAAATTTCATCCACAGTTTAACAATAATGTCCCACTCCCCACCAAGCAGAACCGAGCTTCTGTTGTTTCAGTGTCAGCATCGCTGTTGGGTAATTTTTGGGAAACATGGCTCACTACTGAGTGATCCAATTCACAACTCTTGCTAGTGGTGCCATGCTGCAGTAAATCTGTAAGAGCTTGGATATTCTGGATCCGCAGTTCACATCACAGCTATTCACCTCTCTTTGCCACTATTTCAAATTCTGGTGATTGGATTATACTTAACTGCATCAAAGCCAGCATAGAGATTTGTCATTTTGTACTAAGTTTTCCTCCAAAATGTCCATCTGCTGTTCCACTCACCAACACACAGTTGTTATTCCAGCAGGAGAAGGCTACTCATAGACACTTGGCCACACTTCATCTCCAGTTTTGCATTTGGCTTTCAGCACATTTCAGTGCTGACTGAAAGGTGAATGCTGAGAATGAGCTAGCTGCTTTCTGACCTGGCACCAGCTGTCCTGGCCACACTGCTCCCCTCTTCACCACACCCGGTTCATGCCTGTTCAGCACTGATGCCTGTGCACACCCATGTCACCAACTTTCCTTCATCTTTTACATGAGAACAGCCTGAAAAATGCAAACCCTGTTTTTTCTGAGTCTAATTTGATCTATTCAGAGTGTTTAATCCTTGCTATAACACTTTTTATAGCGTTTACATGTTGGATTGTAAATGAAGCCAAGAGCATGAAACAGTGTCATCATCACAGGTCCCAGTTAAACCTCTGTGCTGTTAACTAGATGATCAGAGCTGTTGTTTCCTCACCAATTCATACAAAAACCTGGGATGAGTTGGAGGCAATGTGCACAGGTGAGTAGCCATTACCACAGGAATAGGAAAAAAAAAAAAGAGAGGAACGGATGTGACACAGCAATGGAGAAGGAGTAATAGAGCTCATAGGGCTTCAGTTTGGTTTGGTGCAGCTTATAAGGCATTTGGTACCCACAAGGTGTCACAGCTAAGCCTTCCCATTGCACAATGCACCTGTGGGTGATGGAAGGTCATGGATTTTCAGGGAGGTCACCTACCAACATCCATCTGGACAAAAATTCTTCAATGACTCAAAAGAAATATGGGCAGTTTTGGGGTTTTTTTGTTTGTTTGGTTGGTTGGGTTTGGTTTTTTATTGTTATGTCATAATTCATAAAATAAAAGGTTTTTTTGACTTCCAGAAAATCGTACCAATGCCTCTGGTGTAACATCTGTTCTAAACAGGGACTGTCCTCTGCAGCTGGCTACTCAAGCAAAACTGCACTGTCCTCACAGGAGAGATATTGATATGCCCAGCTAAGGTGCATGGAATTGGAGTCAACTACAAATTGAGGTAGTATGTTAAACTGGTCTTTTGACATTGGGCTAATAGGCTCCTGAGCAGTGATGTCAATGACATTTCCCTGTGCTATAGCAGCTACTGTGGAATCTGCTTTCCATATCCTAGTGCCTCACTTCAGCTTCCTTAGTGCTACATCATTACTGGTCCCTTGGAGGAAAAAAAAAATGAAAATTACTCACTTTTCTGTTAAATTACCCTAAGACTCCAAGAGTAATATCTGTGATAAAACCTGAAAATTGTCTACTCATACTCAGGACTGGTTATGTTTGATGTTTACATCTCTCCTCTAATTTCACTTTTTTATTGTTTCACCTTCTGTCATTAGTCTCTCATGGATCATCATTTGCACAATTCCATGCTGCATTCCCATGGTCTGCAAACAGCTGGCTAAATAGAGGGGCGTGGGTCCAGCACCCTGCTGGGCTCTTTCTGTGCCAACGCCTGAAGTTGCCAGGGCTGAGCTCCTGGGAGGCTGTGCAGCTACCTGCCTGCTCTGTCTTCAAGTGGGCAGGAGTCGCATCAAACAGGCAGGAGATCCCCCTGGACTGTGCTTGCCAGCTGTCCAAAGCTCCTTCCAGTTGGGATATGTTGCTAACTTACAGGGCAGAGTAAAGTGTGGGAATAGATGGGGGTGACCCATAGCAAGGGCAATTCATTCTTCCATTCAGAGATGAAGAAGACAAAATGCAGAACACAGCATGCTGTCAATATTCACTCCTAGAATGTGTAATTTGTCAAAATAATGTTCTTTTAATGCCCAATTAGACTTTCTTACCAGCCTGAGGCACTAGTCCTTCTTATGGTTAATCAAGACCCCCTGTTGTCAGGGTAAGTTCTCCTGTACAGCAGCCACATTCTTCCACTTCAATGAGGTAGGAAAAAACCAGTCTGATTTTGAGTCAGTTATTTTTACAGGATATCTTTGATACCTTCTGGAAGAAATTTGTGAAATACTGAGCATGTTATTCTATGATTTTAGAGATTACTCAAACACTCTATGGAAAAACTTTACAGAAAGCCAGTGTCAGTAGCTAAATAAATAATGTGTAGAAAGCAGATTTAAATTTAGGTTGTAGTGACGAAGGAAAAGTTGGAAAAGAGGATGAAGCACTGCAGCACCACTTTTGTTCAATCTTCTGCAGTCAAACAAAAGCAGTTTTTAGATCCACATTCAGTAATTTAAATCTGCTGACCTTTAATTCTCACACAGGATCTATAAAACAGTGTGAAATCCATATTTCAGGTAAATATGTGACCTTGTTCCAGAGGCAACTTGGTGAGCTAGAGACTGAGGGGATGTGGCAAGGGATAGTCTGTTAAATAAAGCTATGGTATGAAGGACATTCCCTTTAATACAAATATTTCACCTCTTGATATTTACTTGCAGGTTGAGGCTATGAAATCTTTCCCTTTGTGCATGGACATTTTTTGCAGCTCCCATTTTCATTTTTTCTCTATACTCTTATTAAAATTCACATCACACCATAGTTCAGTTCTATTGAAAAAAAAAAAAAATCCCACTGTATTTCTCTGATGCGTTCCTGTGCTCAGTTTTGGTAGCACTTACCTCCATTGATATTGTTAAAGTTTCATAGCAAGCCTTCACACTGTTCTGCTTTTGTGTAATCTTTATAGTAATAGGGCTAATTCAATAATATTCACACTGCCGAGTGAAGAAGCCCATAATGTAAAACTCAATTACCTTTTCCATTCCTTTTCTCAGTTGCTCTTCGGCTGTGCTGTCTTTTATCTTCTTCACTGTAAACAGGTAGCTTATTTAAATTTAATAGACACCACTGCCTTCCTCGTTTCATTTTTTTCCTTTGAACCTTCTAGACACTCTCATGAGATGTTCATTCACCTTTGTGTAATACCATAGTAATAGCAACATGGGGGGGAAAAATGTAATGATTGCATAAAAGCTACAGTAAATGCCTAATGAACACTTTGTTTATGAAGAATTTTGCTTGGATTCCTAACTGCACTTTGGTAAATTATGCAAATTAAATATTCATTACTTTGTACTTCATTAGTTCACATTTGGAACATTTTTTTCTTCTTTGTAGTAGCCTGGGGTAAAAGGTTTTTTTAATATGGCTTATTCTGTTATTTTTCAGAAAATTATTACTTAAAATGTTAGGGGAAAGTTGTATTTATTCCACAGCAGCCCAGAATATCAACACATTCCAGAAACTGGGTATTTTTTCCCACAAGAATATTATGTGTGTTCACAAATTGTTCAGAGTTCTTATTTCAATAACTAAAGTAACTAAATATTTAGGCTGATTTCTGCTGTAAGTTTGCTTACTGATCGTATCCCCACTCAGAAAGAATTACAATTCCATTAGCATGAGCAATATCTGACAAGTGGGGAAGCACAGGGCGCGTGTTCCACACTGTTGCCTTGCGTTGCTCACAGTCAGCACTGGCTGTGACCCTTCAAGGCGGCTTATTTGGTGTAGGAGGCAGGTGCTTCTCACCAGCCTTGAGAAAGTGGAAGGAGTTACAAGGAAGGTGGAAGCTGAGGGTCCAGTAGCCCTGGTTGCCTCCTGAAGGAAGGTGACCACGGGACTGTGCCTATCCACAAGATCCTGGGCAACGCAGAATTTGTTCTTGCTGCTATTTGAAGCGTTGGAAGGATGTTAACTGTATGAAATCTCTTGAAAGGTTTAGTGCCTCTGATTTGCTTTCCTCACATATTCCTTCATCCTCAGGCGTGGTCTCTGGGGATACAGTCCCTCCCCAGAAAGTCTCCTCACAAGCCGTGCAATGCTTTAAAGCAGAAAAGCATTTTCTGATTGTTTATGGGCAGTAAGCCATGTCAAACTTTTTTGTTCAGACTTGAAACTAGGGAGGCTGGCAATTCCAGCTGAATTTCAGATGCACTGCAAGGAGGGGATGCATTGAAATAAAATTTTAAAAGAGCTTGGGTTTAGCTTGTTGGTTTTCATTGAGCACACAGTGGATAGATGTAAAGGTGAGATCCCTGATCTGGTGATTAGTAACAACATGGAGAGAAGCAATTTGTTCTGTAAGTCAGCTGTCATTTTGCTCCTTGCCAGAAGAAATATTCTTTTATTTCTCTTTCCAAGTAGTCCCAGGCAATAGGATATGTTTACATGGGTGGTCAGAGGAGGTGAGTGTGTTGGCCTATCCATACTCAATCAGTAAGGCTGCAGAACACTGAGCTGCATCTTGGATATTGAAGACCCAGTGTAAGGTCAAGTGTAAAGCCAAGACATTGGTGGTATGGGGAGAATATGAATCCAGGATTGCAAACCATGCTTCTTGTGATTTCACTGAGCTTACACAGGGAACCACAGAAGAATCATGAAGAATTAGTGTCTTATGATTACTTGTCTTCTCCACCAATAAAAATTTTTGCCTGTTCTGCCAAAACGCTGTATTAAAATAAAGTGTGATGCTTTTAGTTGCTGCTATAAGATTCAGTAATAACAGAGAAAACCTGTGCTTACATCTGATTGTGACCACTTGAGGTCCTTATCCTTCCCCGGCCATTAGGCACTGTAGACATTTTGGCAAGCCAGCTATTCTTCTTGTGCCTCTGGCAGTGCAAGTGGAAAACTGTGGAGAGAATAAGACATTGCTGAAAAGAAGCAGTTGCATCTGTATGGGATTAATAAATCAGAAACAGGCAAACATTAGATCTGAACAGGGTCCAGCTCTCTGTGTGCCTACATTTTNTTTTTTGGTGAGAAGTGTATCAAACACAGATCAAGTTCTATCTCAGAGGCTGCACAAAAATTAAATCACATGTGGATCTCATTTTATTTGCAGACTATGTTTAGCACTTTTGGGGGGTTCAGTGGAAGAGTTACAAATCAAAGTAAGACGCCTTATTGCTAGTCACTTTCTTAATAGTAGATGTTTTTACAGCAATAAGTAAGTATCGCTTGAAAAGTGTAAAACAATAGCCAAAAATGGATCAGAAGAGCTGCATGCTTGGTTAATAAAACGTGCATGTTTTATTAAGCCCAGTCCTGGTAGTTATTTCCAGCGTAGCTGGACAGATTGCTATGTTAGGAGCCAGCCCATTGGAGCCATGTAGTCCAAAGTTTTTTTGACTTCTTGCAGAAGGCTTCTTTTAAAAGATGTGCTGCTGTGTTGTTGCCATTCTGTCACATTGTACACACACGTGCAGATCTGAAGTCTAGGCAGAGCTCCCTCACCACTCAGAGGATTCATTTTCTCCTTCTACATGTCCTCTGCATCAATGGACAGTAGTACTGGTTTGTAACTGGTTGCCTTTCCCTAGACATTTCACCCTCAGAACAATTTCCACCTCTATTTTCTTATTCATCAACTAACTTGAGTGCAACTCTATCTAAAATATGTCCATATTAGTCCCCAGTTAAGGGTTGTCTATCAGTTTTCATTTGCACACTCTGTGTGCTTATTGGGGTGAGGACTCTGGCACACATAATCATCTGATCTGTGTCCAAGTTCACATCTCAACAGCCTTACATTGTTTGTTCTGATTCAGTGGTTGTGGATTAATTTCCAGGCATGCAGTGCAATATCTCAGGGATTCTGGGCTCTTCAGTGGAGTCAACAAGGCTGACCATATGGTAGTTCTCTGGAATTACAGTTTTCTACTTCAGGAAGGTATGACAAAAGCAGCATAGGCACAGGCACACATATACACATCAGGGTTTGAAATTAACCTTCTTAACTGAGCTCTTTTTCTAGTGACTGGAGAGTGCTTCTTCTCTCTTGCTTCAGCCACCCCTTCTGCCCAAGGTCTCTCATATAATTAGTCCTGAGGAGTCCTGGCCAAGTTCTCTTGAGGGTATTTGAGGAGGACATTCACCTGAAGTGAGAACATGTCTCAATTTACATCCACTGGTGCCACAGGAGTCATCAACATCACAGATTTCCCCAACAAACAGTGACTAGTTATGAACTTTGTCTCAATAATAGTGACCAAGCACCACTTATGGAAGTGGCTTCTCTAGTGGAAGTAAGAGGATTGTATGTTTAATGCAATAAACACACAGAAATACACTTCTAAGCATAGAGAGCAAATTAAAATGGTCCAAATCTATAAATAAAAACATTCAACGGCACAAACATTAACATACAAAATTAGTATCTTCTGCAAGGCACTTACACAGCTTGAAGCACAACTCAGGATGGTTAACGAACCCCCTTGTGTATATTATCCAACAAGATGACCGGTGTCATCAAATATTTTTACTGTGAGTTGAGATTGCCTATAAATGCAGCTGTAACTGAAAGCTCAAGTTGTGATTTCTATTGCATTGTCTCCAAGTAAAACAAAATCATAAAACAGTCTAATACTGCACTTATATCTAATCTCAATCATGCAGCGCCATATGAATTCTCTGCTTAGTTCACTATGCTTTTAATATGTTTGAAATGATGTGGCTAGGATAGATCTTGTACTTCATGACTGTGCAGGGAAGATGGGAATAATGGCATGGCACCATGAGCTGGAAGGGTTTCGTATTTGTTCTTAAGTGCCCTTGCATAGCTAATCATCAAATAAACAAACAAGCAAATAAACCAATAAATATAATCAGTAATGTAGAGCCATTTCAGAAACAGCATAAAAATAATGAGAGGTTTATAGCCATCTCATTGGTGACAGAGACATCAAATGCAGACAATACTCAGCATCAATTCAGTGTCCATTTTGATTCATTGAAGTCAGGCAGGAAATGAGGTTTGAGTGACAACTTTATTTACTAAGTCATAGGCTGCTGAAGATTTGTAACATCCATGCAAAACAGTGGAGCTTTTCATTAACAAGGCTTGATAAGATACAGTGAACATATGAATAATTTTCATTAGCTATTTTTCAATAAAAGGCATGGAAAATAAATTATATTAAAACTCTGCTCTGCATAATTCTGCCTTTGTGTTTGCAGAAGAAACCTTATCACAAATACCTTTTAATAATATATTAAAACCTACTGCAGAATTTGTTGTTTTATCTATTTTTTCCAGAAATACTCGTGGTTCTCTTCATTTTGCCTTCAGCCAAAGCTCCCATTTGTGATTTAGAGCAGTAGCTTCCCCAGTATTCTTACATCAGTGGTGCCTATGAAATGCCTGACAGTTTAATTGTTGTGGATACTACTTTAACCAAAGGTGCATTTTCAGATGCAGACTCTCATCTGCTTTCAGAAAAGGTCATATGTGTGCAGTGGCTTGTGTGCTCTGCAAGGACATTCATATTGTATCTAATACTGAATTAAAACCAGAAGAGTCAGAGATAAAAAAGGTGAGGAGAGTGCACAGCCCCAGGGCACTATAATGAATATTATTCTCATGGAAGATGTCATTATTATTGGTATTTGAGATTGAAAATAGGAAAATTTATATTAAACCTCTCATAATAATAGTAATAAAAATGCTTTAGAATAATTTTTAAATTAACCTTATTAGTAAACTCATTTAGGTTCAGTCTTTCCCTGGTTCCCAGCAGAGGAATTCTTTATAGGGCTAACACAAGCGACATGTTTTCTCAACTTCTTACAGCTTTTCTTGAACTCTAAACAGAAATCAATTTACCTTCTCACTATTCATACAGGTGGCAGCTCCTACATAGAAATATTCCTTTAAACAAAAGCCAATTAAAAGTCTGGCAAACTGTTTTCAGAAAAGAAAGCTGCAGATTACAAAGCACTGGAAACCAGAGCCAGCTACAGAGAAAAAAAAAACCCCAAAATGCTATATTCTTTTTCCAATTTAAAATCAGGCCTATCCTGGAGCAAGATTTTTCTAAGTGACATGGGACTAAAGGAAGACACTATAGTTAAATATAAAAGAATAATAATTTTCCTTGGCTTTCTGAAGTAGCACACAAATGTCTGTGAGTGATGCCACAGTGAGTGGGACACTTTATAAAATCCAAACAACTGTCACACATAGGTTATAAGGGCATTTCTCACACATAAGATAAGCTGGAAACCCATCCCATGGATCGAATCTGAGAAAATGTTATGAAGCTTACCACAAAATAAAAAATGAGTTTCACATGTTATTTTATTTCTCAAGGGCATTTTGCTAAATATATTCATACAGTCTCACAGCTTATTCTCAAAAAAAAAAAAA
>VWZN01017261.1:215716-284973 GCA_013396955.1 Regulus satrapa | reverse complement strand
AAAAAAAAAAAAAAATCAATATCACAGGGATTTAAAGATGAAGTGTTCTTTAATTGCATGGCATATTATTTTTGATTATATATGCAATGAAAATGTACAATTATACAGTGATGCAGCTCATGGTGCATTTCACTGCTTTTTCCTGATTGCATTCAAGATACTCTATGTAAATGTTATTATTTTCTCATGGAGGATAAAACTGAAACATTGAGTTCATAGTCAAAGGCCACAATGATTTGTCTATTGTTTCCTAATTAAGACACCCAAATCCAAGCCTAGTGCAGTAAGTGTTGTAGCTGGGCTTCAACTAAAATATTCTTCTGCAGCTCAGTATGTTGCTGCTGTCCTCTTTGCCTTTTGAGCTCAGCAGAGGCTGTAGATGTTCAGCATCTCTGAAAACCAAAAATTCCTGATTCACCCTTTAGGCAATCAAATTCAAGCCTCTTGTCTTAATTTAAGTTCTTGAAATTTTTGGGGGAGTGACTGAACAAGAAAGCAGCAGCAACTCCGCTGCTTTAGCCACAGACCAAGGACATGTAGAACAGCCTGTGAGGCAAGGGTCCCATGGTACGAGTTTTCCCAGGGGCTGCCCTCACTTCCAGAGACCTCCATCATAATGGCACTGCCCTGCTGGTAGCTGTTACCATCCAGATGAGCATACAAAGGCAAGTTTTCACCAAAATACTTGGCCTCCTATTTACACTCAACTCCCATGACAAGTGTGGGATATGTTCATGATATATATTCATGACAAAGGAAAATATAACTTGAGGCTGAATATCTTGGATTCCACCTTTCACCTCATGCTCATCCATGGTAACAGGGGACATGCAGAGTGTTGGCACTAGCAATCCTCATATTTCAGTTGCTCCTCTGCAAAATAAGCCCCCATGCATTCAGAGGCAACCTAAATCCAGATGCCTTTCCAGAACATGGGAAATTTCAGTTCTCTGAGATGGGGAGGATGTCAGGGATCTCCATTCCAACCATCTTTCTGTCTTTTGCAATTGAAAGGAGACAGGTCTTTGTGCATTTTATTAAATTGCACCAAAGTCAATAGAGCACCTTTGGTTGATTTAAAAATAAATAAAATAAAACTTACTTTGAGGAGGCTGTCAGAAGTCCAGACAAGCGTAATTCTGAACCCAAATAGTATTTGGCTTGAAGCTTTGCAGCACTAATTTGAATCTTCTCAAATAGGTGAGAGAGGGAAACCCCCTTAACACATGGCACTTACTTGGCAGCCACAGCAACCAGGCTGCCCCTGGTGCAGCTCTGCTGGTCTCTCCCCCCCGTGTTCCCCACGGAAGCTCACTGCAAGCCCTGCTGCCATATCCCTCTTTGCTGTAGCCTTGTCCTGACTGTGGTGCAAAATTCAATAAAGCAAAACTTCCTGCTGGAAAAAGACCGATGGGTAGAGCAGATGCCCTAAAAATGATAACAGAATGAGGGAGGAGAAGCCCTCAGCTCCATTGCCCATAAGCTCTGGGTCATCCAGCTGCAGTAGAAGACAGAAGTCCATGGGAAAGCAAATTTCCTTGTAGGATCAGAAAGTAGAATGTGACACATTTTACCAAGGATTCTGTCAGTGTGCCATGTGTATTTTTAGGAGTGCAAGCAATAGAAGGAGAGGGGGGCAAAAGGGGTTTAAAACATGAAGGGACAGAGACCCATCTCTGCAATTCCCTTGGCCCCACATCTTGCCACAGCTGCTCTGTGTTCCATACTATTGCTACCTGTAAAACTCTGGAGTGGAAATCAAAGCATGAGTAATAGGACTTTTTCAGCACTACACCATTTCAGACAACCTCATAAAATGCACAACACAAATGATTGCTAGGATCAGTGAATAGATCTTGCCATGGTCTCCATGACCAACAGGGCAGAGCAGGAGCTTCCTGCGCCCTTGGGCACTCCCATTTTGATTAAACATCTGAAAATTTTCCCAAAAGGCTATTACACTCAATCAATATGACATTGCTTCAACTAATGAAATTCTTTTAACATCCAACATCCTTTGAATTGTGGATTAGAGAGGGCAGGCTGGTTCAGATACTGAACTACATTTTAAATTACATAATTATCTAGTAATATCACTGTATATATTAGAACACCTATTTTCAATGGAAAACTCCAATGTTCTTGAAATTCTGTTTTTAAAACTGTAAGAACTGATTATTTTAATATTTTGAAATATCTTAAACAAGCTTTCATTCTTGTTAATGTCATTCAAAGTAAATTGCATATTCTTTAACATAGGAAAATGAATGAATACACCATGTAATTATTACTGACATCTAAAACTCTTGAAGATAAGGCAGGCAAAAGCATAACTACTTATGTGACTGTATTTATTACTGGGTTGTGGATGTTCTATTGGTAGTAAAATATTTTTCTACAATGCGAACATGTATATTTCATTCTATAAAACACTTTTCTAAAGGAAATTTTATAAAGGCAAATAACTAATAAATTTTCCAGTCTTGATTTTCCTTGTTTAGATTGCCATAAAACTTACCTTGGGTTTTGTTACTGTATTGACTGTTCACATATTTAATATTTTTATTTTATTTTTCTTGTGTGGCAATTAAAATGTTGTAACTTACTGGAATGTGGTAGATATTATACTGATAAGACGCTGCCAAATATTTTCACAAAAAGTCTCATGCAAAACTCTAACATGTAATTTTTTTTTAAGATTGTAGCCTATCACATGCATTTACAAATGCACTTTAGTCCAAGTGCCCCACAACTAGTCTTACATTTGAAATTAGCAGGTTTTGCCATTGACTGAGATACTGTGAAACTAAATATTTTGGACTAATTCTTTGAAGTAAATTCTTAAAAGGTTCAGGATTATGGGATTAGATTTGGCCTAGGTTTTTGGTTGGTTGGTTGGTTGGTTGGTTGGTTGGTTGGTTGGTTGGTTGGTTGGTTGGTTGGTTGTGGGGTATTCCAAAAAAAAGAGAAAACAAGCAGAGACAAGACAATGAAATTGAACTCAGATTTTGCAGGCGCAGTGAGCATGGACATAAAAGGCCATTTCCCATCCCATTTATATTACAGAATCACAGAATGGAGAAGATTGGAAGGACTCATAGTGGGACATCTGGTCCAATTTCCCCGCTCAAGCAAAGTCATCCTAGAGCACATGGCACAGAGCTGTGTCCAGGCACTTCTTTAATATCTCCAGTGAAGAAGACTCCACAATCTCTCTGGGCAATATGTCCCAGCACACAGTAAATAAGTTCTTCCTCATGTTTAGGTGGAATTTCCTGTGCATCAGTTTCTACCTGTTGCCCAATAAGACTGCCACAGGCAAGAAAAAATAAAGTGAGTTTTATAATAAAATAATTATATGTGCATTTAAATTTCAATAATTTTTAGAAGATAAGATTGAGATGAGATGAGATGAGATAAAAGAATATTTGGGGCTATGCCTTGTTTTTCAGCTCTGTCCAGTCAGAAGAACTGTAGAGAAAAGGCTAGAAATTGAATGGCAGATCTGACAACTCTTTTGGGGAAGCTCTCTGAAGAGGTGAAGGAAAAGGAAGAGAAAAACTCTTGGATGTTCAAATCAAAGGAATTTTTCTGCTTGGAAAAAAAAAGTCAATGTAAGCATACAGATTATTTTCATGAATTAAAATGGCTAAAATATTCAATGCAAGCATGCCTGATTTGAACATGAGATCATTGAATTCAAACCCCTTTGACCCTTACATCAAATGAACCACAGAGAAAAAGCAGTAGCTTTTTCCTAATTACTCTTCCAGCATAACTCAATCACAATTTTTGTAGGACAGGGTCAGTTATAACTTCCCCCACACAAAAAAAGTACTCTCTAAAAAAATAATGCAAGCCTGTATCAGGGAACTGTATAGATCACAACTTGGCTGTCAGACTAGATGTAATCTATAGATATATCCAATTCTTCTCATGGAAAAGTATTTTATGTCATGTCAAATTTTGTCTGGCCTTGTACAAGAATGAATCTACAATGTAGGGAGCACTGTACTTCAAATTTAATTTCTTCCATGGAGCTAGGTAAAAGACCACTTCACCAATAAACAACACTTTCCAGCTGTCTTGGACCATGTAAAACAACCTCATGCACTAGATTCTTGCTGGACTTTCAGTTTCAGCAGTGTCTCTCCAAGTCCTTGAAGACTCCAGTAAGCATGAGCCATGAATGTTTATTTAAACAATTAATACTCTAAAAATCTTGGGTTGAGGAAATAGAAGAATGAAGAGCAAAAGGGTCATCAGAACAATGCAGTGATTAAGTCATGATAAAATAGATAAAAACATGTAAATGGGAGAATTCTTATATTAAACTTCTTCAGCAAAGTCAATAGCAGGATGGTCTGTTCATCACAGGAACACAGTTATGAAGCCTTTGTTGAACACTCACCAGCTGAAATTCAAGGAAAATCTCATAATCAGTTCAGCTCCACAATATGGAATTCATTAGGATTGTGAGGGACATCTGTTCAACAAATATATTCCCTACCTTCCTCCATCCAAATTGACTGTGTCCAAACCCAAAGTCACTTCATTGTGGACTGTGACTGACGGATGTTTGAGAAATGTCTGGTGCAGGTTGGAGTTGACAGCAGAAACACACAGCCTCACAGGTCTCAGAGTTTTTTGCAGCTCTTTCTTTTAAAAAGCTGTATCACCTTACTTCTGATAATTTCCCTTTCTGCTGTATGCCCCCCTTCAAATGTCTCTGATCAGTGCTTTTTCCTCCAACAGCAGAGGCAGAAGCTGTGAGGACAAGTAAAAATTTGATTTTTAGGACTGGAATACTAAGCATGACCAAGGACATCTATTTCTCACTATTGACTGATGCAGAAGACTGTAGGCGTAAACTGATATTCTTTAATGCAGGTTGTAAAAGGCATGAAGGGAACTGCACAAGACTATGAGGGGAAAACATCCTGGTTTTCTGTATAGCTGAGTAAATAGTCTCTTGCTTAAAATAGGGTTTTCCTCATAGCACTACAGTTTTCCATTATAAAATATATTCTTCAGTGACTGAATATTACATCAAGAATTTCAAATGTTACATCAAGAATTTCAGTTTGCATGGGGAACATGGCTACCTGAGGAGAAAACCACCCTTGGAGCACTAAATAGTTTATCAGGTGACTGTTATGTTTAATTCTCATTTGTCCTTTCCTTTTCAAAATTTCACTTAAAAGTTTCTATCCACTGACCAGATTTTTTTTTTTTTCAGTATAACGACTTAATTTATTTAATGTTTATAATTCTTCAGCTTTTAATGGAATAATCTTAAAATATACTTTCAGGGTCTCTTTGTCTCTATTAAGTTTTTAAAATAGATTAAGTCCAGGGTTCAGGGGGGTCTTTTCTTTCTGAGTACAAAAGCAGATTTTGCCTCTGAAGCCAAAAACAATTTAAAACACAAGAAATGCAGTAGAATTAATCTTTCCAGAACCAAACAAAAGACCATAGTTATAGCAGCTGATTTATTTGTTTGATTTACACTGTGTGCTCTGGTTTATAATTTTTAAGGTGTGTGGAAGAGTTGCATTATATATTACAAAAATAGCAAGGCAATGATTTACAAGACTTTACATTGTGCCTATTGACCCTCTCAATAGGAAAGGTTGGTGATTGCAACAGAACTGAAAAATTAAACCCATGGGAGTCAATTTAATGTAGTATAAACTCTTTAACAACCAGCAAAATAGCCATATCAGCTGTTTCATCCTTAGATTACATTTCAGTTGTAAAGTTCAGCTTTTAATAAAAAGTAGACAAGCTTTCTTTATTCTACAAAGCTTCTGTTTCCTCCTCCATGGAAGCAGCTGCTACTTACTTTTCTTGTGGCAAAAATGGAAGTATTGTCTTATCACTGGTCCCCTCAGTGAGAGAAGAAAACAGAGGAAGAAATTGCTTAACAGTAGTGTGAATCATTTTGTCTAGTTCCCTACTGAAAATTAATCTCCGAGCTCTGAAGAAAAGATGTACATCTGTTTGTCCTTTGTTGTGGACAAATACATTAGTCTGTCCACAGGGAAAACAATATTAGCCCATGTACAGCTTGAAATAATCAATACCTAGACTTGACAATTGGGTAATACTTCATGTTAACACACTCACTGTGAAAATGAGCAGTTCAGGGCATAAAATCTTTTAATTATCAGAGCTGTGTTTTGTGGACATTCCAAAAATAATGGTATCTGAACACATCTAAGGCATTGTCAAGTAAAGGAAAGACAAAAAACATTGAAATGGTGATGTTCTTCATGACTTGCCTCATTTTTTTTGCAGAATTCTCTGGCTGCCTTAGTAACTTGCACAAATGAAGACTTGCAAGAAAGAGTCTTATCTCTGGTTTATCATCCCTAAGATGTTTATCTCATCTGCATTTTGCAAAGACTCAAACAAAAATCAGCTTAGAGGTACACAAATTGCTGAAGCTATGTGTTAATAGCTGCTCTCCTCTAAAACAAAACAAAAGCTATCAGTAAAAAAATGTAGCTAACATATCAGATACTCTGATTTTGGCTTATAAATCAGGACAGGTCTTCCAGAAAGTTAATAGCAGACACACAGTATTGGAGATAGAGCTACCACTTTTGGGCTGTAGGAAGAGTGTATTTTTGATTTTTTAAGAAAAGATGGCCTTTTTGATAGCTGCTGTTATGATTTTGTGAAACGTGGAAGCTCACTGAAGGTTCATTAATTGCAATGGAATTTATTCTGCTGACTAGGGTAGCAAAAGGCAAGATAGTTGAGGGCAAGACTGGTGTTTGTGTAGAAGCTTATGACAGACACAAATAAGGCAATCTGTATATTGCACACTGCTGGGAGTTCTTTTTCAGTTTAACTCATCTATGCAGTAAGTTCATTATGCTATTTACTTTATAACTCATTTTTCTTACAGAGTAGCAGAATAAAACATTTGATGATGTAGCAGCAGACATCTTTCCTACATCTTCTGGTGAAAGAATGGTAAACATTCTGCCTCTAATTCTCATTCCAGTCCCATATTACATATAGAAAGAAGAGATCTCTTCAGAGTATGCTTTCAGTCATAGTTTGATGTGCTGTGTACTGTAGCAATCTCTACACATACATTTAAAGGCCCACTCAATCTGTTGATTATAATGCCCTGGAGAGACAAAATGGATTAATATTTCAGCACTGTGCCTGTTAATGGTTAACAACTTCACTGGAAGATGATATTCCCATCCTGATAGTAGATGAGCTATAGTAGTAGGGTTGATTGTATTAACTTGTCAAAAAAGATACAGGCATAGTTGGTGAAGCTTTGATAATAGTTAAAATTAAGGAATTTCCATAAAGTAATAGATATCTCTTCATGCTTTCCTGATGCTAGAATATTTGTCAGATCTGAGAAAAACCTACAAAAGACAGGTGAAAATATCTGTTACAACCAGTCAGTGTTAGCAGCAGGAGAGCGGGTTGTACTATTGCTGGGACATGAGGAAAGCAAATAAAGATTTAAAAAAAATCATATTACTAAGGGTGTTTTTCTAAAATGCACATATGTTTGTCCTTCAAGACTCCTGTTTTGCTTTTTTATGGAAACCCAAATGAAGCAAAACTAAGTTAAATGGTGGGCATGTGGTTTTAGCACCAGCTTTGAAGAAGTGCAGATGCCCATCTCGAAGAAAAGATGAGCGGACGTCGATTCTCAAGTTATTCACCACAATGCTAAATAATATTTTAAGACACGGTTATCAAAGCAGCATTTTCCTTTCCCCTTCTTTGTTGTTTCTTCATAATTTTCAAAGTGTTCAATGGATTTCTGAATCTTTAGAAAGTAGAATCAACCACTATATCAATAGCATTGTCTGGAGTCAAGGTGGCAATGAAAGAGATCATATTTCTCCTTTGATTTGAAAGGGCTTTCTGAAGACGAACCTTCTGTACTCAGGTTCCTTAGGTTGCACACACCTAGAATATAATTCCCCAAAACCTATGAGAAAGGCATCCCAATCATCCAATCTGAACTGCTTTGGTCAAAAATTCAAGAGACAAAACAGGGTAAAAGCAACTCCAGAAAAGTTGTATAAAAGGCCCTTCTATTTCTTACCATATGGCTGGTGGAGACAGAGGATTTCTAATCATTTACTGTCACTACAGGAAGCTCAGGCAGGGCCTTCTGAAGTTTCAGAAATCACTGCAAACTATAATAATGTGGAAGGTCATGTAAGAAATATTCAACTGGGACAGTATCTTGACATTTGTGATAATAAATATTATCCATAACATCAGCTTGAGTTCAGCGAAACACCTGAACTTCACATGTCAAAACTGTTAGTGAGAAGTATCAGAAAACCTTTTAGATTGACATTTTCCTGGGAGAGGTGATCAGCTCCAGGAATCCTTGTGCCTCAGGCATAATTCAATTCCATCTCTATCCTTCGTCTCCTTGATCACAGAAATTAGAGCCAGAGAAGACTCCCAGGTCACCAGACTGCTATATATTTTCAGGCCTTTCCGAGTGCTCAATTAATGAGAGAAAGTCCACTCAATAACACTTGTACCATTTCTTTCAGGGGACCATTTCACATCTTTACAGGATGGAAATAACCCCTCTTGTAGATTTTTCAGTGGCCCCTAGCAACAGTATCTCATAAAGTGATGCTGTGCTGAGAGCTGGAAGCAAATTACATCTGCTTTGCAATTTCCAGTGGTCTAACTTGAAGTGCACAGAATGTGGAGTGACATAGAATCTGGCCCCTAGGATTTCACTTAAGAAAAGTGCTGTAGTAGTTGAATGTCTCCACTCTTTCGCTTTTTTCTTTTCACTTCTTTTATAGATCTTGTCCATTTGTGAAGTCTTAAATCCTTGCAGGAACTGCAGTCATATACCACATCGGCCATTGTGCAGAGGGAGAAGTCTCAAGCCTGTTTTGACTTATATTTCCTACCACAAGTTTTTGAAGGATTTTGCAAACATATACATTAAAGTGATAAGTATACAGAGGTGGAAAATAAAATTTTAAGTTCACTTTAGAACTACTAATATCCTACTAATCTTCAAGCCTATATTAGCAAATTTCCTAAGCCCAGTTAAGGCAAAGATAAAGAATTCAAAACAAAGGTGGGAAAAAAAGCTGATGTTCGACATTGTACCTTATGAGAATTAGCTGAATAAATGACATCATGCTTGTGTTCTACAGCCTCTGCCTGTGTCCCTGAATCCATAAACAAGTCAGGTGACAGACATGGAAATCCTATTCAAATTTTCAAATGGCTTCAGTTCTCCTAATTTCAAAGCCTACTTCTTTCTTGTGACTTTTGACACAAGTTGAACCAAATATCAGATATGAGAAGACAGCCACAAGCAGCTGACTCTCTATAGTTAATTTCCATAGGTTTCCATTTGTCATTGAGCTGGAATGGCTTGATGTATGTGTATTATGTGTATATGTCACCTTATCCATAGGTGGAACAAAAAAGCATTAGCTTAAAACATTGCAAAGGTCACAGTTGCCATTTTGTGTAAGTAGCGCGGAGATGAGGTTCAGTAAAATAAAATATTTCTTTCCAATACAAGCCACCTCCATTATTTTAGCTAACACATTTTACTTCTCACTTGTAACAGACAAGGAACATTGATGCAAATAGATAGCACATCTTATCCGCCAGCTGGCAACTCCTTATGTCTCAGTGATTTGGTTGCTAGCAATAGTCCTGTTATATCCATAGTTTGGAAGGAGTGGGAGGCAGGCTTCCCAGAGACTGAATGCTATGAAACCTTTCCAAAAAGAGAGAATGGGCATGGAGCATTTCTTGCTCTTTAATGGGACACATCTTTCCAGCCCAGTGATCTCACATAAGGGACTGAATCACATGCCGAGCAAGAAGAATCAGCCAGCACCAACACGGCTTGTTCACATGTAGCCTAATGCCATGAACAGGAAAGTACCTCTGGTTTCTTAATTTATATGTCAGTGAAGGTATGCTAGGTGCGTAATCAGAGTCAAATAAAACCTGCTGGTTCTGTAGACTGGCATTACTGGCTGAAGCTTTTTCATTTTACTTCTAAACACTGAGGCAGGATAGCTTTAGTGATGATTTCCATGTTACAGTGCAAACTGTAAGACCTGTTAGAAGCAGCAGTTGAAAAAATATACATTCTGCACTGAATAATTGCTATAAATGCCTTGAGGTTTAAAAATATTTTTTTAAGATATTGCAAATAATTTGGCTGGATTTAAGTGTAATTTGATATGTCTGTTCTACTGGGTTGGGGTTTTTTTGATTTTTTGTTTTTGCTTTTCATGTAGCTTGGCCCCAAGTGTCTTTGCAGGTCTACTCCTCAGTGTTAGCCACAAAAGCAACAGTGTCTGCATGTACAATATACAAATATCTGGGTCGATCTCAGGTCAAAGCTCAACTAAAGGAGGCAGCATGCAATAAATATAAATTAAGTATATTGCTATGATAAATAAAAGTGGGTTACATTAACGCAAACAAGCTTGACTGATAGCGAGTACATTTTTAAGAAACAGGGTCAATCTTGGTCCATCAGTGAGGCTGAGGAGCTGAATGAGATGTATTGCTGCAAGCAACTTAGAAAGAAAAATCCCCAAAAAATGTTCTGTTCCTATTTTCAAATTTTAGCTGTCAAAGAAAGTGCTGTTTCTTCCTGCTACAACTTTTTTTTTTTCCCCCACAGGCACATGGAATTGGTAGCTTTTATTTGGTTTCATCATTGAGGTTTGCTCTCCTATTTAATTCTTTTTCTCTTCAATACTTAGTTCCAGACAAAGGATCATTTAAAAAATATCTGAGTTTCTTTAGGTACAATGTATCAATATTTGATGGTTTTTTATTTAGAAGACACATACTCTGGAAAAAATATAACAAGAGTCATTTCTAATGGAGCCTTAACTTTTTGAAGTTTTATGTGTAATTTGTATCCAGTGGTAGGGCTGAGTTCTAACAAGGACTAACTCCATATAGTGTAACCCTGTGCAGGTAGGGAGCAGCTCATTCACGAACCTACCTGCTGGCTAGGTTTTCAGTGAGGGTCCCTAGAGTACCATGAAAACAGAGCCACTGAACAAAATGGGGATGTTTGTGCTTGAGCACTTAATATATTGCTGAAGAACTCAACACCAAGCTGAGTATCTAGAATTGCCCTCGGGGGATTGCAGTGCAGAGAAGCATGGTGGGCAAAACTTGGTTAAGACTAGACAAAAGAAAACAAATAAATAATCAGACCAAACAACAACCACAAAGGGGAATAAAACCCCCAAGAGGAACAAGATTGTGGATAAAGTCCTACAGAAAGGAGTGGGAGGCACAATTTGTACCATATCTGATTTCTTTTCCTCTCATTTAATGGAGGTCTGGAGAATGAGGAAAGTGTGATGAAATTATAAGCAGCAACACACAACTTTTCTGTATTTAGGGTGCAAATGACTAGTGACATAGGATGGTCTGTTAAATGTTGTTCATGAAGGTAAGTGCATGGTGAGTCATTTATCCACACAGGTTTGCAATAAGACTGTTGCAGAAGTCATCTCTGGGCTGCTAACACTGTTATGCAATATAATTTCAGCAAGCCAATTATCATATTTATGGCAACATCTAATCCTTTTTATTATGTTCTTTTTTCAGAAGTTCTCCTAGAGAAGGCTGTTCCACAGCCTTATAAAGCTATGAACTGGAGAATAGCACATGACCTAAAGCAAATGGAGGTGAAAGATGTCCACATTATACTGGTTATCCAGATATGTCAAAGAATGCCGATGCATCAAACACTATTGACCACCTTTGCCATGCCTACAGATAAGTAATAAAATCCAATTGCAGGTGTGTGGACAAAGCTCCCTTCATGTTATCCTGCATAAATATTCTCAGCAAATATATATATTTGCATCAATTTTTGAAAACAAAAATCTTATCCTCATCTGTGAATGAGTTCCAAGCTTTTCAACAAGAGAAAAGGAGAACTGTCTAACCCTTCTGAATAACCATTTCCTCAGAGACTACACTTCAAAAAAATATTCAGAGCTTGTTAAGAATGTAGCTGGCTTTCAGAATACTAAGTGTCTTTCAATAATTTGGATTGTTGAATAAAATCCAAACACTGAGTTGCAGCTGCTGGACCACACACAATGTGAAAGAAAGAAAAAATGTTTTTGTTGAGAGATTTCTCAGGAGTTTCATACCATGCAAATCCTTCTGCTTCAGCTAAATCCCTGGAGTATGTAATCCTGATATAGTTAAATTGTTCTTGGATCATTTACTTCCCAAGAAGCTTACTTTGCTGCATGCTTGGTGTGCAATTAGTTATGAAGAAAGCCCTGTCCCTTTGCAAAGCAGAAAACAGCTTGTGGTATCTCAGCTGACACCTGATCTGCATGTCTTTTTTTAGAAGTACAATTCTTTGAAATATTACATAGATTCTCTGAGGAGATAGGAAACATAACAAGAACTTCAGATTGCTTCTATTAGATCAGACCAAGCATTCATTTTCCCCTGTATCTGGGATAAGCAGGAATATAACAGTAAGGGAAGAGTCCATTGATACTTCCTCAGTTTCTTGAATTTTCTCAGCCTCACCAGTAGAGACAGTTCTGTGGTAATGGATGGTCTCTTTCATTAATGTTTTCAATTACTTTGAAAACCCATTGATATTATGGCATCTACTACATTTTGTGGCAATTAATTTTAGCCAAGAAGCAAGCATGTTCAGTTCTCTTTAATGAAAGCAAAATTAGAGAAAATTGAAACTCTACTGGACTGGATCCTTAGACTTCCTGTGATTTTGTTTTCCTCTTCTTGAAAATTTTTATATCGATGCTCACTCATCTGTCTCACTGGTATGAGTCATTTTACAGTTAATTTTATTAACATTTGTTAGTGAGACCTGTTGATTCAATAGCATGTGTTAATCTGAAGATATTTAGGAAAGGTGTTACTAATTTCTTGATTTTCTTTTTAATTAAATCTTGTTCATGACAGCTAAAGTTGCATGAACTTTTAGTATGTGTAACTGCATGCAAAATATTTCCTCATCCTGGCCAGTTCCCAAACTCTAGTTGATGAATTCTACATCTTAGTGGAGAGAGAGAATTTGTGAAAGATTATTGTTTTAAATAATTACATAAACAGCTTTTTATTATTAGAAGTTAAGCTTGTGGAAATACTATGCTACCACCTCTACTTTTCTGATTATCTTTGGTCAACATAATTTTAATAATTATTAAAATATTATCTAATGTTAATGTTACAGATGTGCCAGAAAGCTTTATGCATTATACTGCTCATTTGAATTTTATAGATGCACATGTCTAGTATGGCTTAGTAAAAGATCTTGCTGGAATAAAAAATACAATGATGAAAAATGTTCTGGTTGATGGACTGACAAATAATAAAAGAAAAGAAGGGATTACAAAAACACATTGAGGAAGAGAAAATCACCATTCATTTCTCTCTGAGAAACTGCTGATAAGAGAACTAAAACATGAAGGGTATTTCCAGCTTCAATTTCCCATATGAGTATGCACAATCTGAAGATTAGGTCAGACTGTGCTAACCACTGAGCTTCTTGGAGTTTAGCAGTGATTCAAACCAGGCATTTTATTTGTCCAATGTCATAATGACATTCTCTGATCTAGGCCACAAGGGGATGGATTGGAGTCAGGGTTAAGTAATGAGAAACATCTTCTGGCCCTGAAGCTGCCTGGAGTCAACCAGTAGTATAATGCTGAAAAGCAATGCAAGGTAAAATTTCGCTTGTACTAAGTAACATTGTAGGCCAAAAAAAAGGAGTTTAAAAGGTGAATGTAGACAGGCAACACTTGCACACATATGTGTGACTGAATACTCAAAGCTGAACTTCTGAACTGTAAAGCAGTGAGGGCTATTCATAGGTTTTAATAATAGCACCATTAGAAATACATGGCATGTCTTGAACAACCCTCTTGATAAAGGGACATGAGACAGGATGACAAGTTAGGGGGCTGATTATATGATGTGCTCCTGCACACAGACTGTCTTGGCTTGGGGAAAGAAGTCACATAAGAATTGGGAGGAAGACCTGGGCTGGAAGAAAAATACTGGAAGGGGATGAATATTCAGGAGATCAGAGAGATATATGAAGATGAATACTAGAGGCACACAGAGACCTTGATGGGTGACTCCTATGAGCAGTGGTACAACAGACATTGACACAATTTTCTGCCCAGAATTCCTGGGCCAGCATAATTCACTCTGTGGGAAAAGGAAATCAAGATTGAGTACAGTGCTGAGGGAGCCAGTGAGGCTGAGACAGTCAAGTAGGGCAAAAGCTTGCATCTTGTTAGTTCTTAGAAAAATCCTACTATTCAAATCCACCATCAGTTGCTGCTTACTGTGTCTTGCATGTGACAGGCCAGCAGAACACACATGAAGAGCCCATGGCTGGCAATCAGCAAGCTGTTTGGTAGTACAGTATCCTTTCAAACTAGTTCATGTAGAATAGGCTCCCTCTTTTATTTTGTCTCTCTCTGGCTTCACCACATGTAGGTGAAGAGGATCACAACACCACCCAGCACAGTTTCCTGAGGGTAGGTGTAATGAACAGAAGCCTGATGTGTTGGGTTTTCATGGCCGGGTTTTAGTAGCAGGAGTGGGAGGGGGAAGCTACAGGGGTGGCTTTTGTGAGGAGCTCCTGGAAGCTTTCTCTGTGTCCAGCAGAGCCAGTGTCAGCCAGTTCCAAGACAGATGTGCTACTGGAGAAGGTTGGGGCAGTCAGGAATGAGAGTAATGCCTCTGTGAGAGCATGTTTAAGGAGAAGAAAAGGGAGTTATTGCACAGTTGTAATTGCAGACAGAGCAGAGCAGAGTGCATGAGAAGAACAACTCTGTTGACATCACGGTCAGGTGCTCCAAGGGTCAGACCTGAGATTCCTCTTCACCCTGGGGTGCTGGCCATGGTGAGGCAGCTGTGCCCCTGCAGCCATGGAGGTCTGTGGGAATGCAGAATCCACCTGTACTCAGTGGAGAAACCCATGCCAGAGCAGGTGAATGCTGGAGGGGAGGCTCCTGGCAGGGACCTGCAGACCCATGGAGAGAGGAGGCCATGCTGGAGGAGGTTTCCTGGTAGGACTTGTGAGCTTAAGGAGGACCCACATTGGAGTATGCTGTGTCTGAAGGACTGCTCCCCATGGAAGAGTGGCCCATGTTGCAGCAGACTGTGAAGAACAGTTGTCCATGAGGGAGATTCATGTTGGGGAAGTTTGTGGAGAACTGTCTCCTGTGGGAGGGACTCCATGATGTACCAGGGCAAGGACTATTCTCTCTGAGCAGCAGGAGAAACAACATGAGATAATCTGATCATAGCCCTCATTCCCTGTCTCCCTGCAATGCTGGGGTAAGAGGTGAAGCTGAAAAGGGGGTGGGGCAGAATAAAAGAAGTTTTGAGGTCTTATTCTATTTTTCATTATCCTGCTCTGATTCTGCTTGTAATATATTCAATTTATAGCTCTGAGTCTGTTTTGCCCTTGATGGTATTTGGTGAGTGATCTCTCCTTGTCCTCCTCTCAACTTATGAACTTATGGTATATTTTCTCTCCCTTGTCCAGTTGTGGAGAGGAGTGATAGAGAGGCTTTTTGGGTGCTGGTCTTTCTTTTTCAGTACAGCTGGAATGAGAACACAGCAGCTGATGGAATCTTCCCTTTCTCATGGAGACCTGCAACTCAGCCCAAACTAGGCTGTCAGAGATGGGGCTAAACTCCTTGCTGTGTCTCATTTAGACCTACAACTCCCTGCTCTTCAATGGCAACAGAAATCCCCCATTCTAGCATCCTTATGAAACTCCAGCTGCAAAAAAAAAGCTGAAACCAAACCAAACAAACAAACAAAAAAAAAAAAAATCAAACCAACATCCCCATCAAAAAAACCCAAAAAAACAAAAAACCAAAAAAAACAAAAACAACAACAACAACAAAAAAACACAAACAGACAAACCCCAAAAAACAATCAAAAACCAACCAAACAAAAACCACACAAATAATCGCCCTCAACCTTCAAACTGTGACAGGCTGGGAGAAAGATAAAAACCCCAAGTTTACTCAAGATGTATTATGTGCCAGTCCTGGGCTCCAGTTTTTGATCTGTACTGCCCATCCATTATTCCTAGACGTTGCTCATAGTTTGCACTTCCCACCAATCTAATTAACAAAGGAGCCCTCCACAATGCAGCTATCCTGCCTTTCTGACCCTGGAATTTTTGCAGTCTTTACCAAATTATGTCACAGTTTAATCAATAGGGTTTGAATATACCTTTTACATATCCCACATTGGCTTGTTGGTGTATAAGTATTACCTAAGAAACTAAATGAGAAATTATAGAATTGAGTCTTCCTGTCTGGAGGACAGATGTACCTGCATCTCTTGTCTTGATTGAGGGAATGAATCCTGGTAATGGTTTAAAGAGCAGCACTCTAGTCTCCCACATCAGAAGTCCTTCAAAAAGAAAAGGCCGGTGCCTTTTCATTTTGTGTTTTGTCTAACCTGGGAAGGGGAGCAGAGGGTACACAGCGAGCATTTTTACAATTCCTTCATTGCTTAGGATGGAGGATGATATATTCTGAGCAGTGCTTTGAGGCAGGCATATGAGAAAACCAAGCAGCCTGAAATTTTAAAAATTCTGTCAAAGTTATTAAGGTACCTCTAACTGTCTTTAAATCTGCCTTTCATATTTTGGTCATAATTTTATATTTTCTGTATTACACCTCAGTTTGTTTTGGGGATGGTCAACCCAGTTGTTATGTTAATCAACATTTTCTCAGTGGTAGCATTTCTGTTTACTTCTGTGCTAATAAATGACACAAGATTCTGTAGAACATCTACATTCACAGATGATTATTGGTGCCAAATTACACTGGTCTGTCTATTAGCGTGACTTTAATCCATTTAATGCACCTTTCATTGATGTTGTGTGGTGACATTAATTGTGGCAGGCAGTAATAAGACAAATGCTTTACAAAAGCCTGCTTAACCAGACCAAAAAGATTATTTATTCCCACACATGTAGTTGAGATTAATACAAAATCATATTTGTGCTTATAATTAACTGAATCCTGTCTTGGTTTAGTACTATTTTATCCAGGGCTGATTGCCTAAAGACTACCTGTGCTAGGGACACCTGGATAATCTCACAACACTTCTAAGATCAGTTTGCTGGAGTTTTTAGGTATAAATTACTCAGGCCTGTTGATTTGAAGCACTTATCCCCTATACAAGGGTTGGTTTTTAAAAGGATCTTTCTCAGCTCTTAACTGAGTACTTCATTTTCATGTGAAAGAAGAACCACCTCTAGTTTCATTTTAAAAACAGAACAGGGATTATTTATTGTATACTCCTGCATTTCCTGTCTCATTATTAATGGCATTATCACTTCTAGTCATGAGCTTGTATTATTGCCAGGATTTCATTTGTTCCTACTATACTTTTAAAAAGCTACTCATTATATGTTGCCCAGAGACATGATGTTATTATCCTCTCTTATCAATTATGTTCACTTCACAAAATATATTGGTTATTATCTGTTTCTTTCTTTTCACTTTTGTTCCATTCTATTGGATTTCTCCTATTTGTGATAGCTTCTTTTAATTCACACCAAAAAAAAAAAAAAAAAAAAAAAGAAAAGAAAGCATCTAGGGACAAAGTTTCTTCTCTCTTGACTGTGAACTCACAGGTATCTTGCCATAATACAAACCTTATTGAAGAAATCTAAATTGAGTTTTACAATTTTTCTTTTTTCCTAGTTTACTCTGTTGTCTTTTGACTCCTTCAAAAATACCCGATCTGTATAGTCCAGATTGCCCTATCCTTTGGCCACAATAAATGTAATTTATATAAATTTTGGTCCTATACAAGCACATTCTTCCAGCCCAGTGATTTATTTATCTTCACATCCCACAATAAAACTGAAAGTAAATTCACTTTGCAATGTTTTCTGAATTAGAATATTTTAAATTTGGGAGTCTTAGTAACTATAGTGATCTTGCAGATCTTCTTGATAGAAGGAAACTGTTAAGAGTCCACATCCCCAAGTTAGACGTCTCTGTCACCTACCAGCCTTCCTTATGCTGCTTCAATTTAATGCTCTCTTGGCTGTGGCAAGTAGTTCTTATATTAAAAAAAAAAAAAAAAAAATCCCTGGCAGGTGTAGGATTCAAATTATTACATTATTTGTGGACAGTGCAGAAATGCAGTGCCCCCTCCTCTGTCCTCTTTCCCTACCCAACCCTGACCCTGGGAGGGCACAGGGGTGCAGATGTGTTGGGTAAGAAGAGGGGGGTACTTCAAAATTCCCCATGAGTTTGAGTGCACAGAGAATGGTGATCTCTGTAAATACAAAGCACTCATAATGAGTAAATAATGCAATTAACCTGAAAGCATTTAAAAATTAAGAGGTCTTATCTATTGCAACATCTGTGAACTCAATTATCTGTGATTGGTCTACCTTTACCTGAGGTCACTGTTTGTAGCTTCACAAGAAAGCTTTAGAAGATATTTTAATGTCAAAATAATAAGAAGCTTCTGTTTATCCAAATGAGGGTTTATTTGTTGCATATAAGCAGGAAATAAATGCCATCCTGGCATATTAATTTGTTTTATACCAGACCCTTGAGCCAAAGCTAGTAATGATTTGGAACTGAATATCCTTCTTTGTCTTTGGTCTGAAGCAGGGGAACATGATGATTTTGAAGTCCAAAATTACATTGCTGTCAACTAAATGAGAATTTTGATGATGTTGAGTTAACAAATAACATGTAAGTTAAGATTAGAATACGACAGTATTGGCTGTGTTCTGGGAACATAGCCCATTCATTTTTCCCCTATAGCCTCATTGCTTGAAAAAATATGCTACACTGATATTCAGCTGGCTACAGTTTTGTATTTAATATGGTCCTGTATTCTTAAGTGTTGCCTGTTGCTAGAAACAGTTTCATTTGGAAGCATTTCTTTAGGAGCGAGAAAATGAAAACCATTCAGCCTATGTTGTTTTAGCAGCTCATCATGGATCCTGGACCTTGACTGCCACAAGTGGAGAGCAAGCATGGTCTTTCATGGAATCACAGAATACCAGCTTGGAAGGGATCTCAAGGACTCTCTGGTCCAACCTTTCTTGGCTAAAAACACAGCCTAGACAAGATGGCCCAGCAGTCTGTCCAGCTGGATCTACCACTTCTTTGGGGAGGTTATTCCAGTGGCTGTTTATCCTCATTGTGAAAAGTGTTCCTCTTGTTATGGTACAGTTCTTAAAATTATTATAAATGCCTCTGCCCAAATTAGGGTGCAAATGAGACCATAGCCAAAGTCAATAGTACGGATCTTATTTAATATTAAATAATGAGAGAGAGGGAGAGAAAGGAAGAGAAAGAAACAGAAAAGAGGCAGGGGAAACAGAAAGATAGTGACAGAGGCAGATTAAAGAAAATATCACTATTCTGTGGATCCCACTGGCATCCTAATCCTCTCCAGCTGGTCTTCTTGGTAGTGAGGGTGCCCCAGAAAACACAGAATCAAATTGATTAATATATGTGGGAATGGCCAGGTGCCTCCCCTGGTTGGGGGAGGGAGGGGGGCAAGTTTGACACAGTCTCTGGCAACAGTCTCTGGATCTGTTGTATCATTTTGCATCACATGCAGTCCTGTGGAGCAAGGCCTCAGGGATAAGTCTGGGGAGCATTTCCAGGGGTGTTTGATGGATTATGACACCCCTTCAACTGCTTCTTAGGTGAATATCCCATGGCTGTAGCGTTCCTGAGGTTGGGGGTTTCATAGATGACTCAGTCTGTGTAAGGGAGAATGGGTGTTAACCTGGCCCCTGTGGGGTGTGGCTTACCCTGCCACAAACCAGGGATAATTTTCTGCTGGGTCCAGCTTTCTGGTGGATGCATTACTTTCCCTCAGCCTTGTTTGCTTCTCTCTAGACCTGAGATGATTGAACAATAGTGCTCCCTTTATCTTATCTAGGCAGCTTAACTTTCGGTCCAAAATTCCAATCTTCAGGAATAGTTGGGCCATGGTGATTGTAGCTTATTTATGTAGCTTTGCTCCAGTGGGCTAAATTCCTTTGCAACAATACTTAAGGCATGAACGGTTTCAGTCTCTGACATGTGCCCTATTGGAATGTTGCCAAAAGTAACCTGTCATTTTCTCATCTTTTCCATGTGATTCCATGGAAAAGCAAGGTGTCTATCTTTTCAATAGCCATCCCTTAAATCCCTTAAATACTGGTGTTTAGATCTCCTTTAAGACTTCTCTTCTTGAGGCTGAACAAACCCAGTTCCCCCAGCATTTCCTCACACCATGTTTTGCCATCCTTTTGTAGCCCTTCTCTGGATGGTCTCCAGCCTGCCCACATCTCCTTGTGTATTATGGACCAAAACTGAACACAGTATTTCTGATGAAGCCTGACAAGCACAAAGTAGAGTGAGATAGTGGCTTCTTTATAATGCCTTAAGGGCTAGCGATGTCCCTGATACAGTCAGCATGCTGTTCACTTTCTCCACCACAGCAGCCCAATTTGCTCATATGGAGCCCAGGTCTCTTTTCACTGGGCTGCTCCTCAGCTGGGTAGATCCCAGCTTGCGCTGCACTCATGAATCATGTTTTCCTAGGTGCAATTACACCTACACTTACATTTGTCCTTGTTGGACTTCATAAGGTTCTTGTTAGCTCAGTATTCCAGTCCATCTAGATCTTTTTGGGTGGGGGGTATCCCCCTTCTGAAGTGTCCGCTTCCCCACTCAGTTTGGTACAATTGGAAACTCTGGGCGTGTACACTCAATCCCATTATGCAGACCACATATGAAAATTTTAAACAGCATCAGATATTATATCAGTCCCTGGGGGAACCAACTTGTGGCAGGTTGTCAGTTTGAAATATTTACCACTATCCTCTGGGTACAGCCCGGGAGCCATTTCCCCACCCACTCCACAGACCACTTTTCTAGAGCCTTATGTACTGGTGTCCTCAGGAGGAGGCTGCAGGAAACAGTATCAAAAGCACTGGAGAAATCCAGGTACACTGTGACCACCACTTGCTCCGCATCAATCAAGCAGGTTACTTTGTCCTAGAAGGCAACCAGGTTTGATTAGGTGTGCATAGGATTCTAGGTATGATTTGCCCTTGGTGAATCCAAGCTGGCTTTTCCCAGTCACAGGCTTCATTTAACTTTTAATAGCACTCTATGCCTTGAACTATCTGCTGATACAAATACTGCCATACTGATTAAAGTATTCCTGTAAACCTCTTCAGGCCAATTTTATGGTCAAACTGAGTCAAACCTTTCATCCCTTTTCTACCTGTAGCAAAATGTCAGATAATTATTGTCTTAAACTACTTAATAGTCTGTAAATGATAACCCAGCTGAATCTGTCTCACATAATGATATTATATCAAAGCAAATAAAATAAGGTACCTTGGGGTAGCCATGAGAAAAGAAGGGAGTTATCCAGGTCTCTAATATTTATTCTTGTGGGAATATTTTTCTGCTCTGTCTTCACATTGTATCATCAGAAATTTTTCTATCTCTATTTGTATCATTCACCTTGTTTTCTTTAGGTACTGTATTAATTGCCATGTTGCAATAACTATCAATTTAAGCATGATCTTTCTCCTTTTATCATGTATGGATAAAATTTAATTTTCTTCTGTTTTCTGGCTTTGATAATAATAAAACTGATCCATTAGCTCATCGTCATTTCAGTTCCAAAAACTGGCCTGTGGGCTGCAGGTGAGTTAAAGAGAAACTCTCCAACACTGAAAGATGCATGTACAATTAAGTATCTTCCTTATTTAATGACAGTCTTCTGTGTGGAATATAGCCTATTATCATTTATATGGACATTTTATGTAGCTATACAGTTAGATGGAAAAGTATTCCCTTCTTGCCCAGACTGTCTGTGACATCCCTTAGTTAAAGTATTTTGAATACTAATTAGGTTTTCACTGCCCCTCTCTTTAGTGTCTGCTAGAAGTTAGCTGCCATCCAGTAACCACCTTGAAGTCACCATAGATCTTGCTAATTATCTGTTTCCCCATAATTCCAATGGGTAAGAACCTGTCCAATCTGTGACAAAGAGGTTTAAATTATGCAGTAAGTGCCCTGGATTCTCTGGCTTTCTAACACAGCAAACTGCAAATACTGCAGCTTCAGGTGAATTTAAAAGAATGAGATTATTATTGCATTCAAATGCAATAATAAATGTATAAAATGAATAATCCATGAAAGAAATCCCTTGCATTATTTGCCACAGTAAATTAAGCTTGTTTTACCCTGAACCTGCATTTCTGCATTGCTTCTTAAATGTAAGGGAAATGAAGAGCCGAGAGCAAAGAAATTATCAGGCTCAACAACAGCAGCTATGCTGGCTAGAGGATAATTTGGGATTTAGGGCATGAAGGAAGCCCTGGGAAATTATTTGAGACTCAGGATTCAGAACTTGCTGTGAATGCTTCAGCTTTAAAGATAAGCCAGTAAAAATCTTATTTGGTTAGCATCTTAAATGGCATGAAAGAAGTGCAATTTCAGTCTGTCTGCAAATGGGAAAACAATGCTGAGCTGCTTGTACTTGTGCTAAAAATTTGGTAGAATTTCACTATCCAGAAAGCAACAGTTTTACAGCCGGATCCACAGGAGGATTGTAAATGTTGCATAGCCCAAATTTTAGGATGGAAGGATGTGTCTCAAGTAGTTAAGAGGAAAAACTAAAGAGAGAGTGTTCCTTAAAGGTGATGCTTTCCCTTACAGTGGCACAAGGACAGAGGTGGATCAAGATGTCTCCTGACTCCCAGGGACAGCCAGTGCTTTTTGCCTGGGGGACTGGGGCTCCCACCTCCACTTCTCTCCCAAAGTCTATTCCTGTCATCAGGTTGGCAACAGCCTCAGGATGGAAGGGAGGAGGAAATACTGTCCTCTCTGGTATAGCAGCACTTGATGGCCAACTCCATTCACAAAACTGTGAGTTCTCTGTTTTCAGTCCACGTGTTAGCTCTTCATACCTGAAACTGGCAGCCCACCACCCTTTCTGCCAGATGGAGTGAAATGTCTCTTGAGCTTCAGCTCTCATCTTCCCATCATGCAGATGGGAACAATAAATATTTTGTTCATTAAGACAAGGGAGAAGGACAGGCATGGGTGAAGCACACAGGGCTGTGCACCCTCCCCACTAAAATGTTTCTGGAGCCATGTGAGGTCTATGGCTCCAAACTACACATGACAATAGTAACAGTGGTATCCAGGGAGAGCTCTTAATCCAAAGCAATGCTGCTTGCTTTTCTGCTAGTTTCTGTGAGTCCTGATAATTGGTGAGCTCATGAGCTCACTGGGTCAGACTGCAGGCATGAGACGTGCTATCTTCAGAGGAGCTGCATGGACAGCTTGGCTTTGTGCCCATCTGCCTCTCAGGATGCAGAAGGGCATGATGCATTTTGGAGGTGTGGCAGTGTGTCCCTGCTAGGAAAACATTCCTCTCTTTACAGAATTTTAAGCATTTGTCTTTTTTGTTGTTTTGTTCTTGTCTTGATTTTACTGATTACATATAAAATACTCCAAACACTTCTGTTCTGTTTTTTGGTCAGCCCTCCAGGACTCAGTGATGAGATGTTTGGGCTACATCCATACTTATTTACTCTTTACTGGCATTGATGACATAAATAGAAAAAAACATTGTCCTGTATAAGACTGCCTTCTATCACTCTTATTTTGTTGAAATATTAGCTGATACAGGAACAGATGTGTAAATTGCCTGGGCTGTCTTGTACTGGGGCCTTTTCCACAGGGATGTCTTATGATCCAGCTGCATTCACTGAGGATTAATGCTCCAAATACCTTTTGTTTTTCTTCTCAGTTCTGCTCTTCATTAAATACTTGAAGATGGCATACTCCTCTGCTTAAATGACAGCTAAAATGGAGGACTACAAGTCCTCTCCAAGTGAATAAGGAGAGGCAGTGGAAATATCTGAAATAATACTCATGGTGAGAAGATTCATTTATTTATTTCTAGCAGATCACAGTATTATTGGCTTGTTCCTTTGTATTAAATCTTTTCCTTTCTTTTTTTTCTTTTTTCCTGATATAGAAATGCAATTTGCATCATATCTTTTTCCCAGGAGGCAGATGCTAGAAACTCCTTAGAAGCTGATTAAGATTTTTCTCACTGAGTTCACATTTGTCATGCAATGATTTGTAAGTAGCCTGACTTGTTTGAAATACTAATGCTAGAAGTTTGGCTTAATTGACTAAGCCCTGGATTTTCTATAAACTTCATGTATTCTTTCCTAATTTCTTTCATTACAGTGGCCTGCAATGAATTGGGTCAGCAATCATTAAAATGTGATTTATATTCTGTGTAACTTCATTCCCCAAAGCTGCTATATATTGTACCTGCAAGATAGATTTTTTTTTGCTAACTTCTGCAAAAGAGACAAGACTATCACAGAAAAGAAGTATGTGTTGAAAACACAAAGAATTTGGTTTAACTTTGACTCCAGCCAAAGGAGTTTTATAATGGAACCATACCTATTGATCTAATATTTGTGATGCTTTCCCATTATCCATGCAATCCAAGATACCTCACTAAATCACTTAATTTGGTCCTTTTAAGTCTTCCTTTACATCACTGGACAATGGCATACCTTTCATACAATTGCACTTCTTTGTATCTTACCTGCTAATTAATGCCCTTGGAAACAGTTTCTCTGCTTGCCACTAACTAATCAGGCAGAGAGCCCAGCCTATTAGCCAGTGCATTGGTGAATATCTCAACATCAATATAGAACAAGTAGACAGGGCTATGAGAGGCAAAATCAAATTTGTCTTCGTTAGGTTTCAGGTCAGTTAAAGATGGGCTTCTATTGATTTTGAAATTTGCTGGGATGCCAGGAAACATAACAGACCTGCAAGTCAACTCCTTACTCTCTTTAATGCTTCCGTAAGGCTTTTCATCCTGCTCTTTTTAGGCATCTACCATTTCCTCACACACTCCTTCACATTTATTTCTGTTTCAAACTTTCCCAGATGTTTTTCCCCCAGGGTCTGAACTACTTCAATGCCAACTGTTAATCTTAGTGTGCAGTCTGAGCTTTTAAAACTACATAATCCATCAGTG
This sequence comes from Regulus satrapa, assembly GCA_013396955.1. NCBI lineage: Eukaryota > Metazoa > Chordata > Aves > Passeriformes > Regulidae > Regulus > Regulus satrapa. Next base: position 259,839 of record VWZN01017261.1, on the reverse strand, counting down.
TTTCTTAGATAGGAATAACTACTTGCAAATGAAATACACTTTTGGCTTACACCTCTGAGGTATACCTTCTCTAACACCCATCAAAATATCCCTCTAAGTGTAGGAAATGGTGATTTCCCCAGTTTTGCTAAGTCTGAGGGTGGTAATGGGACAGTTAGGATCAAGGAAGGATTTAAAGCTGCTAAAATCAAAAGATCTTCCTAAACCTAGGAAGAACTGCCTGAAAACCACACAAACTACAATTCTAGTAGTCTCTGTCTAAGAATACCTTGGGTTAACAGAAGTATTTTTAAAACTATTTACATTGGTGTAAATTATTATCGGCATATAAACCAGATGTCTCACTGCCCAGACCCTTACAAGTAGATAGTCTCAGACTATACCTGAAATATAGCAGGAGAATTACATATTTCATAAAGAAGAGATGTTACAAACCTTCTTTTCCATCACAAATGCAACAGAAGATCTTAGTGTGCATTGACATAATGGCTATCACATTCTCATAGGAAAAAGGAAACCTGCACAACTTCTCCTTCTGTCCAAGGGGATTCATATCTTCTTCAAATCTCAGGATTTACTGGGCCAGAGAAAAGGATAAAGAAGGAACACACACTTGTTACCTGCACTTCTTCAGGAGTGCCAATGTTTTAATCGCTGCTCCTGGGACCATGACTTTTAACAGAATACTGAAAAGCGGTGCTGGGAATGGTGCTTCTGGGTTGGGAAAAGTGAGGTTGAAATACCTCAGGTCTCCTCGCTTGTGGGCAGATATGGTTGGACATGATCTCTTCCTCTTTATCTACTCTCAGCTGTCATACTTTTGCAGGAAGAAATGAGCCATCTTGGTGCTGTTAAAAAGAACATGTGTGTCTCTGTCCTGATGAGCTGCCTGTGGGCTCCTGGGTAAAACAGAGATAGGGAACTCATGCCCCAGTACTGCAGCATGACATTAGCCCCCTTACCTTCCATGGGAAGCTTCAAGTTCAGTGTCTTGGCTCTTTGGACTTGCCATTTTCTGTCACTTAAGTCCCCACAAGCTGAATGTGAGGCTTATTAAGGGTTCTCTCTTCACTCCTGGGCATCCTATTTCTTTAATCAATGTTTCATCTCTTACTCTGCTGACCTCTGTGCTCAATTATCATACAATCTAAGTGGGATTATATTTTTTCACAGCTTAATCATTCCTGTTAAGTGTTATCTTTTCACTGGTATGGTCTGGTATAAAGTATAATGCCAAAGCCAGGGGTACTAGAGCAAAAGCCCATAGTTCTCTACAATGTCTATGAGGTATCCCACCCACACAGATCCAGCATCTCTCTTTCTCTTTCTCCAAAATTCCTTTTGCAGGTATTAAACCCTTTTTTGAAGAGTTCCTATTTCTTTATGTCTGTCAGATCTGGGATTTCTTTCAACCCAGTGTTATTTCTTCTTCCTCAATTCTCCAAATTATCTATTTTTCAGGTCTTTGCTTTCAAGATCATGAAGTCTCTTATCTCTATCAGTAACTGTATCTGAATGCCTGTTTAAGCCTGCCTCAACTTCAGTCACTCTACCTTTTATTGTAATTCCCTGAAAGAGGCTTGCATCAAAGCTCCCATTGATGTTAGCTCAGACAGTAATTCTCTAATGTCTGCCAATCTTCCTCTGTTGTACTTTGTTTGCAGCACAACGCTGGCCCCCCAGGACCCCCTGGGGTCCCTGTGCTCCTCTTTGGCCGCTTGCAAAGGCATCATTAATACCAGAAGTGCACCTCTGTACAAGTGTGCTGGCAGAAGGGATCACCAAATATTTTAGGAGGGTCTTTGGGGTAGTTTGCATTTTCTCAAAGTAATTGAAAATGACGTATTGATGGCTGCTTTGGATAACTGCTACAGCCTTCAAGACATGCCTACTGTTCTGAATAGACTTTACTATCTACTTTTTTCTTGGATGCCTAAACTTTTCAGACTTTGGCAAAGGGTGAGATTAGCCCCTCTGATCCAATTTGGGACACATCGCTCATGACTGCACCTTAGTGACTTTCACATGCAGATAATATAGAATTGCTTAGGAAAATATACCACAAGTCACAACCCCACTTACCATGTAAAAGTGGCTGCCCAGCCTCAGATCTACAGGTTCAAGCTTCTCCTTTTGCTAAAAATCAAATTCCTGTGATTAAGCATATTACTCAGGTGCCTTTCCTGCCATATGAATATGGCAAAAGGCCTAACCCCGCATTCTGTATTTATCTGAAGATGGTCTGTGCCTTCATCCTTCTTCCTAGTTGCCATGATACTAACACAGAGAAGATATACCTTCTTTTTCCTTTCCTCCCCTTTTTACACTGTGTTCTAACTACCACTGAGAAAGTCATTTGTTATCTCCTTGAAGTAGTCATGTTCAGCCTGAAATTGTTCTCTCCTGAGCTTCTTTTACAGCCAGTACCTGCTCAGATTGAAATCAAATGCTCCATCCAGTGATGAGGTTCCCTGATGTGCTCTCCCTGCCCAAAATGAAAAAGTGCATATTTAGTTATCCAGTGTTGCAGTGGTCAAGAAAACATGCTGCAAAATTAGTAAATAGGGAATTCTGAGGAGATAGGGGAATCCTAAAAACTGTCTTCCTTGGGACCTTCCATGTCTTTTTGTGAGTGACATAGAGCTCAGAGGGGATTAATTTCCCAAAACACTTATCTGGAAATAGATACCCACAGCGTGCAAGAGGACACCACAGGACCTGCTGTTAAAACCATGCTGAAAAAATATCACAGTTGTTATCTCTTATAAATTTGCCCTTTGGTAAACAGTATCCCTTGGACTGAAGCAATTCTGACACCAAGGATACAAAGCCCAGGAGGGCACCCAGGCAGGGCAGAGAAATTAGTAAGAGGAAGAGCATCCCACACTGTGCTTTGTGTGAGAGCCCAAACTCAGGCACAGATCTCAGCTCATACAGCTTTTTGGGTGCCTTAACAGCATAGCTGTGCTCGCTAGAAACACAGCAAAGCAGATAACAACAATGTCTAAGCAGTGTCTGCTGTAGCAGCCACTTTGACCTGGTGGAAACACCATGTGCTTCATCCCAGCCAGGACTATTGCTTCTAAGGCCCTTGCTTTCCCCTGAGAGTGTGTTTATAAGAGTACTGTGAACCCCACAGCTGCTCCGCTCCCTGTCTCAGGAACTGTAGACACAGCCTAAAGGAGAGAATTCTGCACAGGTGATATTATTCCCCTCTAAATTAAAACATGGAAACTCCTTATCCCCTTCACTGGAGATGAAGAAATCAATCAGCAGTCCTCAGCCTCCAAGAAGAAGAAATGTATGAAACTGTTTCCTTTGCTTTAATCTACAGGGCGTTCTGCTCTGGCTTTTTTTGTTCAGTTTTCTCCTGCTCCAAAATCTCATAACCCTGATTTAGGTGCTAATATGCTGCAGTGAGTTCCAATCCCCAGGCAGCTTCATCATCTCCAAGCTGTGCAGGCTTAAACCCTTAACCTGTCATAATACCATGATTAAGACCCATCATACATTTGAGCAGTTTGAAAGCCCATGTCTGCTTCCTCACCAGACACTCTCAGTCTCTGTGAAAGGCAAAATCAATTGCTCCCCACAGGAAATAGAGGGAAGCCAAGTGGGTATTTTCCACAACCATTTACAGCATTATAGCCCAGCTCTCTGTACCAGGTGTATTCTAAACTTCTGCTGTTCACAGCCTTGCTGGTCTTTGTGGATGAAACAGAATTATAATCTCCTTCATACTACTGATATTCCCAAGAGACTTTAAATGATCATAAACTTACATTGTATTATTAAATATGTCCTATGACTTTTGGATCAAAATTTAGCACTTTGCACTACTTGTGTAAATCATAGGTCTTCCCAGTGCATTATTGGTGATTTGGGTACTCCTAAAACAGCCTAATTTCTAACAGTAATCATAAGGATTGAAAAACTCCATAGTGTCTAGCTTAAGAAGGTAAGTGATGGTGAGCCATGAGCCCATGAAATCTCACTAACAATGTTATGGGTAGCACTGCCCTGCTCTCAGACAGGATTTCTTGCTTAGTGCCCTGAAGTCTCAGAGGATGTATTCATATGCGTGTTAGTCACCACCAACCTCCCTGTAGAATAAAAGAAGTTGGATCAGATGCTCAATGCCAGAAAACAGCTTAAATTAAATCAAACCAGGAAAGTCATGCTTCTACACATCTCCACAGATGGTAGATATGGTAAAACAGAGTATTTACAGCAGCCAAACAAAAATAACTGCCTATGTAAAAAGCCTCTTTTTATTTCCAGTTCACATATCAGTCCAATTTCTATCTTGCCTTCAGTGATCAGGAAGAAAAGAGCTCTTATTGTTTAGTGACATTTCCGAATATTTATAGTTTTCTGGTAGTAACCTTTTGTTTGGTAGATAGCACAGTATGTTGAGTATGCCATTAAACATTTGCCTGAAGATCTGTGTGTTAGCATCAATGACAGTTTCCTAAACATGTCACATTTTCTTTGGCTGTCATGAAAAATTATAGCTACTGTGACTCACACTTTAATAGCAGCTATTTGTGATACTTTAACCTAATGTACAGCCCCAGAGGAGAAACAAGAGACACAATAAAGCATCTGCCACTGACTTGCTTGAACAGTGGGATTCCAAGCATTATTAGGATGCCAAATTAAAGAGAAAAGGCTCTTGTGTCAAATGTCAAAGGGTCTTGGTCTTTGTTAACTTTCCTGTAATTTATGTCTTATCTCTGAAAGCATATAAAGAAAAACAAAATAAATATTCCTTTCCTCTCTGGTGTCTCTTTTTCTGTACTTATCTGCATAGTTCTCATAATAGAAAGGGTCAAATACTTTTTGAAAAACCCACACAATTAATCATTACACTTTATAACAATTAAATACACAATGAAAATATATACTACCTTCTAGTGTATCTTATTTTTTCAATATAAATTTTTAAAAGTTAAAAAAACCAATTCAACCATATGAGTGCTGTAGGTGCCAAATGGAAAATAAACATTTGTGATATATTTCTCCATATTTCCTCTTAAACATATTACTCTTCTCTGCAAGAGAAAGCCAAAGAAATGAATATTTCAGGTGTCTGTAACATGGAAACTGTTCTTTTTGCTGTTTATCTTCAGTGTTTCCCTATTTCTGTCAAAACTTCTTCTTCCATCCTTACACACATCAGAAAACTTATTCATGTCATAATTAGTTCATGTATAAATGACAATATAAACACTTGCTTCTTTCTAAGTTCAATTCAGCCTTATTTGGAAATGCTTTAAGAAATTGAAGAGAAAGATAAAACGGTGCACAAGTTCACAAATTGGTTTCTATAAATTCATAGATTTAACCCATGTGATTAGGATGAGAATGCCAAAAGCTGAGCCCCAGAGGAAACACACACAATTGTCACTGATAGCAGTCAGTTAACAGATTTTCCCATGCTGGAGCTCTTGAAACCTATTCTAAGAGCAAAGATTAATACATCATTCTGCACTAATATCATCAGCCACCTAGAAATCTTCACCCTGGAGTAAAGGAACCCTTTAGGCTTTATAACAAAGGACAAAACTCTGAAGTCCTCTGTGTGGCTTCACTGTATATCATTTTATTACCTCACAGGGAAAAAAAAAAATCTGTGAAAAAAAATCCATGAAATGTGATGTTGTTTTTGCTTGTCCTCATGGACACTCAGTAAATCAGGCCACCCTACAGCAGCTATGTTCACATTTCAACATAAAACCCTGATATCACCTAAGCAGCTTTGTGAAATATGTTCTCAATAAACAGGACTGAAAAGTGAAGCTCTTATATGAATTAAAGAACAAAACATTCTTGAGGAAACTTGGATTCCCTTTTCAGAGTTTATCATCCAACACGTTGTATCTGTTAGGCTGATACGTACAAATTTATAAAATTTTATCAGAATTCTGCCAATTGCACCTTTTTAAGAAAGGCAAACCTAATCATGATTTTCAGGAAAATAGAAGTCTGACTGAAATCATCTCTCTAAATTTCCACAGACTACATTCTTTATTTTCAATGACTGCACTGACTTGTCTGAACCAAGTTTCATGTTTCTATCAGACGTATTAGCACAAGTACATCCAGCACTATGTGCCTTAACTTTGCTTGTAATTTAGCCCCAGATCCTTTCTCACAGAAACACCAACATTCATTTCTGATCGACAACATTTTGAGATGGGTGGGAGCTATTATACACTATCTTTTGTAAGAGGATTATGAAGACAGAGAAAAAGTTTTTTATTATGGTTGGACACCAAGGAATATGCATGAATTTCTCTCCTCAAAATTTAAATGAAACTGTTTACTAGAACAGAAGGATTGCAGCTGTCACACATTGCTAAAACACCAGAGACACAACTAAGACTTGGAGCCCTACTAAGATTATCCTTTCAAATGAAGATTGCAAAAAAGAGAAAGAGTATGATCTCTGTGACAATTCTCTTCAAAACAGCTTTTTCCACACTTTGTAAAAGGATGAGGAACAGGAATTCAACACCTAATCCTAATGGACACAAATTGAACATAGAGCCCAGAAAAACAGAAGCTGCCCTTGTGTAGGACCCCACCTTTTGTCTCAGTCCCATGAGAAGTCATATTAGCAGTTACATCTGCAATGCAGTCTCTCTCTGGTTATGGCTTAGACTAGGATCCTATCCATGGCAAAGTCTTCAGAAGGCACCATCAGTGTGGTCTTGCACTCACACAGCAGCACATCCACCTCACTGGGACTCAGACAGTTTAGAAACAAACATCATCTAGCTACTGTCTGTAGAGTTATTACTGATCAAAAATTTCCTCTGAATTGGACATTTCCCCATCTAGTATCAAGAGAGACTTAGCACGACACTCAGAACATTCTATAAACTATGCTTTGGCTTTTTTAACACATTCAAATGTTGTGAGAAGGTGTATGTGGAGGTAAGCTAAATTGCTACTGAAGGACAGAGGAAGGGGGAGAATGAGGGAGGGAGGTTACAGAAGGAAAAGCAATCTACAAGGTGGAAGGAAACATAAACCATCCTGATTTATACTTTTTCTCCACCCCTTCTGTTGATTGCTTTTCCTTCTAGAGACACATCCTTTCTCTTCTTCTACAAGGTGGGATGTGAACTGATTTATGCTGCCTTTCCAAGAGATAGTTAACTAACCCTCCTATTCAAGAAAAAAAAAAATTAAAAATTAATAAAGTGTACCTTGCTCATCTAGCTTTGTTTGTCTTCACTGGCTGTTCTCTTTTTTATTTAGTGAAAATCAGCTATGTTGGTAATATAAAAAACACCACCTAACCTGTTGCTTTAACTAGCAATAATAATAATAAGTATGCCATATTGGCTTAAGTGAACCATTCAGCAGTAGGTCCTTGGAAAACATCAGACATAAATGAGCCTTAGATTATTTTCTTTATCCACTGTGCAATGGGTAAATATGTACAGTGCATAGAGGTCAATTTATACCCTATTTTACAACTCTGATGATATACATTACTATTCTTTATTGCAGAAGCTGCTCAATGGATGGAGCAGTCATTAAGAAGCAAACTGGTCTCAAAAAGTTGCCCCATCCTCACCCTCACATGGTGTTAGGATGAGTCTGAAGGCGGCTATGTGTGAAACCCCACAACCTTACAGGCAACAGGTGAGTTCTCCCCTCAAAAATGCTGAAGCCAGCCCTGGGATGCACAGTGCAGTCAGGTGGGCAGGGGGAGCACTCAGATGAGGCTGGATATAAAATGAATCAAAAGGAAGTAATTTTTTCAAGTGTGAGGTTCGCTCTCATGTTTGAAACACTGGTTTTCCTTTGTAACAGACAGTTTTAAATAACACTTCATGCAAACATTTCAACAACACCAGTAACGACTGCTTCTGACTTATGTGAGAAGGAGGCTTCCAAACAGAAAGACAAAACATTGTCCATGAGGAAAGATTCCACAAGGATCACATCTGGAAAATGATGCAAAGTAGGACAAAAAAGGCATTATCATCTTTTCAACCAAACTTTTCTGAAAAATTCTCCAGATGCATACTAACTTTTCAATACAGTATCAACACTTGAGAAGCCCAAGTGTTATGAAAGGCAAATCGCAGTGAGCCAGTGTTTCCAGTGGTGGATTACCATCAGGTTTAGTTTCTCCACCAGCTCCTCTGAGGTTTCAGATCTGACAGCAGAAATGAAGCTCAGGGTACGAACCTGCAGCTCCTGTTTTTATGGTACTGGAAACAGCAGTTTCCCCTTGCCACTGATGAGACTGCCAAGTTGATGGATCTTTTAGCAGGAACCTGGTGTCCTACTGCTCCAGGTAGTGATTCAGTGGCTTTCCTGACTTAGCTGTCTCATTGCTGACCACCTACATTGGACCTTGACAATTTTTGATCTGCTGAGGCCTCATGGGTTTATATCACAGCCTCTGCCTGCTGCTGTTGGTAGAATAAAGGATCTAGATGGGTTTTATTTCAGTCACAGTAAGTACAACAGCATTTTTTTACAACACCTCCGATGTACAACTGGCCTTTTAATGAGAGGTCCTTTTGTGCCGTAGTCTTTGTTACAGAGATTTAATAAAGCACCTGGTTGACAGAGCTGCACTGCCTGCTGAGGGCCTCCAGGAATACTGAAGCTTAAGAGCACATGGAAACAAAGACATTTCAAAGGTCTCCCTCTACAGCCTCTGCCAAAGTGACCTGTCAGGGTTTCATCTCAACCTGACGTTTTGACAGCACTCTTCAAGTAAGAACAGAGAAGACTGGATTTTGTCAGAATTTGACTTGAAAGGATTTTTAACAGTTCCATTTCTTATTTATTCCCTTCAGGCAAGGAAAGTTTTACATGTGAGAATCTCATGAAGCAGAAAATCCAGCTTTTAAATGGCATTCACTTTTGGTTAGACAGGATACTAGAGTGACTAAATTCGTATCATGGCTCAACATGATTTGTGGCTGCTCACACTCCCTGCAGGAAAGTTGTGTCATTTCTTAGGCTGTCTTTATCTAGATTAGATTTTCTTTTTAAAGTTGCATTCTGAGTCTGTACAAAACTTCCACCATCACCTTCTAGCAAGACCAGTGTATTTTTAATACAAAACAGACCCCTCAGTTAGGGTCTTAAGTAAGTGGTACAGTATAAGTAAATAATGTAGTCTTTCTTTTGTGTTCTACATTATAACAGAAGATATTAGAAACTATAGTCTGGCACAGTAGTGCTGACACCTTTGAAAATGGTTTTTTGCTGGTTCACTCACCATATTTGCCTTCCATGGATAAAAATATTTTGAAGCCACTTAGGAGAAAATGAGTTCTGGAGATAGTTAATCTCTACCTGTGCAAGTGCAAGGTGTGGGATGCAAGATAGGATTCACAGGCAGCAAACAGCAGGCAAGACATTGAGAGAATGTATATTCCAAGCACCATTAATTTGCATTGAGCACACGAGGCTAGAAGAAGTGGTCTGGTTAATTAAACCATATTACTGAAATGGATTCAAAGGAGTTTTAGTTTAGCATTAAAATCAGCTTTAGCCTACATTCCACATGGATTACAATGAGATAATTTATTCTGTATTTGAAGAAGTTCAGATATAGACTATGCAGTAACACTGGCTTTGTAGAGCAGTTACTTTGAAAACATTCTTCAATATCTGTATGACATTCCTCTCACTTTACTCATTTGAAAATGTCAGTACAGACAAAAAAAAAAAAAAAAAAAAAAAAAAGGATGGGATTCATGGAAGTCTCATTTTTACTAGAGACAAAAGTGAAGTGTCCTGATTTTCACCTCTAAGTATCTCTAATGAAAACCACTGGAGTTTGATACTGTCTGTTTTCTCCTTTGTGTTCACCCAGTAAATCACAACCAAAGCCAGTAGGACTAGCTCAGACTTAAATATTAGCAGTGATGCATGTCTGTGTTGATGAACACTGATGAGCCAGATAGAAGAAATCAGACTAAAATAACATCTGTTTGATCAGCACCTGTCTCTATACACTTTTATTATCTTCATCACATTCCCCAAACAATAAAATGGGTGTTATTTGCGTAGATAATACATAAGGGAAAGGAGTCCACTATATTCACAGATGGTAGTCCTTCATGTCAAATTAAAATTATCATCTTTTGGTAACCCAAAATTTGCTTAAATGAAAACAATAAAACCCACAGGAGTGCAAGGAACAACCTTATTGTAGTATGTCTACCCTATTTTCTTAGACGATGAAAGTTTATCTTTAATTTAAATATTTTTAAAATTTTAATTTCATTTGAGGTTTTACCATCTGTGTGTCTGCTGGATTCCACCCTGTGCTCTTAGTAAGGTTCTCAGTTTCTTGACTTGGCATGTAGAAATAAGGCAGGCTGGGGAGTTGTTCAGGAGAGCTTATCAAAATTGACTTTAAAAGAAAATTTTTATACCTGGAAAGCTACAGAGCTATTCAAGGTGAAGTGTGCACACTACAATTTACATTTTCTATTTTCTGAAATATTCCATTTAAGAAGAATGTATAATAGAAGTACACTAAAAAAGTTGTCAATAATTCCAAGAATTTTTAGAGAAGAATGTGGCTCACTGAAAACACTACTGATGGTCTAAAATCTTGAGCTTACAGTCAGATTTATGGTCAAGGGAATGATCATCTTTTCTGTCCCCAGAACAGTTCTGTTCCTGTGACCTGGAAGCATTCAGGACAAGATTAATCTTGTAAGAGTTTATAGGGCCAGCTCCTGAGAAACCACAGTCACAGAAGAACTGAAAGTGTCCAAACCACACAATACAAGGACAGTTAATTTTGTATTTAAGTAAAACCCCTGTATGAAAGTGTTTTCTCAGTTCTGCTATTCAGTGTGCGAGGCAGTACAGGGACAAGAAGGAATTAGGTATTGATATTGAAAGTGCCTGTTACAGAGAAGTTGCTTTGTCTCCTAAGCAAAAGACCTGCAAGCACAGAGGACACAGAGAAATTCTAATAAAATTGAAGCCTGAGACTATTTAGTAATCATATAAAATGTTTATCACACCCCCCACTCTTCCTTCCACCTAGGCTTTCAGCTTACTTCATTTTCACCAGTTATAATCCTAGATCCTTTGTGATCAATATGGTGCACAAATTACAAGCTATAGAAACCATGGTATCAACATGACAAAAAAGGTTCCTAAACAGGATATGACAAAAAAAAAGGGTGAAAATTGAATATAATGGAAGAAACAGTCATCCAGATCAGAGATCAAAAAGAGGTGGTTTATAAAACATTGATTTAAAATGAATATTTTAAATTTCCATCTACCAACCGCTCCCAAAAGCATGCATTGTTTTTCAATACACAGTTCCAACATGCAATTTCAAAGCACACAAAATTCCTAATGAGAAGCCATATACCAATAAGAGACAAGTAAATTCAGATGCAAGCTAGCTGACAGGCCACAAAATGCAAAACACCAAGAAAATAAGCATCTATTTGGTCTCTTTGTAATGTCTCCTTCATTTTGTAATAACTGGGTTTAGTATCCAGCAATAGACAGTAAAATACCTACAAAACTGACTGCAGATAGGTGAAGTATCATTAATTAAGAGACAATACCCCTTGAAATCAGACATTGCCAGCAGTTTTCAGTTATGACCCATTAATATTTTAACTAGAAAGTCATTAATAGTGGTAATAACCAATTCTAAAGAGATTATTGCTTGAATAAACTATTTTTAATGATTTTAAGTATTCTGAAAAGCTTGGTCTGTTCTGACTTTAAATTTTGATCCTTTTTAGTGCTAAGAGCTATTTCTATTCACACTGAAATAAAAGCATTTCTGTGAGTACATAATACAATCTTGCATGGAATTCATTCACAAGGTGTACAGCACAAGGTCTCTCCTGCCTGTAGTATTATATCTGTGATGTTGATAGTCATGCCTTCTGTCATCTGCCTTCTTTCTTTTCTGATGACTGCTGTATAGCTTGCCTTGATCAGGGGGGCCTGAAATACTTCAGTCATAGTCTCTAATCCAATCTCTTGCATCAAACTCTGGCTCCCTTTTGATTTAGCTGGGTCTGTACAATTACTCTCAGATGAGCTTCTGAGGAGCAAAGAGATATAGTTTACTCCAGGCAACATTATTTTTGTGCCTGTACGCAGGGTAAGCCTAATATTTAGACTCTGTCCCTCTGTATCTATTAAAATACTGGAATTTATTTTACAGGTATCTCCCCAACAAGGTTAAATCATATAACTCTGGAGAAATAAGCTGACACAAAAATGTATATTTCATGAGAATGGTCCCAGGTCTATATCATGTTCATACAAATACAGCTAGGGATAGGAAAGACAGATAAGAAAGATAAGACGTAAAGAGCCTCTTGCCCCCCTGGAAAGCAGAGATCACTTTCCCTCAGGAGACAGTATTTCCCAACTTTGATCCTATCAGACTAGCCAGGAAGGAAATGGTATCTGTTTTATGATACTCCCAAATTCCCATCTCTAAACCTCTATTGGAAATACAGCTTTTTAAGCAGTCAACCCTTTCCTTGACTCAACAAAGGTATCAAAAAAGCTACAGACAAAATCCTGGCCTCTCTACTTGTATCATAAGCAAGAGCAACAGTATCTATCACTCTCCAGAAAGCAGATCCAGGAGTAGACAGATAGCATCAATGCAAAGAATATCAGATTTTCTCATATTTTCCTATTTTCATTTTTGCACTTTTATTAAATGGCTTTATAAATTGTAATTTTCTCCAAGATATATACAGAAGTCTTTGTAACAGTTTTTTGTGTCTTTTCTTCTTTCTGTTTTCTGTTGTTTTGCAATGCATCCTTTCTGATTTGATAATTATTTGGATTTTCAAGAACAATAAATCTTCTGGTGGGTGGGTGTCCTATTGAGGCTCCATCCCACAGTGTTTCAGCAAGAGATGTCTCCTGTGTTGGGCCTGGCAGTTCCTGAGGGTAGAAATGCTGTCAAACATAACCCAACAGCATTGTGAGAGGGACTCTGCCAAGGAATCAGTCAAATAATCTCAAATAATCTCAGTCACTTTAGCATCACATCACATAGGGGATGATTTCACGCAAAAATTTGAGAATGCATGAGGTCTCTTCCACAAATAATGAATATACAATCAATTGGCACCATCTGCCCCTCAAAGCAATGCTTGTGTGAATTATGAATGTACTATCCAAGAATATAAAAGCATGAATGAACCAGTATGTTTGATCTTTTGAGGCAGAACTGATGTTGAAAACAAGCAATACTAATCTCTCCGTCAGCCCTTTTCATGATTCCTTAGAAGCCCAGGTAATTGCAACATCTGCCAAGAAATCCACAACTTTATTGTGTCCACACTTTGATGCCTTGCTTTTTCCTACAGATACATCAGCAACCCAGACCTTACAGGTTCAGACTGTTCCCAACCTCTCCATTTGTTCCAAATTACCATAGTATGTGTCTCTCGGATTCCTTCTCTAGCTGTCCTGTTGAAGAAAGCTTTTGCAAATATGATAGTTTCATTTTCATACAGGGAAAAAAAAAATCCATAGAAACACCTCTGCAGATAACAGACAATGTATGAGAGATTTATAAATTAACTGATAGCAGTCTGATTATTATTATTATTCTGGGGAGGGGAAGGATGTTAAAGAACTGGTAATACGACAAGGAATCTCACTCCAAATCTGTTTGTTCTCCCAAGTCAATAGAGACTGAAGGATATTATCATGTCCTGTTTGGACAAGCTGTTTGGTAGTTTGTGAGGAAATGATAGACAGTCAGTGGCAGACTTACACACAGAAGTGAAAGAAAATACAGAATAATTTCTTCATTCTTCCCTATCCTGCTAGGAAATACCAATGCTTATTCCATTCCTATGCATCTAATTTTCTGCTTTTTAAAAGAAAATACTTTATGGCAAAAGGACTTTGCTTTCAAACCTAGAAACTTTATCACTGAGAAGCCATGGTTTCTGGAAGAATAAGTAGAAGTCTGGGCTTGACGCTTGTCATTGGACAGGCCATGGTTTCACCTCATGGTCCTGTGTATGTCTCATTGAAATGCTAATCCAAGACTGAGGAAGCCATCATCATATAAAATACAGATGGTAGCACAGTAAAAACAACAAAATACAGAATGGACAAGCCTCATTGCTAGAGTTCATTCCTCCAAGTTATGGTGAAGCTGGGAATAAGCAGGCAAAATGTATCAGGCTCCAAAAGCAATTTTATAAACTTAAACCTGTTGCAGTGGGGAGGACATAAACCAGCAAAGTGAGGCCAGGGTAAAAGTGAAGTTTGGCTTCTCTCCTTTCCCTGTTTTCGCTGGGTAGAAGAAGGTCTTTGTTGCCATGGCTGCCAAGAACCAGTGATGCAACTCACTAAAAATAACTCACTGCTCAGAAAGATACAGATCTTACAGATCGGGTAAAAATGAAGTAATTCCTTCCGCTAGCTACTCGCTTTCTGCCTCCTCCTCCAGAAATATTCCCAAAATTAAACAGGACATTAAAGCAGCAGATATTTTTACCTGACCTCCATCAGACACACCCTTAGATTTGCAGTCTCTCATGCACAGACCCCTGGAAACAGAACACAATTCTATGACAAATACTTGCAACCCACTCTGAGGTCTAGCCCCCAGAAATAATTTTCAACTCACTGTATCCATTAAGTTTAATCAGAAAAAGAATTATATGTTTGATGGGAAAGGATCAGGATTTACCTCAGGAATAAAAAGGGTGATAAGTACGGATTAATAAAATTTTAAATGCATGTGTGATACAGTGAATCTTGTCCTGTATCAATCTGCTCAAGGCCACCTTTGCACAACAGCACAACAGCAATGCTAAACACCAGCTGTCCCTGCAAGATACATTGGGATCTGCAAAGACCTGTCTCTTGGTGCAGCAGGGTTTCATTGTGAGCTGCTCTGTGAGACTGCATGGCTGGGGCACTCAGTGCATAGTTGTGAAGTAAACAGTGCTTCCAATTTTCTTTTTAGCTCATCTTTACAATGATGCTGTCAGCTGGAAATGAAGAAGGAAGGAGGCAATTAAGAAAGACTATTCAGCCACAGCTGAGAATAGAAAAAATAGGGGTAAATGCAAGCTATAGGTACTGAGGAAAAGAAAAGAACATTTATAAATATGTAAAGAAGAAAAAAAAAAGGAGGGAAGAAAGCAAGAAAGAAAAATATGTTTTAAAAATAAGCAGATACAAAAATGTCTAAAGACTGAAATATACTGCTGAGGTTTAATCTATTTTTCACAACAGAATAATAGGTAGGAAAGCTGAAGAGCTACACAGGTGTAAAATTCTGCAGGATTTTTATACTTTCTACCAGTCATGAGTATTTGGTTGATGCAGAAGTCTGCAACACAGCTAGAGGGTGACTGTGGGACGGAATATTTTGGGGATAGCACCTAGAAACCTATCTGCATAATTTGAATGTAAACTTGGAGTAAATTTCCTTTCTTAAAACTTCACATACTAGCAAAGTGAAGACATTAGTTACTAAATACTTGAGCTATGTTTACCTTTGGATGAGCTACCAGACAGCTTCAATTTAAAATTACTCCCTGTCCATGCTGCTATCTGCAAGCCTCAAATTAGTCTGAGACTATGAACAACCTGATGTGGTGGGTGGAATCCCCCATGGTGGGGGAGATTGGGACTAGATGGTATCTTCAAGGTCCCTTCCAATGCATAATTCCATGATTTTATGATTCTGTGACATAGAGTCATTTTGTAGAAGAGATTGTGTGATGTGCATAGGCTAAGATTTTGCAGAAAACTGGATATACTTTGCTGAAGATGTAAACTAGTGACTCACCTTCTAGATCACCTGGCCCTTTTTCTGGCCTCCAACCCAGTTTCTTCTCTCTTTGGTATTTCTACAGCTTTAAAAGTGTTTGATCCTACTCCTGTTAACTGGAGCAGAAGCAGCTCTCATTGCTGATAAGTACTTACATCACTAAATATTTATTACTCATTCTTTTCTTTGTATTATTGACCTAAATATCTGGTGTATATTTGTTGAGATAAAAAGTTGCCTAGTACCTATTAACCTTGCATAAAGCCTTCTTTGAAAGACATCTTTTATGTAAAAGAAAAAAAAGGCAAAAACCATTTTCCCCTTCAGCCTTTTGCCATAACCTCTATGAACTTTCTTAAGACAATCTCCGTAAAAACTGTTTATTTTGCCAGTGAGTTTCCATTTATATTTGGATTCTGTGCTGCTTAATGAGATGACTTTTCAATCAAAGTAGCAAATCTTTTAAACGTAAGCAGTCACACACAAACAAGAAATTTCTACTGGTTGTTCACCTCTTGCTATGAAGCAATATCAAGATGCTTATTCTTGTAGAATGAGTGTACAAATGGTGTGGGGGACCCTTAATGTGATCTACTTGAATCTAAACACTATAAACTGAACACTAAAAGGTGCCTTCTATACATCAGGGGAAAATACCTTCACACGCTTATCAAAACCAATAAGAAGTCAAAACTTGGTTAATTACGACTGCTTTCACAAGAGGTGCACTACTGTGATCTAATGCAGGTATTACATGAGAGTTGGATGGCAAACCTATGTGATTTAACTCATACTGCATTCTGTGATATTTCCTAAATCTCTGGCTAGCAGAGGTACAGTCTATATCACAGATACAGATTTTGTGAATCTGTTATATAGCAAATTAACATACAGACTAGATCCATGTGGAGGTTCACAAAGGAGAGAGTATTGCCAGGCACTGCAATCCAGAGAGTTTGAGAGGCAGGTAAATGGGACATGGATGTGAAGGGGGAAGTGAAGAGCCACACACACCTAAACTAGGACCAATATTTACTTTAACACCTAGATTAACAGTCACGAAGATTGCAAAATAAAATAACATTCATTAAATTTGCAGATGATGCTAAATTGGGAGACATTATACAAGTCAGGATCAAGAAATGTAATATAAAGCAGCTCAGAGAAATACAGACTGAGAATACCAAAATGAGATTCAGCTTGCAAAAAAGCCAGCTAATGCATGTCACAAGGGAAGAATAACTTGGGCTGGGGGAAGACACAAATTCAATAGAAGGCAAAAGCCTCAAGGTAACAGTGGGCAACAAATTACACACAAGCATTCCAAAGGAGGGGTGCAAAGGGTAGCACAGCTGGGGGCTGCAAATGCAGAGGGACTGGCTCATAATCAGAGAGATTCAAGCCATCCAGTTTTATGAGGGATACCAATTTAGCTTCAAGACAAATATACGTGACAGCCCCCTAACTCAGATGTATTTGTGAGGAGAAATTTCTGCAGATAGCTTCTGGTGTGTAAATTGTCTCTAGCATTTGGGATCCTGAATCTGAAGGCAGGCAAAGTAGAGTGGGCTCAGAGACAAAAACAGTGATTCAAGGATGGTAGAAAGTGACAAAGGACACTTCCATGACCTAACTGTGTATGACACAGCAAAGGAAAGTCCTACAAATACCTAAAAAAAAGAGCAATTAAACCCTACAAAACAATCACATGCAGTCCTGTTACCATCTTTATTAAGATGTAAGAACAAAAAATTAATATTTACTAGCATAAACTAGTCATAATACCTGGAAGATCTTACTTGTGGAAGGTATTTTGAGTAAGGGTGATGAGCAAGATAACTTTGGAGAAGCAGCATGCATTAATAGTATGGTGATTACAGAAAAAACATTTTCCTTCTTTGATACATATATTAAATTTAGAAGATCTGTGTCACGGTTGTGTGTTCTGATATTTACTTCTGTGAAGTAAACAGGAATTAAGGAAAATAAAAACAAAGCAATAAAAGAAGACACTTCTAAGGAATCAGCACTGAAGTACAGGAGCAATGTTTAAAAGAATAAAAAAACCACCAAATGAAAAAAAACTTTCATGCCTCATGTAGTTAACTAAAACTAAAATGAACCAATCATAATAATATAAATAAAGATGCTGATTTGCTTCAGAGTTCATTCTGGAGGAAAATCAGGAAACTGGGGGGAGGATACACAGGGGAATGTGATCAAAGATGGATTAATATTCTACATGCCCAAAGGTTGCATATGCCATCTCACAATACATACAGCAAGCGTGAAAACAGCCACTGGGGATGAAAGGAAATTACTCAAACAGAAGGACATTCAGAATTATAAATTATGCAATATGAAAAATTGTATGACAAAATCTAAAAAACAATACAGATTCAGTTCAACAACATGGGTTACTACTGAATGCTGAATACAAATAAAACCAATAATGTTTATTAAATCCTTTGGTTTCTAACCAAGCTAATCAGGTACATGACAAAACAGTAAGATATTTTTTCCCAAACTTTCAATTTTTCTCAGGTTAAGAGTTTCAGTGAAGTTGAACAAATAGTGTGAAAGAAAATTGAATCCATGAGTGAGTGCATTCTTGATTTGTCCGACATTATTTGTGCCTTGTTTAACTATTTCTGCTTTCAGAAGTGAATGGAAACACATTCCATGTTATGAAAGAAAATGTCCACAAGCAAATTTCAGCTGACAAAACTTATAATTCTTTTGTCTCATTCTTGGATGGTAGATTTGAAATTTGAATTTTAAAATCTAAGTCACCAGTATCAGTGAAATAAGTTGTGTGAACCCTGTGGTTGATTCTGTGTTATGCATATGCTTAACTTTATGCCTGGCAAATGGTCCCTTTGCCTTCAAAAAGCTCAAAAGGGAACTCACTGGAGCTCCTGGCAGCAGATGGAATGGAGCTGGGGAACGCTTCTTTGTCAGGTGTGAATAGGTCCCAGCCCCAGAGGAGACCAGGCCCTGTCCTCAGGCACATTTCACAGTAGGGTAGGGCCTTTCCAAATGCAGTTCACAATCAAAAGCTGACCCTGAGGGAACACAAATCAAGCTTTTATGTATTTTTCAGATAGTTAGAAGCAGATCAAGCTTGTTAAACAATGGAAATAATTTCTACAGAATTTCAGCTATGAATTGCATTACATGACAATGAAAATTTGACTGATTTCTAGAGCTTACTTCATTTTCCCTAGTGCCTTTTCTACAGAATAAGGCAGCAAAGAGCTACTATACCTTTTGTATCTCCTCAGTGAAATATTCACTAAACTCTGGCAGAAAACCACTGACATTATGGAGCTGCAGGAGTGTCAATGAGAGCACAGTTATAAGTCAGGTTGTCACACAGTCATCTCAGGGGGACTAATTTGGCCAGCAGGTCTTTATTGCTGCTGATGGTCAGCAAAACGGGGGGAAGCTAAGGCTGACAGTAAAAGCCCATGGTGACTTTGCAGGAATGGTAGATACAGAATCCAGTTTTTATTTGTAAGCTATGCCTGTTTGATGAAAAGAGAATAAGCATGGAGCTATTTTTACAAAGTCACTTTTTTTTTTTTTTTAGATGAGAGATGAGATTAACTATACCTCACACAAAACTCCTGCCAAAATCTCCCAGTTTTCTGTTCCTGCAGGGAATCTTTCTGAAGCCAGGCTGTAACTTTGATCTTTCTTGTTATAGCCATGAATTAGAGTCAGTTATAAATAAAAACTTTAGAGACCCCGCTGCTCCTGCACCAGGATGTGATTTTAAATGGTTTATAGAGGGAAAAAATAACTGAGATTTATGATTCAGTACTTTGATTAGAGGATCATCCAAAACTTAAACATAGAGGTACACAATGAGACACAGGGGCAGGGTAGAAAGCATGTAGAAGAAGGTACTGCTAGAGAAGGCTGCAGCAGGACAGGGAAGAAGACAGGCTGATGTTCCTCTCCACAACTGGTACATGTTCATATATACATATATCATTCATATATAAATCCTGATAGTTCATCTAGGGGTTTATGGTATAGAGATCAAGAGCTCAGATCCTGCAGTGCTGAAGCCAGCGTGCTTCCACACTCAGCTGTGCGCAAACCTGAACTCAGACTCGGCATAGATCTTCTACCTCTCTCTCTTGCTTTGCTCAGGACTCCCCTGGGAAGAAAACTGAGGTATTTGCTTTGCCTCTCCTCAGCTACTATGATATTTGGAAAGGGGCAGGAGAAAGACAGAAGATCACAGGAGGAGTCTACTCGGAATGTTAAGTTGTGCTCTTGGGTATGCTATGAAGTACAACCTGTGGATGTTCCTAGACATTTCAGAAGAGAAGTCATAGATTTAGAATCAGAATTATTTCATCTGGAAAGGTTTGAAAGATGACCTTGGGACAGCTATACCCTGGTTCAGAAAGATATCCCTTTGAAAAGTGGAGGACCTGGAAACTATAACTTGTCAGACTTCTTATCTAACCCAATCTTTTCCATAATAAGTAATGGGGCAAAGAATCCCATAGACAAGCACAATTCAGAGTCTTCAACAACAGAAAGAGGGGTTCTCATTCACTTCAAGAGAATCAAGTGCTTTAATACAGTCTGAACTTACTGAGAGTTATCTTTATCATTCTAATCATATGGATAAATCTCTCCACACGTCTCCAATTCAAGTGCAATTAATGATGCCATGCAAGCATAACCTTCATGCATTAACATAATTCAGAGAGGGTGGGACAAGTCCTAAGGAAGAAGGATGTGATACTGTTTTTTCAATAGCTACCAGTTGGGGTTTTTTTGCATTTCCTGTTAAAATTATGAAGACTACTTTGTTATTGATACTCCTTATTTTATGTCTTTGGAAATAGGAAAAAAATTAATGTCATGCTCTCCATGTAAAAGTGCAGACTAGTTGTTGGAAATAATGACAAAAAAGTGTTTCTGTTTCTTGGGTGGTTTCCTCTGGCAATACTAGGACACATTGGATTGCCTTTGACCTAGAAAAGTAGCTTACAAAGTAAGATAATCCATTAAAACGGGGACAGAGGGAGAGGATGAGAGAAAGAAAATTCTGTTCATTCAAATTTGAAAGTTACTTCTTTCTTTTTACAGGATGACATACCGGAATGAAGATCAATCACAGCCTTTCTTATGGGTAGTTTTCCACCTTAATGAAGTGGGTTCATCATGATTTGTTATGACAATACTTCATTTTTACCCACTGTTCCACTCCTTTTTTGACTCTTGATTAAAATATTGTTCTGCAGCATCCCACATGATAACTGTATTAGTTAGGGTAAGCAGCTGATCTATTACCACAGGATAATATACTTTGAAGGCAGTTTAATAGGGGCTGGCAGATTTCAATATTATTAGAGGGTCATAGAGTGTCTGACATTTCAATTTGTTTCCAGACCACTCATATCACTAGGGCAATCATTAAACATAGACTCTAATAGGGTTTCTGCTTTGTAGGGTCATTCATTATTGACAAGGAGAAATAAAATAAATACTTTCCCAGGGCAGCCTCAGATGTAACACAGTAAAAATCATCTGAGTCTGGAACCATATTTTCTAGATTTGCTGGCAAATCAAGCATTATATTTTCCAACTGAATGAAGGACTACAGATAAAAAAATTAATATGTAAATTCTGTCTTTGCATACTGTCAGAACACTCATTATAAACACACACACACACACACATATGTATATATAAAATTTATAATTAGGTCAAGTTGGCTTATTTTACCACTGTGATGGGACCTAATAATGCACTTGTGTTGTCTTCAGCTTTATGAGTTCTGTACGCCTGGGACAAACTTTGCATATTATAATTAATCATCATATATCACATAGCCCCAATAGCTATTTAACAGATGAGGCATCTTCACCTTTCAACTAGGTAGGCCAGTGATATAACTTGGAAACGAAAGAAATACTTTCTTCATAAAGGCTTATTAATATTTTCCTCCTTAGATTAATGTTTGGTTTATTTGGGTTATGCTTTAAAGTTCCTTTTTAATTTCAGATTTTCCCTGAATGACCTTAAGTTAACATTCATTTCCTACATCTTAAAAAAATTAACTGTGTTATACATGAAACAAAAAAATTGAGAAGAAGGGAATAAATAGTTTGGAAGAAGGTGAAAGATATCATTAAAAACACAACTAAAAGTACTTGGGCAGAGCTATTTAATTCTGGAAATTTCATTTGGAGAAAAATTAATTTGTGGCGGGTTTTTTTCCTCAGTTTCTTGAAATAAGAAAGGTTGAAAATAAGATTGTTAGGAGGTACTACAGCATTTGGTGAAGAAAGAGAATTGTTGCACCACTGGATACAAGCCAGAAGGGGACTAATCTTGCAACTGCATACTGTTTTAAGTAGTCCCATTGGCCTGATCAGGATCCATTCAGAATGACAGAACTTTTAACCTGATTTTTGAATCAGATAGACTGGGCCCAAAAGAGCAGTTCAAGAGGAATCAAGCTCAAGAAAAAATGAACTATTTTCATTTACTGATAAAACAGATTAACTGCAGTATCCATGGTGATACTAATTTAGTTTATAACATTTCTTCCAGATTTAATAATATAATATTATTATTAATAACTCTGGTAAAAAAAGTCTTCCAAAATTCAATGAGGTGATCCTTTCTTTTAAATTCATGGCAAGAGCTTTAATTGGATCAGAAGAACAACCAGCAGACAAATAAACTGTCAATATAATTTAATTCAGCCAGTGTACTGAGAAGGAATTTTTACTGCCATTTGTTTATTCATTTCTAGGTATCAGCTTAGTCAATTCCAACATGACAGCTTTTCTCTCACTCATCTTTGAAAGTCCCCCCAAAATAACCTTTTAAATCTAACAGTGCAGTACCTTGGCTCAGTGGAGCAAGTTGTTCTCATCACATTTCCCAGCTCCCTGATCAGGGATAGTAATGTCCATTAAGTCAAGCAAAAGATGCTGAACTAAGAAACTGTTCTGCCTAAAAACTATCACAAGATACTGCAGGAGAGGCAGAAAGGATGGGTGTTTCCAAGATGGCTTGAACAAGATGGCAGAAGGACTCTATGTTAAAGTGTAGATGAGTAGGAGAGACTGCCTGGATTGAAAGGAGTAAAGAAATTTTTGGTTATACAGAGAGAAGCTTGAAGGCTTAAAAACATCTTATTGTGCAACTTAAAAGCTGATAATCTAACAGCATTCAGACATGTTGAGGTACTTAGTTAAAATGTGACAATGCTGTTAAATATACCACTGCCTTCTATAGCCAGTCTATCACAAGCAAAGCTTATATTGAGCTCATATTTCTACATAATATTGTACATTCTATCAGAGACTTCTCAATATCAGAAAATTAGGTTCTATGCTATTTATGCTATCATAATCTAAATAAGGTATTTATTTGGAACCGTGATTCATATGTTCATTTGGTCATTGATTTATTCAAAATAATTTGCCATACATCTAACAACTAGGCAAGCATAGTTCTATTTTCATCTGGTGGAAAAAAAAAAAAAGTTGTCTTCTAGTATGCAGCCCAGAGTACTTCCTTGCTGCACAACTATATTGCTGGCTTACATTCAAACTGGTGTTAACCAGGCCCCAGGTGCTTTTTGGACAATGTACTTTCCAGCAAGTCTGTATTGGCAATTGGGGTTATCCTCACCACGTGCAGGACTTTGCATTTCCCTTTTCTGTATTTCAGGAAACTCCTGTTGTCACATTTCTCTAGCCTGTCCATGGCTCTCTGAATTTCAGCACAGACGTCTGGTTCATCTACCACTCTTCTGAGCTTTGTATCCCTTGCTGAGATATTGAAGGGGCACCCTGCTCCATCATCCAGATTATTAATGAAGCTGCTAAACAATGCTGACCCCAACAGCCACACCTAGGGTTTCAGGGCTAGCGACTGGCCTCCAGCTGGACAGCTGAGCACAGTTCTTTGAGCATGGCAGTTTAGCCAGTTTTGAACCTAGCTCACTGTCCATTTATCTTGTTTTTCTCTAAAGATGTTATCGAAGACAGTTGCAGAAAGCTTTACTAAACAGCCAAGTGAGTCATCTTGTAACAGAATCTATCAAGTTAATCAGGCATGATTTCTCCTTCATAAATTCATGCTGATTATTCACAATCAGCTTCTAGTCTTCATTCATTTGAAAACAATTTCTGGGATTATTTTTTCCATCACTTTAGTACAAGAAACTCTAAAATATTAAAGGTACACACCCTCTTGAAAATTATTTGCAAAATGGAAAAATGTATTTACAAAAACAGAGAAGTGCAAAAAACAGCATTGTTAGTAGTTTTGTTGTCACTTCAGTGGCTGAGAGACTTATGAACAAGTTTGATAGCAAAGCCCAAAAAGTGATTTTGGAATGCTCCCTGACTGGACTCAGTCTGAAGTGAGCTGTTGCAGGCACAGAAGACAAAAAAAAAAAATTCTTTCTAGACAGAAGAGTGAGTTTCCAGAAGAGTCAAGTGAGTTCCCACTTCTCACTGTGGCACAGAAAGAAAGGATAGATGAGACAGAAGTAGGGAGCAGGAGTCATTTTAAATTCAAAATCACCAGGGTTCATTGATTTTTCTAGAGGCAGGATTGGGCCCATGAAGTTTAATTATCTTGTATTCCTTTATGGAAATTTATGAAATGTGCAATTGTTTTTGCAGTTAGATTATCTTGCATTTCCCATTTGGTTATCCAAGAAATTATAATACCAAGCATTATCTGTTAAGTGTAAATGCACTTTCTATGAACACAGACAATCTAACAGTAGCAGCCCCCACTCACTGGAGAGAAAACAGTAATCCAAAGGCACCATGAAAGGGGCAGGTGTTGGATCCTAGGAGCAAAAATGAGCACATCTTATGCATTTTAGAAAGAGGAAAGGATTCTTTGAAAAGGAAGAAAAAATTAATATAAATTGATGTGCCTTATTTAATTTACACAAATCAGAAGGAAAAAGAGCAAGTAGTTAACATCTTGGCATTGCCTGTCATCTGCAGCACAATTACTGTTACAAAACATAAGGAGTAGGGGAGTGTTTTATATTTAAAATATAAAAGTTTTTACATTAGCAGCTACTAATTTACCAGGAAAAGCAACCTGCTTCAGAGCTGCTAGCTTCAGCTGAAAATAGCACCTCCTCATGCTTGTTTGAGTTTAATTTATTTGTTTAGACATCTCAGAAAGAGAAATTAGGTATTTTTATTCATATGGTTATAAAACATTTCCATAGTAGCAGCAGTTCTAAATTCCTAGAATCCAAACAATAGCCAAACTAATTAACATCAATAATGCTGCAATATCATAACTGTTAGTTTTATGCTCCATCCTACATAATCTTCTGTAACTTAAGCCATCGCACTCCACTTCTCTTGGCCTTTCTCTTGCTGTGACTTTGCCTCCATTACACCCCAGAACCTCTATCAATAGCAGGGATGCTTCTGCCTGTATGTTTCTGCTCCATTGCTGGGGAAAAGAAGAGACTGGAAGTGGACCACATCTAGTTTCCAGGGTTATTTCCTCCAGCCAAAATAACTCTATTTCCTTTGCAATAACATGAGGGACAAGACCAGCACTCCCTCCCAGATATGTTCCATATGATATAGGAGTCCTAGTATGAGAAAAATCAGTGTTGGGACAAATGGCTATCCCATGAAGAATGATTTGAGTGTTGTAGCACAACATTCTCCACTGTAAGATGAGTTCTCTCACAGTTGTGTGTTTGTAAAGGGATAGAACTGCCCCATGGTACACCAAATTATCTTAACCGAATCAAGGTGTTTGAAGGCTTCATGATCCTTCTTGCTGTCTGCCTGCGTCTTGAATTTTGCCAGAATAATATGCTTGGGTTTTGTCCATTTAAGGATAAACATCTAGAGGAGCATTCTAATCTTACAATAATCAAGAGAAAAAATATTCTATGGTGCATAGTTCACAAGAGTATGAGGATAAAGCAGTCTGTAAGATAAATAACATAGACACAGCGGTTCAGCTGGTTAATCTTTTCTGATGTAAACAGACAATCATCAGAGATGTTCTCATGTAAAACGCCAGCAGACACTTCAAAGAGAGAAATGGCCCAAGCTGATAAAAGGGGTATCCAACCTAGGAGAGGAATTTAGATGTGTACAGGTAATGTCTAGCATGTCTGCACAGGCTCAGTGCCTGAATTTGGCAGTGTCTGTGCACTTAATGAATGCAAGTCAGTTTTCTCTACTTCACTGCCAAAATGGATCAAACTAAATTGAATTAGAGCTGTTTTAATGTTGAATGAGAATGTCTATAATGAGGATCAATGCAGTTTAACAAATCCATTTTAACCAATGCTATTATTTCATTCATATGTACTTTTCTAGCTCTTCCCACATAGAGGAGCTCTCAGGGAATGGTACATCACAAAAACATATTTTAGACACCATAGGTGACTACAGGGTGGTTACATACAAAACTCTTCCAGATGAGTGGCGCACATCAAGGTCTGCTGCCCCACTGTTACATGTCTATAACACACACTCCATTGGCTCTGAAAAGCAGTCCTTTGGCATTTGAGAGGAATAAATTTGTGTAGGAGATTACTATGCAATATAAACCTTCCATCATATTCATTGTAGTGCCAGAACTAGCTGTGGTTGATGGAGCTGGGATGAAAAACAGCAACAACTACTCTTCAGGGCTTCTTCAGTTTCCTTCCCTCATCCCAACCCACACAAAGGCAGCTTCTTGTTACACAAAGTCTGTCACATCTGAAGAAATGTGCAATTTGTTGCTGTAGCAGTATCATAGCTGTTGATGAGGACATGAAGCTGGCTCATGAACCCTCATCCCCTTTCAAGGTCTGCCTTATGTCTAACTTTCTGGTTCTTGGCCAAAAATGTGAAGACAAAGAGTTGAGAAGTGGGGAGAACTTGGAAGGATCATGTATTGAGCATTAACATTAAAAACTTTAAAAACAACCAAAACAAACAAACAAACAAAAAAAAAACCACCAACAAAAGAACCTAAACAACCAAAACCCAAATGCACACACATGCACATACACACACACATACTATAGATAGAATCAGTGGATATTTTTATTCACAGATGGGGGAGCAATTTTGGAGATAATACCAAAATAACATTGAAGTCACTTTAATTTTTCTCCCCAAGCAGCACTGACACTTCTTCATTCTCCACATTAGCTCAGAAGTTACCTACCTCAAAGAAAGATGATTAAATGGAGACTCTTGCAAAAGATCTCTGTGAAGGTCAAGTGGGAGATCTAAATTCTGTTGGAGATGCATGGGAAGAAATGTGTTGAGTGGTATGCAGAAACCACTCTGATAATGGAAAAGACCTTTAAATGAGCTACACCTATTCACTATGCCAGATGACAGTCACCTGTGTAGCCCATCCACTGGGAGCTCTAGTGCACACATCTATTTAGCAGTCTTCTGCTGGCAAAAATGGATGTGTTTTTTCACTCATTTAATCACCAACCATCACCTTCCAATAACTAACTCTTTACTTATGAGCATGTTAACTAGGGCTGATCAGAGCCGTGAGCAGGAAATGTAATTTTGTTCTCCAATTGCCCTATTCATTATCCCCCTCAGCATTTACATTCTGCACATTAAGATGCTGCATATAATGTGATCATTTACTATGTGGCTGTGACTGCCAAGTACAATGAACAAAATAAAGTCTTCTGAGAGAGTTATTTGGCATACAGGAAAAACACAGCTTGTTTTAATGGGATCTAAAAGTGATCAAGTGTAGAGCAATGTTTGTATAATACATAGTCTTTGTTATCAGTCTTCTTTTAAATATAGAATAAAGTTGCTTAATATGTACATTAGTCAAATGAATCATTAAGCAATATATCACTTCTCAGACCAATGTAGGTCAGGATGTAACATGTACCAAATTGCTCTTTTTTTAATAGATCCAGTGATAGGCAAAAAAAGAGGACATTTTTCCTCTCCTGTTTGGATAACTTTACATATAAAAATATTATCAGGCTCTAGGGACTGGGGAAAAACAAAACTATTGTGCTCCCCTCCTGGCCTCCCCGAAAAGCTGCTTTAATCCAGCCCAGGCAGAAGAGTGAAGAAAATATTTATCAAATCTTGAAGCAAGATTTCAGAGGAGCTCTGGCTTACAAAGATTCTTTTGGCCATTCCTTCTCTTACTTCTCTCTTCCTTCCTCCTGCCTCACTCTTTGCAAGGGTTAGTGTCAAGCTCTAGAAACTTTTAAACTCAAGACTGATTGATGCAATATATTTTTCAAAACCTGGCCTTTTATCTGAGGCTTTCTATGCTTGGAAAGAGTCCTTGTATAGATCTCCTGCACAGTTCTTTTACTTGTAGGAGAGGTTAAATCTAGTGTCTGCAGCTCATAAACAAACAGAGCCTACTTTGGCACTGGCACTGCTCTACTCCAGCAAAATCTATGCTTCTAACTTGAAGACAAATTCATAGAGGACACTTTGAAAAATGCACATTTTAATTAAAAATTACTGGGCTTTTTTTTTTTTTTTTTTTGAAAGAGTAGTCTCAGGGACTAATGTGTTAACTTCTAACTGAATTTTTAAAATTTGTTTGTCTACCTATGGACCTATAGATTACTGTAAAGCATATCATGTTGTATTGCATATATAATCCCTGCACTGATGATACTACAATTTTAAAACACTTCAGATTATCATGGGGATGAAACATACCTCGTGGTAAACATAACTTGCAAATCTTACGTTGCCACAGAACACCAAGTGCAAATCAGGGCACAGGTTAGTCACTAGTTGATACAAAATTGCTGGAACTGCACAAATGAAGAGTTTCTGTGCACTACCTTCAGGAGAAATAATAATAAAGAATAATATTTCCATGTGTATCTCCTTTCAATGGAGAGAAAATACTAACCATGGGAAGGGGAAGCTTGTTTCTGTGGAGGTGTATAGTGGAATATTCTACAAAAATGTGCTGTGATGGGTCAGTAGCCAAGGTCTTGCCTATGCAGAGTATACTTTTTCCATACAGACTGAGATAAGGCCTCTTGGCCAATGTTGTGCCACTAGAACAAATTTTCCCATCACTTGTTTAGACACATCAACAGCCTTACTCTGCCACACTCAGAGGAGAGCTGAGCCCGGGGTTAGGCAAACTGCAGTGAGCGCAGTACTGCTGCCAGGTACTGAGAGAGGTGACTGAAAAATGTCCCACCTCTCAGGCCTTCAAAAGCAGGTCCTGCTTTCATCATTTATTCTCTGCATTGGCTGGCAAATCTATTTTTGTTATTTTGATAACAAGAAGGGCTAATCTCATCTAGCTGTACATAAAGATTTAGATATATGGATAGAGATTATAGCAATATAGGCATGGACATAGATAATCGATACCTGAATACCTATAGAAATAAGAATAGACAAATACACATATAGATATAGATGCAGATACAGGCATAAGCACAACTCTGCTTTGCCTACCCTGTGCCCCCTTTCTCCAGCACCCTGACACATCAGCATTAGCAACTATATTAGCACCTCAAGCACCCAACAGGCAGATCCAATTCTAGTAGCAATAAAGGGAAAAAATAAAGCAGAAGGTGGTTAACCATCACAGCTAAATTGGGCATAGGTTTGTCTGAGGGATTAGAGGAGCAGAAAACTGTAGATTAGAGAACCAAGAAAATCCTGAAGCTGCTGTTCTTTCAGTTCACCTCTCCCATGTTTTCTTTCCCAGTTTTCAGCTTCCCTTTTCTCTTTTGCTCTGTGCTGGTGTGAGTTCAGGTTCCGCAGTGAAAGGGCAGGCTAGAGATGTGCCTTAAGAGAGGCAACACAGAGTTCTGTTTTGAAATGACAAAGGCACAGTGAAGATCTCTGAAGCATAGGGAACAAATGCCACTCCTGTTGTTTTTAGTGTGTAAACACGTAAGCTTGACTGCAGCTTTTTTTGTTATCAACCTTGTGATCTTTTTCCAACTACTTTATCTCTCCTTTTCTCTCCTGTACCTTCTGCCTCTTGAAGAAGGTCTATTGGAAGATTAAACTTGCATTATAAATATATTTGAAAAATTAAATTATTGTTGTATCAAAGGTTAGGAGTTCTCCATTAAATACTTCATGAATTCGTGTGTGGTTAGAAATAGAAAAGAGATAGCAGGACTCCCTAACATTGCATGCAAGTAGCACCTTAGCCCAATCTAATTGCTTTCCTTTACTTTGCTCACTCTATTTGCTCTCCAAACACATACAGAAAATATGGAACAGATTGCAAAGTCTGCTTTTGGGGAGAAAATGGCCTAGCTAGAGGCTCCCAGACCTTGCAAGGGATTTAGAGACTTAGGCTCAGGGCCATGCCTAACTGCATAAGCAGCTCAGTCCTCTGCATGTAATGAGAGAAGCATCACAGGGGCTCTCCAGAGTCCAACATGTGGGATCCCTTCAGGCCTGCTTGCTCACAGCTGTCCCCACAGCCTCAGTCTGCCACCAGCTCACTGCTTGGAACAGCTTACCAGTACCATTCTCCTGCCTCCCTCGGCACAAGCAGACAGCTTGGGGCTAGTACAGCTAATTCAGTATCAGCTTTAACCACTGTCCTTCAAACAGTCGGGTTTAGGTGTTTTTCTCTTATGGGGAAGTAAATTTAAAGTTCCAAATTGTCTCTTGGTGATCTCACATAAAATTGAGGAGCACAGACCAGTAAAGATTTTCTCAAATAGGTGAAGAAGTTGGCTCCAGCACCTAGCAGCAGTAGGACATTAAACAAGGCAAATGGCCAAGCTCCTTCCCCATGTTCACAGGATTTGCCCTTACCCTCTCTTTGAAAAGAGAGCACTTCAAGTTCAGAACACTCATGGACAATCAGTGCTGGGAGTCCTGAAGAGACCAGTTCAAGCCCTTGTCCTCCAAAACCACAGACAAAGGCTCTGAGATCACTACACACAATCATATTCTTTCTGCCTAACTAGGTGCTGTGTGTCCAATGAGAAATTATACATTGTGGGTGTGTACAGCTGCTTCAGGGCTAGGATTCAGACAGAGGAGATGGTTTTTCATGTTCAGTCTTAGATGTTTATTCTTCTTATCAGTGCTACAAGGGAGTGAGTTCTCAGCACCTCAGCTTCTAGGTAGAAACGGCAATGATAGCTTCTAACTACAAGGTTTGTTTAAGAGTAAACTTAACCAGTGAATAATTTCCAGCAAGATTATTTTTTCTTTTGACCCAATAACTAGACATCTTTGACCCACGGTGTGGCATTGTGCACCAAATCACACAGTATCACCTAAACCTATGAAGAAGGAGGAAGAAGAAGAAGAAGAAAGAAGAAGAAAGAAGAAGAAAGAAGAAGAAAGAAGAAGAAAGAAGAAGAAAGAAGAAGAAAGAAGAAAGAGGAAGAAGAAAGAAGAAAGAGGAAGAAGAAGAAGAAAGAGGAAGAAGAAGAAGAAAGAAGAAGAAAGAAGAAGGAAGAAGAAGAAGAAGAAGAAGAAGAAGAAGAAGAAGAAGAAGAAGAAGAAGAAGAAGAAGAAGAAGAAGAAGAAGAAGAAGAAGAAGAAGAAGAAGAAGAAGAAGAAGAAGAAGAAGAAGAAGAAGAAGAAGAAGAAGAAGAAGAAGAAGAAGAAGAAGAAGAAGAAGAAGAAGAAGAAGAAGAAGAAGAAGAAGAAGAAGAAGAAGAAGAAGAAGAAGAAGAAGAAGAAGAAGAAGAAGAAGAAGAAGAAGAAGAAGAAGAAGAAGAAGAAGAAGAAGAAGAAGAAGAAGAAGAAGAAGAAGAAGAAGAAGAAGAAGAAGAAGAAGAAGAAGAAGAAGCCAATGCCTTAAAATCTCCATCTTGTTCCATACCATATTATACTTTAAAACCTAAAGCTGTGAGTTTTTACCCTGTGACATTCCACACTTCTATTCAAACTACACACCCATAATACCAGTTCTGTCACTCAATTTTGGAAGCCTTCTCCATAGCCTCAAGTCAAAAGTAGTGTTCTGCTGAGAGTCTGCACCTGTCAGCAAGGAAGCTCAAATTTCTCTGTGCTCAGGGTTCTAACAATACAGGACTGGATGAACACTCTTTGGCAACTTCATCTGCAATGTAAAATGCATGAGCTTAAAATACCCACAAAATGAAATGGTAAGGTCAAACCTCATAATTTGAAAGTTTTCCCACAAACAAAGAAACACTAAAAATGGATGAGTTGTCACGGAAGACAATGAGTTGTTTCAGTGGAAATGGAACTGATCTCTGACAAAAGGCTGTTCATCAACCTGGTTTTGTCCAGTTCTGTCAAAGCAGGCTTTGACAGAAAATGTTCTGAGGATTTGTCTTTTTTTCACCCAAAGGCAAATGAAAGAGACAAATCTATGGTGCTCTGACAGTGGTGTCTGTCAGATAACTTCTAATGATTTATTTGTTCCATGTGGCGAGAAATTAAAAGGCTTTTTGTGTGATGGCAACTACAATCTTGTGATATTCTTAAACTGTCATTTAAAATTAGTCCATTACAACAGAATCTTCTACTATATGACCAAATTCCAAGAAAAATATGAGATATTGAACAAGTAATCTGAAAATATTAGGAGGCAAGAAACTGCAACTTTGAAAAATGAAAGGAAGAAAGCTTTCAATACTTGATCATTTATTTAATTAGCACTTAAAGTTTTGGGGAACTAGGAAAAAGAGCATCTGTGTTTTTTTCTTACCTTTACCTTTCAAAGAGTAAACACATGTCATCCTAGAAGAAGGAAACATTTCCCAAAACAATAAGGCTTTCATTCTACAATATTGGAAATAATACACAAAAAAGCTTTTTTTTTAAAAAAAAAAAGAACACAAACCAATGAAAATTCTGTGTTGAACAAAAAAGCTCTATAACCAGGAAATCTCAAAAGAGAATCTTGGCTTCATAATCAAATATCAAAATTATTTGAAAGATCTAATAATCTGCCACATCCTAGCAATAAATAATATATCCTGCAAACACAAACTTAGAAGGAAAAATGCCTTTAATCACAGTAATAGTTCTCCTGCTGCCCAGTATATCAAATTACCTTTTCCTTTTCAAAACAATATATCCTCCCAATCCCATTTATTCCCATAGCCTCTGGGCCAGGTTCTGATCTCAGATACAGTGTTCAAATCCAGAGTAACTAAACTGAAATAATTCCTTTCAATTGGGACATTTTCTCTGAGTTAAATAGAAATTATTGACCAACAGAGCTGCACAAATGGATCACACAGAGGTCAGTTTCACATTTCAATCCATGAACTCTCTTTACTGAGCATGCTGCATAGCATTGGCTTAACTGAGCATTTGCCTAGCCAGACAAATTGCTATACTGTTTTAAACGCTGTACTTCTTTGTGTGGAATTCCAAGGGTTTTTTCCTTTTCTGATTTTAATACTATTTAAATACAGGGAAGTGAGACTGCAAGGAAGAGTCCTATGGAGAAACAAACCCTGTGCAAGCTTTCCCATCCTTCCCAGACAAATATATCTCTGAATCATCCAATAGCTTTCAACACCCCACCTGATCTGAATGATCCCCATAAGCCTATGACTACCCTTTCTACCACTAATCACACTGCCCTGGCATGACTCCAGATATGTCTCCAGTGGGTCTGAGAGGTGTTGGTGGTCTCCTCCTGCCTGCAGAGCTGAATGCTGTGCTAAGGTACTGGTTCATACCTCTGCTTTCTTAGGGTACTAAGCGGCAAGGTGTAGAAATTTCACCATCTCTCTGGGCGATGTGCTCAGTGCTGCAGTGTTCTCCTGATGCTTTTCCAAATGTCCAGACCGAACCTTGTGAGCTGTGATTTGTGCCCCCTGCCCTGTTTTTTATCATTAACCATTTCATGAAGAAATCATCACCATCTTTGAAACTGGCTTTAAGTATTTGCAGGGCAGCTGTTGGGTTGTCCCAGCACCTCACCAGACTGACCAGCCCAGCAGAGCCTCTCAGGGCAGAGCTAAGAAGGCACTATGCAGTAGCAGTAGCTGAAAAGGTGGAGTTGGCATCACACAGTGTTTAGAGATGGGAAGCTCTGAGGAGTAAAAACTATGCAATGTTCGCTACAGCACAAGTACATGAAATATATTAAATTAGCATGCTTATGATGCAAAAGAAAATAACTGATGGTATTTTCTATTACATTCTTAGATGTTAGTCTAAGAATACACCTCTTACTGCTGCCAGGCTTCTTCCTAGGGCACCTTCAAAGGAGTTGTCTGCTCCTTGAAACTTTCAGGTTCAAAAATGAAACAGAGAGGAAGATGGAGAAGAGGGGGAAGGGTGTTTGTTAAATGAATTGAAGGCAGCATCCAAACCTAGTTCTGATTACAAGCATCAAGCCTTTAGTGAAATATCTCAGAAGCATGGAAGGTTGGACAGATTTATGGGTATGCATACTCCACTGGCTTTTATTTTGCAGGTGTATATATATGAGCTAAGATTAAAAGCCAAAACAAATGTTTAAATCATTGTATATTGGTGGTAGAGTAGAATAAATATAGCACAGACCTCAAGATTCTAAGTAATGCTGATTGTAAAAGATAATTTCATCTTTGCTTTCACCTCACTGAGACACAGAAAAAAAAGAGAATTATGAGAACAGTTTCATAAGTACTACTACCTCCTCTCGGTTCTTAAAGGGTTCATTTTCTATTTTGATGTGGATCCCATTACAAAGAGAATGCATTATAGACTTGAAAATGGTTTTATTTAATATAACATACCAACAGAGTGTGATCATATTGCATCTGAAAAATCAGAACTTTCTGAAATGGTAACACCACTCCCTAAAAAACATTAACAGTTATAAAAATACTGCCTTTTGTTATTGAAGTACCTCCCATCTGACAGGTCCCAAACTGCTAGATGAACAGAAATCTTCTGATTATTATTAAAATATTTGGAACAGCTGTAAAAAAAATTGCCATAGAATTATTTTAAGGAGAATATTGAGAAATAATTTAGAAAAATTGTGATCATAAAGGTACAGTTAAGGCAGGCCACTTGTAAAGTCAAGGAGAAACATCAGCAGATTTATAAAAAATGGTCCTTTAGTGACCACAAATAGTGGGGATCATATTTTACATCTACTCCAATTGACGTAGGTTGGATTCCTGCATATAAAAAATATCCAGTGTCTAAGGCATCCCTTGTATGAATTATAGACATAAATAAAATCAGCCAATATCATCCTTCTATACAGAGAATTAACCCTATAACATCTGACTTTTTAATTTACTCCTTGCTGAGAAGCAAAGATTTAGTGTGCCCATGTGCATTTTGAATAACTTGGTCAACAAACACATATACCAACATGTGTGGGAAGTACCAGCACAAATTTGGCTGGATTTTATACAGCTTAATCACACAACAAAGGCACAAAAAAAGATGGTTCTGCAGCTAATCAATATCTAGATCAACACCTACAATTATATTTGGAACTGCACTAGAATCTCAACAAGTATTCCTTAACTTTTCAACAATCCAGAGAAAATGCCAAGTATCAATAACATCCAATCTATGAGTTTAGAATTTGCTATCAGGGCTTGTTTCCTGTAATCTGGCAGGCACTGTAGATCCTTTACAAATAACAGTTTTATCTGACTAATCTCCACGTGATCAGCAGAAAAGGACCTGTGGGTTCTGGTCGACGGCAGCTGAACATGAGCCAGCACAGTGTCCATCCAGGTGGCCAAGAAGACTGATGGCATCCTGGCCTGTACCAAAATGGTGTGGCCAGCAGGAGCAGGGCAGGGATTGTCCCTCTGCACTCAGCACTGGTGAGGCCACACCTCGAGTGCTGAGTCCAGTTCTGGGCCCCTCCCTAAAAGAAGGACACTGAGGGGCTGGAGCCAGTCCAGAGAAGGGCAAAAGAGCTGGCGAAGGGTCTAGAGAGTGAGTCATGTTAGCAGTGTCTGGAGGTGCTGAGGTTATTTAGCCTGGAGAGGAGGAAGCTCAGGGGAGACCGCATCACCCTTTCCAGCTCCCTGAAAAGGAGCTTGCAACAAAGTGGGGGTCAGCCTCTTCTCCCAAGTAAGTAGTAACAGGACAAGAGGAAACGGCCTCAAACTGTGAGAGGGAAGGTTCACGTTGGACATCAGAAAGAAAATCTTCACTGAAAGAGTTGTTAAGCATTGGAACCGGCTGCCCAATGCGATGGTGGAGTCACCATCCTCACAATTATTTAAGAATTGACTGGACATGACACTTAGTGCTATAGTTGAATTGGCATGTGGTGTTTGGTGACAGGCTGACTTGATGATCTTGGAGGTTTTTCCTCACCTTAATAATTCTATGATGATGCCTGATGTGCCTGTTGAAATGAATGATGAAAAGAATATACAAAGAAGATTTGGGTTTGGTTATTCTAATCCTGCTTCAGACTGGGGAGCTTGAAAATGTTTTGTGACCAATTTTTAAGCATTAGCAGTATTTGCTAGATCTGATGTATTTCTGACTTCTCGGAAAAGTACAAGCCCTGAATCAACACAAGAGGACATCAGTGGGGTTCATGTTTACATAAATATATTCTTTGGATTCTTTATCACTTAAAAGTAGTTTCAGTCAGAAATATTTTGCTTGTTTGATCATGAGTTTCATGCAAGTATATATGGTAAGCAGAACATTTTCTCCTTAGAAGTATGTCTTCTAGCACTGATTATAGAACATAAAAGACATATTCTACCTACTTTTCTTAGGATTATAAACAACTAAATTGTAAGCATCACTTACCTTACAAATTTTGATAACAACATTAATAGAATTAAGAGCTTATCTGCCTCACCAGGAGATTGTTAAAAAGAGAAGCTGCAGTAACATTTAAAAAAGTCAAAAAAGATGGAAAGACATCTGTTCTTACAGCCAAACCTAGTTGTATTTCTTATGTTTGACGTAAGGCAGTAATTGTGCTATTTTTCTTGTTCTGCAAGATTATACAAACATTTTTAAAACAATGGAAGAAATTCTACCCATTATGGTATGCTTGTTTGGCTTTCATGCACAATTAAAGCTGGACAAAAGCAGCCTCTGATCAGACACTTACAAGCAGAATCAAAAAAGTCCAGCAGCAACCTGGTGCTGATAAACAGGAATTCTGAAGGGCTGATAAGCAGAGAGCCATTGTTATCCAAGAGAGGATTTACTAGCCTCTGTTTGGTTTGTTTGCTGGCTTCAGGGCAGGATCATCTTCTGTAAAAAAACTGAGCTTTAATTGCTCTTCACTATGCCCAGGTTCAATGAGCCTTGAAGCCAGTCAGATTTCCATCAGTTTCAGTGGGATTGAGATCACACTTGAGATGTGAGAAATGCCCCACATCTTCTCTTTCCATTCCCACCTTTGCACAGCATTCAAGTTAATTTGAAATGTGTTCCAAATTTATCCTTCCATTGCTTTTTCATCCCTGCCCTTAGAAAAAGGAATAAATTTGAATTTTACCACTTCTATGCAAAACCACAATGTGGTATGCAGTAGTCTCTGAAGCTGTCAAGAAGCGTGGATAAAATGGCTAAGTTCACTCTGGCTACATGAAAGCGAAGCTCCAGCAAAATTAACTCATGCTGGCTCTGCATGTAAAAGTGTGAGTAAGTTAGTAAGAAAGTTGTCATTTTCCCCAGGCTGCACAGAAGCAGCAGCTATTCTGGAAGTGTTACAGTATCTTGCACAGCTGATGTGCATCTGCTGACAGCATACAGAGCAGTTAGATCAGCAGTGCTAAGGATGCCATCCCACCCCTAGATAATGTCCTTTTCCTTAGTAAACAACAGTATTACTGAAT
Organism: Regulus satrapa; assembly: GCA_013396955.1. NCBI lineage: Eukaryota > Metazoa > Chordata > Aves > Passeriformes > Regulidae > Regulus > Regulus satrapa. The sequence goes on along the minus strand of VWZN01017261.1, from coordinate 222,265 downwards.
GAAGAACCTGCACATTCCACATGGATATTTCTAGTACCCATCGTGCTCCTGCAGCCTTCCCAACTGCCTCAGCCTAAGACAGACATCACCTTCTGGCATCTGGAACACAAAGGAGGGTAGAACATTAAGCAATAGTAATGTTATTGCTGATGTTGGTGCTCATAAGACTCTCACAGTGCTGGACGTGGAATTGGACATGAAAGAATTGAAGCCATGAAGGACAAATTCCCTTATAAGACTTTTGCACCTATTAGATATTGACAGACCAATTTGTACCTTTAAACAGAGTGCAGAAATACTATGCATGAATGAGGGAAAAGCTGTGGATGATGTCTACTGAAACTTTAGTAGTAAAGACTTTGGCACTGTCTCCCATATCATTCCCTTGGAGAAGCTGACAGCCTGTGATTTAGGATGGCTTGTTCTGTGCTGGGTAAAAAACTATCTAGATGGTGTGGCCCAGAGGGTGGTGGTGAATGGAGTTACATCCAGCAGGCAGCCAGTCCTCAGCAGTGTTCCCCAGGGACCAATACTGGGGACAGTCCTGTTTATTATCCAGAGGGATCTGGACAGGCTTGATGGGCCAAGGCCAAATAAGATTCAACGAAGCAAAGCATCAGGCCCAGCACATGTGTGGGTCACAACAATTCCTTGAAATGCTACAGACTTGGGGAAGAGGGGCTGGAGAACTGCTCAGCAGAAAAGGATGTAGGGATGCTGACCAACAGCCAGCTGAACAGGAGCCAGCTGAATACCCAGGTGACCAAGGGCCAATGGCATCCAGGACTATGAGGAGTATGTAAGAGAACTCGGGTTGTTTAGTCTAGAGAAAAGGAAGCTCAAGGGAGCCTTTATTACTCTCTACAACCATCTGTCATGAATGAGTTTGCTGCAAGAATCACCAGCAAAAGTATTGGCAAAAGCAGGCTTAATATAAAAATGAAAGTGTGATAAGGTTTGTTGGCAAGGTTCAGTGTTCTAACTGCTAGATGGTCAAAGCAACAGAGAAAAATTGGACTAAAATCTAAAATCAATCAATATAAAAATAAAATTAATCAAAACTTATATACATGGAGGCTGGGGGATGGGAAGAGATAAGGATGCAAAAAGAGTAAGGATAAAAAGGAATAAGAGAGATCCTCCCGTTGAGTCATAAAATTCAAAATGAAACTTCTTGCCAAACTTATCCTTGGACTTGACAGGGTTTAGCAGCACTTAACATTTAACCAACAGCCTAATTTAAATTTAACTGAAGTTTCTGTAGAATTTACTATAAGCACAAAAGCAACACATAAGCCTAAAAAACTCAAAAATCTTATATCTGTATGTCTATGAAGACACATTCTGTCACAGGTGCCATCTCACAGGAGGAAACGTCTGTGGCACCTCAGGGCACCTCAACAGGGCACACAAACACTGTACTACCATGTTACCCAAAGGGATGTTGTAATAAGCTGAGGATCAGTCTCTTCTCCCAGATAACAAGCAATAAGACAAGAGGAAATTACCTTGATTTGCACTAAGGGAGACTCAGTTTGGAAATTATGATAACATTCTGCAGTGAAATAGTGGTTAAGAATTAAGTGGAACAGACTGCCCAGTGAAGTGGTGGCATCATCATTCCTGAAGGTGTTCGAAAAGTGAGTAGATGTGGCACTTTACTGTACTGTTTAGTGGGCATAGCGGTCAAAGTCTGGACTTCATTATCTTGGAGGTCTTCTCCAGCCTTAATGATTTTGTGATCTCAAATCTGTACACTATAAGTGGTCAAATGAGCCAAGAGCAGGTTCTGGGGAAAAGCACGAGGAGCACTTGTTTGTGCCCTGGGCACACAAATTCCCCTTGAAGTCCCTGGAGATCTAGCCAGAAGACCCTGGGAGTCTGGAGAGCAATTCAGTTTGCTCTAGAAATCCAATAGGTTCAGGGACTACTTGACAGAAACCCTACCCAAAAGAGAGCCTCTCTAGTTCTCTTCCTATACTGATGAGGACTGTCTGAGTTACCTGTTCATACTGTCTGGTGGTGCCTGAGGTGGCCTGGGTTGTCCCTGCTCCCCAGAAGTGTGTGTCCCCGGCAGGTATTCTGTCACAGGTGCCATCTCACAGGAGGAAACGTCTGTGGCACCTCAGGGCACCTCAAGTAGATGTCTATGATCACACGATTGAATTGACTCATGTTTTAGAGGACTCCCAGAAAAAAACAAAGGCCATAAGGGCTTTTATTCAGTGCTAGTCTCAGGTACATACCAGAATAGGACTCAATGCAACTAACATTGTCCTTGTTAGGGACAGCACTGGTCAAATCATAAACTCAGCTCATTTACAAAAACTGGCTTAATGAAACCCCTTGGGATATCACCTCACAGTTAGAGGGAGTGGGGAAAGCCTGAAAACCAGACATCTGCCAGACCCAGAAGGCCTCCATGTCTTGACCTCACCAAAGGTACTGTCTGTTGTCCAGTCAAACATCTGGAAGAAAGGAAGCAAAGGCCTCTGAACATTAGCTCCTCTGCATGGAGATAGGACAAGGCTTGCATACCATAGGTTCCTTTGGAAGTGGGGGGAATTGCCAAGCCAAAGGTTGAAGTTAGTTATCTTTTAAATGATTTTACGTAAGCGTCTTTGCCTGAGGGATGTGTGTCTCTGAAGATTAATAAAAACCTGGTTGATCACTCTTGCCATCTCTGATTACAAAACTTCTCCACAGTTTTAAATCAACGTGGAGTAACAAGGGCTTGGAACTCTAATAGAAAAATGAAAAATAAAATTAATTTTTTAACTTGCTGCAAAGACATGTGGATAAATCTAAAAGAACTATGACGATTCATAAACTACAGGAGGTAACTAAGTTGGTAAATATTGCTAAGTATTAAGATTTGAAACAACAGGAAGTAACATATAGGGATACCTAATCTCTGGTTTTCATCATAGGGTGTGTGAGTAGCTAAAATGCAAACCAAATTTATGCACTAGACACCCCTGTGTTAGATTTATCCAGAAAAAAAAATCATTTAAAACATTAAAATCATTTTCTGCTTCTCTTTGTAGTCATTGAATGTTAATGGCTGGATGAAAATCAAAACTTCGAATTAAAACATTACACCAAAATAAATTTCAAAGGTTGTATTCTGAAATATTTTTCTTTTTCTTGATTATTAAAAATAATTCCTGGAGCTAATTTCACACAGCTCACAGTTCTGAAAACTTCATTCTGATTTGTTAAAATACAAATTCCCAGTCTGTGAAGTGAAATCTTTTAATCTACCTTAGAAGCTTTTCTTCAGCTTGAGGACCCATGTGAGTAAAGCAAGAAGGATTTGGCAATATTTTTATTTTGAAGTAAGCCCGCTTGCAGGAGACTTGTTTCTAATCTCACTTTATTTCTGAGTTGTCTACTATCCAATATAGATTTCTTAAATAGCACTTGTGATCTCTGTTATTGTATATTTTATTATATTAATGCCTAAATACCTTCACAAAGTTTGCAATTCTATTGTAGTAGATGGTGAATAAATAGGAAAATAAAAAGATAATGTGTGCCCTCAAGGCCTTACCATTGATAAATATTTGCTCAGTTGTGTAAAGTAAAAATATTCTGCACATGGCTTGTTTGAAGCTATATATTTCAGCTGTCCACTGCAAGGGACACCCTGCAACCTGCCTCACAGCCCACCTATTTTGTTCCCTAACTGGATGACAAACCTTTTATGCAATAGAAAGATGAATGGTGAACAGTAAATAGTACATTTCCTAGAGGAATTTTTGGGCAAATGACCACCTGTTCTAAAAGCAGTGAAACACTGAGAACTCATAAATATTCACAAAAACATTTGACATTTCTCCAAATGTTTGCAAATTAGCAACATGACTCTACAAATAAAGATGACACCATGCATTTCTGGAAAAAATTAGAATATATAGATGCACTGTTCAATTTTTCATGCTTCCAGGTGCTTTCTGTTAACAAACCTTCTCCCTTTTGAATAAGTTTTTCATCTTACTTCTTAAAATAAATACTACCAGATATGCCACTGTCAAACACTTTTCCAAAAACATTGGAAACACTCTTAGCTCCAGACAGAGTTTTCCAGTGACACCAGACATTTCAAAGAATGTACCAAGTACAAGAAATATGGCCAGGGCACCATTTTTATAGAGATCTCCAACAGAGATGGTCTGGAATGGAAATTCTTCTCAGGGGGGCAATAATTCTGGGAATGTTGTTGTAAACCTGCTGACATCCATTCCTATTAAGGAGAAACATGCATTAAAATTCTTTCCCCTTCTGGAAAGATCTATACACAGGCACCCATTTTTTCTCAACATGTCCAGAAAACAGCAGCCAATACAGACCCTTGTGTATCCAAGCAATTAAACCCACTGCAATTAGAAATAAGCCATTTAAGATAATAGCATTTTCAAGAGATGCAGAAAAGCCACAGGTGGTAAATCATACACTGAAAAGATTTTCTAAACACACCAGAAGACCAAAGATATGTAATTGCATACTTTGTTGATCAAACAATGGGAAAATAAGCACATCTTCTTCAAAGTAACTCAACAAAAAAGTCAAAGAATAATCTGAAATGGTAATATAACACAAACCGTCTCTAAATACACTGATTCAGCCAAAGTTATAAACAGTACAAGTAAAAGAGGAAATAACTTGTGTGATTACAACAATATATTATTAACAATAACAAAGCAGAAATAGTTCAGTGAAATTAAACTTCTAAAATATTTCTTAAAACAGAAGAAAAAAAGTTGAAATACAGAATGTTAGCCATTCTTAAATTTACTTCCAACTCAGAAGCAGAAATGACACCACAAAAGCGCATGGTTTCTTTTCTGTGATACATAAGCAATTTTGGACTTTAAAAAGCTCACAGTCTGAGCATCAGATTTTTCAAATTATACCATCAGTGACAAAGTTTAGTATCCTGAGCATTCCTCTTCTGAAACTAACCTTTAACTCACCTTGCTCTTGTTCTATTAGTGTTCATGGGAAAAGGTGACACACAGAGCATTCTCAGACTGATGCGTGATTTCACAATAGACACCACTCTATGCTAGAAATTAAGTCATCAGTACTGTTCCCCAATTAGAAGTGAGATTGGCACAACAGGCTGTTAAAACATATAACAATCAAACTATAGACTAAAATATTAATTGCTTATCTAATGACCACTTCATTCTTTTTTTTTTTCTCTTTTTTTTTTTTTTTTTTTTCTAATGTACTAGGAGAGGTTTTATCTCCCCTTACATATATTACTGGGAGCTTCTTAGGACTTTGTAACCTGGTCTTACCAGAGTGAAAAGAACACTGGTGTATTTCTGATACAGAACCCTAATGAACGTTGCTGAACAGAGAGCCATCTTTCCTGCACTTTACATGAAAGGGAAATGGGATTTTTCAATGTAGTAACAAACTAGAACATTCCAGTTCACTCTGTTAGCTGCACCAGAGGAAGCTGGAAACTTGAAAAATTAGGAGGATAAACAGAGAAATCAGTAGAAATTCTTAGTTGTGAAAAAAATATCAAATTAACTGGATGTTGCAGTCAATCAGATATTACTTGATTTTATAAATTAATATGACACCAAAAGTTAATTTATATAGAATAGAAGGGAAGGATTGCACCTGCAGCCTTTGACTCATTGTTATTACACCCTGTCTTTCCAGGTATCCTTAGAGTTTTTTCCTACTGTTATTCATTCCTTCCTTATCTGCATTTCATTTTCTTCTTTTGGTGTTTTTTGGGTGGTTTTTCTTCCCCAAATGAAATTTCATATAATTTTGTCTTTGAGAAAGTCCAGCAACTGGCTTTTTAAAGGGTGAACCATTCATGGACATGAGGACATGTATCCCAGGGGAGATGAAAAACCAGTCACCTGAACAAAGATTTGAATTCAGTCCACTTGTGAAGAAATGCTGATATTACCTACTTCTTGAAAAGACTCTTCTGTACAGACCAGAAAGTGGAGGAAGTAGAAAGCTTTCTGACTACTAAATGTTTCCCATTTATCGTGGTTTCTGTGATATCCTGGCAGAGATTGATTTATAAAGCCAATGGTCCTTAGTAGTTGCTAGGAAACAGTGTTCTGCACTCCATCTGCACACGAGGGGATGTGCAGCTAGAAACTGTGGTTTCTAATGGAGTAATTCTTCTGACTTCAACCTCGCACAGAGAAATATCATTGCATGGTTTCCCCAGAACAATAAAAGTAAATTTTAGTCCTGTGTGCATATATTTGTGGCTAAAACCAAGCTCAGCTGAATGGAACGTTTAATAACTTTTTCCCCCAGGTCAAATGACCAGGTGCAGATTCCAAGCACAGAATTCATTATTCAGAGAAATTTAGAAAATCCAGGGATAAACTGGGAGGGAATTTTTTGATCACATATCCAGTTCTTTGATATTTCTGGCTGCCAACATAGTCACATCCTTACCTTTATCAAGTTCCATTTTTTAAAAAATATATAATTTTATGCAGTACAAATTCCCCTGGTAAATAGTAGCCCTCTCTCAATGTGTAGCATGAATTTATT
>VWZN01017261.1:170650-215261 GCA_013396955.1 Regulus satrapa | reverse complement strand
AAACCTATCCCATTTTTTTTTTTCTTTTTTCCTACCCATTCTCAGCCTTGGGTTTTGTTCTAGTTTGTATAATTCCATTCTGTAATTGCTGGCATCAAGTTAACCAGATTTCCACTGAATTTGCCCTGTTAATATGCTTTGAACCTTCAACAAATTTAATTATTGCACATTGACTTCTTGATCACTAATAAAAGTAATTAAAGAACATCTTTTGGAATCTTGTTTGAGAGTGCTAGTTTCTCTTTCAGCATAATCCATCACTGTCTTCTCTTTGAGGAGTTCTTTGCCCTAATTCTCATGTCAAGGAATATCTAACCAGTATATGAAATATTTTACTGAAGAACAGGTAGGCTATAGCTACTCTGTTGATAATTTTTCCTTGGAAAAAAAATCAATCATTAAAGAAGCCTAAAACTTAGTCCCCTCTAGTAAACTGATATTGTATTTCAGGAAATTTTACATTACTCTCCATGACTTTCATTTTCCTAAAATGTTTCAGAACAGTTGGTCAGAATAGTTGGTCTGTGGCTGCTAAGTTTGCCCTTTAGTGTGTTTTTGTAACTGACTCTTTCTGGCCTCCATTCAGTTGGGCATATCAGCTTGACAAGTTCAGAGCCAACATTTGTGGAGCCATTTCCACTTTCTGTTCTCCTGTTTCCCATAAACAGTTCTGCTGTCACATTTCTGTTCCACCTGCTTGTCTTCAGAGGTAGAGAAAAAGTGTTTCTTGTTTGGGGACTGTCCCTACATTAGCCTTAGGTAGTGTCCTTACTTTTTTTTCTCTAGCTCTTTATTTATTATGACTGGAGAATCTTTAACTCTTCCTTCTGATTTCTCAGTCTAAATTATCCTTGAAGTCCACAGTTCACATTCTGGTCTTTTACTTTCAATCCTCCAAGTTCTGGTTTCTTTTTCTGAGCCAATCTCTTCAGACCTGATCTCAAACATCTTTTGACAAATTTCAATAGCCAGTTAAGCAGAATTATTTTTCTAGAGAGGTCTGGAGATATATTGCCTAAGAATAAAATTTCAAACCAGAACTCTACCCCAATTCAGCATCTTTGCTGTTGAGAGTGGATTGCTATGATGTAGTCCTCCTCTTAACAGCCTAACTCCACAACTACTAACTTGTCATTGTAAATACTGCTATTTAATTTAAATTGAAATTTGATCAGTACTGTCATCACCTGACAGTTCATTAATTTATTGCAACTTGACTATCACCAGCTCAAAATACTATAAACTCTTAGCATTCCATTAACTTCTTCAAAATAGGTTTTAAATATCCACTCTGAAAAATTACTAGATCCTTCTGTGGATGTAACATCTGTTCTTCAGTCTATAAATGTGGAATTTAAACTCTCACATAACAATACAATCACCAGGTATCTTTATCTCTCTCATGAAACTAAAGTAACCCCAAGTTCAACATTCATTGTAGAACCCGTTCCCTTTCTCACTAGAGAACCCTTTCCCAGCACATTTTGACATAAGCTGGTCTTGTCTTATCCATACTATTAATTAACATTTCTTTACTGCCAGCCATATTGTTAATACATAATGCTACCACATTATCTTTACAATTCCTTCTGCATTCCTTTCACAATGTAGTACTTGCACTCCAGTTGCAATTAGTATTCTATGGTGTTTCTGTTATCCCTCTAATATCCTGTTTCATGTCGTGCATCAATAAACCTTACTTCTTCCATCTTTGTGCTCAGGTATCTTTGCTGCATCTGTTACTGACATCTCCCTTCACCTTGGTTTCCTAGCTGCCCCAATCAGAGCATTGGAAAGAGCTCCCCACAGCCTGTTGTATGCCGTCAGCCAGGAGCAAGTGCAGATCATAATCAGGGGAACAGAAAGCCAAAAGTGTGTCTGAAAATACGAGCTGACAGAGGATAGCATGCCTCTCTGTAAACACATCCAATATATAAGGGAAAGTCAGGGAAAGGAAGAGCTCTTTAGTCTAAAAGCACATGCTGCCACAAGTACAAATAGACCTAAAGTGGTTGTGAATACATTTTTACTGGGCATTTTAAGAAAATGTCTGATTCCCAGAGCAGTGAGGTTCTGAAAAAGGTACTGAGAAGGCTGTTGGAATGAAAACCTCTGAGTCTCTTCAAGCTGAAATCAGTCCATTTATTAACAGTGATCTACCATCACTGTTAAAGACAACAGAAACTTGACTCATGTCCCACAAGGTTGGTTCCGGTCCTATGTTTCTTCCTAAATAATAATACCTATTAATAAATCAGCATTATCTCTTCCAAAACTGTTTGCTTAAAATATCTATAAACCAGTGCTATGACTTCATCTTAGAAGAGGATATGCTGCAGTGAGGAGCTTGACCAGCTTAGTCCTGCAGCTCATCTCAGAAGACACTTTAAACATAAGGTGTTATGATGAAAAAATTAGCAAGCACCATTGAATTTAGAAGTATCTGTATAACAGCAAGCACATGCCTCTTACACCTTGAAAGTATTCTGAACAAAGATAAGCATATGTTTACATAGACTTTGGCGTGTAAACTCTTCAGGGCAAGGAGTTTGCCTGTACATTTATATTTTTTTAAGCAAAGCGCACATCTATACAAGTAACAACAGTTTTAGATTACTACTCTTGATGGCCAGTTGGCAGTTACTTTATTAACCTCAGATGTGCAAGAGATTATTGGCATGTACTCAGACCTTTTTCACCCATGAGAAATCTGAAATACTGTGCATGGGGCCTATTTCTTACACCCACAGCAGGGGTGTAAATATTCACAGTCATTTGAGCATCACTTAAGCAGCAGCAATAAAGACCCTGGGCATTTTGTGAGAATTAACGACTGCTGACAGTGTTAATAGCCTGAGGTGGAACTTTGGGCCATTAAACCCAACTGGCCATTAAACTTCAAGAGAGGTCCAAGGCTGAGGTCATTATGACAGTTACAAATTCTAGGGGGGGAAAGTATTTTTATATACAACGATGGAACAGTATTTAACCTGTACTTTTGTGGATCAAAGCTACAGATAGGGTATGATGTCTACAGATATCTAGATGCTGGTGAAGACCTACAACCCTGCTTCATCCCAATGGAAAAGACTGAAAATGTCAGAGTACCAGAAAATTCACAGCCAGCATTTGTTCATGCCATGCGCAGTTCATGCACAGTTCAGCATTTGTAAAACATTCACAAAATCGGGGAGATACTTCTAAAATTTTCATTAAATAAACTCTCTAGAATCAATCCAGATTTCTCCCTTAGAATCACAGACCCTTGCATGTGTAAGCCCAGAAAAAAGGCAGGAGAAGGAATGTGAGGTGCATATAGACACTGAAAGGGGTGAAATTCACCCAGATCCAGCGTCTAGCTCTTCTTCAAGTCCCAGATGTATCTTGATGGTACTGAATGCACAGCACCTGCCAGCTTCTAGCCCCATATGTAGTTTACACACCACACATTTCTGACAGTGCACAGCTCTGCCACACACATGAGAGACAGGATGAGAATTCTTGAGTGCTGATGAGGGGCAGCACTCACACCAGCTCAGGAGCTACCCACCACATGCAGGGTTGTGGGTCAGAAGAGATCTGCGTGGAGTGAAGCACCCAGAGCAGTTGAAACCTCAGGTCTCAAGCACACAGTCAAAAAAGGACACATGGATTAAGGACATCCAGATACTCCTTATACAAATGAATGAGTTAAGAGCAGTGAAAATGCCTTTATTTATAAGTATTGAAAGGTGCTGCTTCATGTGTCAATGGAGATACCATAATTACTAGAGGCCCCTCAGAAAACGTCTTTAATACCCCATTTATTTACTCTCCAAGTCCTGAGTTTTTCTTGCACTTTTTAGATGTCTCTATATGACCATTCAGCTCACCAAACTGACAGAAACCTGGAGGACAGGGGGTGTTATTTATTTTCTGGTCTATTTATTTGGGAATCCATAGGAGAGCACACCCTGTAACCAGGAAATAGGGATGGAGAGATACCAGCCATTTAGATCAGCTCACCCTAAGTGATACACCATTTCACACAGCCAGAAAGAAGCATTAAGCTACTGTGATTTGAAAAGCTTATCAAACAGGGCAGAAAAGTCCCATGGAGAAATCTGTCTCCATGAAAGACAATGGCAGAATTCCCACCAGCTTCACTGGAGACAGGAGCTCCCAGACAGATTTTTGCCACATTTTGAGCAAAATTTCCTGCTAATTTCTAAGGAAAGAACAGAATAATACTAAAAAGCTTTAAAAAGACAAATAAAAATTTAAAAATAGCTAAGCAAACATATTTCTCACACTTTTTTGGAACAATTAAAACGTAGAGACAACTAACATTTCAGATACACACATGCTCACAATATATCAAATTTCCCAGCTGTTTGAGCCATAGCAGTATTGGAAACCAGGCATGAAGTAGACAGTTGGCAAGGAGCTAGAGCATTCCTAGATGTACCTGGCATTTACCACAGCAGTGCAAGAGCACCTCTGTAGTCAAGGGTCAGTGAGTATTTCTATATGAACAAAGAAGTCAAGGCTCTAATAGCTCTCTTGTTCCAGAAGTCTAAGTAAAAAATGCAAAAAACCAGATGGGTAGAGAAAAGCTTGACAAAGAATGCTATCAGACAATTTTAGTTCAGAGATCTTCCAACCTCAATTTTTCCAGAGCCAGGGGGAAAAAAAAATAGCCTGTAATATTGTTTTTAAAGCTTTTAGTTTGCTCGCAGTTCTGGAGGTAGTACACATTTTTTCATCTGCGTGTTCTACCCATGAAGAGTTTTGGCATCCTTACACTCTCTGCCCTTGGTTTTCATCTTATACAGAAATCACAAAGCACAGTTGCACATTTAGAACAGGAGGTTCTGTGTCTCACACTTTCTGGAAAGTACTGGGGAAGGTTAATGCACCTGTCAGACACATCCTGATAGACAAACTTTATTTTGGCTTCACAGGTCAACAAGGATACCTCCCTATCAACAACATGTTAAACTGAGATTCTGCAATGGCCACACAGCCATGGGAAAATGGATATTTATGTCCTGGGTTACTTCTAACAAAATCAGCATATGCTGAGTGAGGCACTGTGGCCTCAGGCCCATGCCAGCATGTCAGACCCTATGCCAGGGTCTCCCCTCAGCTGGAGCTCTGGGTGTTAAGTGGCCTCCAGTGTGTGCTGTGCCAAAGCCTGTTAGGAGTGAGCTTTGCAAAGCACAGTTAGCTGTTCATGATAAAGAATGGTTATTGGTGTGTGCCACTTACACCAAAGGAAACAGGTAACTGATGCCTGTGCCTTGCTTTTAGTAAGAGCAATCTGTTTTTTCCCATATAAAATCTGAACAGGGAAGAACCTAACAGTGTTCTTTGGCCAGACATGACTGTGGCGGTGAACTTTGAAACAGCTGTCACAGCTGCCTGTTTGAAGCAACAAAACAGGATTTTATCATTTGTATTCCTTCTTTCTCACAAAGCATTAACCCAAATTTTTACCAGGAATAAAAACAATATCATCACTCTGCTAATAGGCTATTGTAGATCCAGCCTCACGCCACTCAAAAAGCCGTGCTTTCTGGGACATTTATGAACAGATCTAAAGCACTGGCACACCCACTGTAGATGGGAATTCATGTTTTAAAGAATGAGACAAATACTAAAGCCTTCACTTTTTCAAGGAAGGGACAGGAGCCAAATGGTTACTGTGCAGCCTCTTCTGTTAGCAAGAGTACCACCTGTTCCCCTGTGTGAAGGGGCATTGCCTTCAGAAGGGCAGGTTTTTAGAACATGTCACATAGGTGTACTAAGCAAGAACCATTAGCACACCCTTAAATTCTAGCTGAGACAGGACAAACACCTGCTCTCCAAGGACATGTCATGGCTAGAAGAGAAAAAATGGATTCAGAAGTTCCCCATCTCCCCTCAACATGAAGAAAAGCTATAGATAATGGCCTGTGGTTTGCAGTTATCTACTCCTAGATGTGTACAATCAGGGGGATGCCACATATGCCACAAGCTGAGTGCAAGATGAAGCAATTAAAGCAGATGCTTAAAAGCAGCCTAAGTACACTTTGCTTGGAGCCATCCATTACAACAAGCAATATATCAGACACCCTTCATTATCAGGAATCTGTCCTGCAGGTACTGGAATTTCTCCCGCTTGCTTTATATTGGGCAAGAAGGTGAATTTTTCCCTGTAGTCCCATACAAAGGATCTTATACCAGTTCCCACTGAGACTCATAAGCATCCACTGCAAGACCAGGATCTGAACTTTGAGTAAGATTTATGGATGTGTTCAGGCACTCTAGCTAAGTGTAATGGTGAGTGACCTCATGTAGATAACTAACTACTGCTTACAGCAACTCTTCCATTCCTATTAGCTGGTATCAACTTCTGGATACCTTTTACTTGGATAATAATTTTAATACCATGTCTCTGCATATCATATGCAAAAGGCTGTAAGAAGCCAAGTGTGGTAAGAGATATTTATGTTTGTGTAATTTTGATCTGCCCTCATTGCCTCTGATGCAGAACTCACCTTCATTATATGTTAGAGCCTCTGAACCAAAATCAAGTGTCAGAGCCTGAGGCTGAGACAATCTCTTTGGAGAGCCAGCTTGATTTTCTTCTCCGTGTCCTCTTTGTGGTGAAATAAATTTAAAGATTCAGAATGTAGATCAGAGGAAATACTATTTTTCCAGGGCTAAAGCTGGGAAAGTTCAAGAGCAATCTGTAGTTTGGTGGCTTTTTCAGTAGATTCTTCAAGGAGAACAAGTATTTGGCATGAAAATGCTACTCTTTACCCCCTTTTGTGGGTTTTATGTCTAGGGGGAAGTTGTCTCTGAGGACTTTTATATTAATGCACTAAAAACATCCATTGCCCTTAACAACTGTCAATCTCATAATTACCTTCCATAATTTCAAGATTCTGCTCAGTCCATTTCTTATTTTTCACTCGTTAGTTTCCCCTTCCTGTTTTAACTGCAGCTGGAAGTACAGGAAGGTCTCATGCAAACTCCAAGTTGGCACCTTTAGGAGGGCTTTAGATTGAAAGAAATTGAAGTACCTTTACTTTTCTGTCTTCCTTGGTTTTAATAATTATTCTTTCCATAACAGATCCCATCCTCAAATCTGGGTTATCTTGGTTCTTTGGATGAGACTCTAGTCCTAAATATCCCTTCCAAAACAAAGCATGGGTGGCAGTGTGTATATTCCTGTCTGATTAAGGAAGATTTCCCTGTGAGAGCACCATTGTGGAGCTGGAGTGCACACACACACAACCCTTTAGTGTTGGCTCCCCACACACCCCCACCTCAGGAGCTCATCCCTCAAGGGTGAACTTCAGCAATACAGAGTGAAAGTTTTTCTGCTTTGGAGATGAAAGTAAAAGTTCATGTGTGGTGCCCAGGCTGTGCACTGCTGATTGTTGCTTAGCAATGAAATGCGCAGCACACGGTGATGGTGCAAAGATATCAGAGCATTTTTTTGAAAAGGAAAAAGGAAAGGGATAAAAAGGTCACACTAATAATCATGAGAGAAATGGGAACATTATCAGATGCAGCAGCTAGAGAGGAGGTCATACTCGCTAGCCTGTCTGTGAAATATTCTTTCCTCATTTACCTCCAACTCTGAGGGACAAAAGCAAAGGCAAATTCAAAGTGTTTTGCTCCCACTCCTGCCTAGCTTTTAGCAATCCCATTCCATTTTAGCACACTGGAATAGGACCTTCTTTGTGTTTTTTTCAATGTAGGCTTGCTCCTGGGTTAAAGTGAAAAAGGCAAAGAATCCACCACATTACACTGAAATAATGGCTTTAGAAAGAAAAACATTTACTAGTATAGATGAAAACACAAATGCTATTTTCAGGCTAGAGCAAGACATCCCATTAATAATGTTCTAGCAAGGATCCCAGAGGCAGCTAAATAAAACAAGAAGGCTAGGCTGAGCTAGGCAAGCAGCTTATGATCACAGATATACTCCAGCCTCAGTAGAAAAAAATTAAAGAAAGAGAACTGACATCCTTCACAAAGCAGAGTACAGAAGAAATGTGACTTGTGGCCTTTTGTTAATACAGTATCAACTTTAATTGAACCTTCAGGCTTTGATTCAAGTCAATATATCTGAAGCTTCCTTGAACAATAAATCTTGATGTTAACCACAGTAGAGGTCAATCTCCATCTAATATATGCTTTGCAATGCATTTAAAGTGGGGCTATAGTATGTAGATGGTGAATTATTCATACACACAAACTGTTAATGAATAAGTCAATATACAGATAAGATTTGGGGCCCTTAATATTACCAAGAGGAATTAGCTCTGCAAGAACACTGGTTGCCAGACAGTCTGACGCCATCACTCACCTGTGCACTCATTCTATTTGTTTTTACCTCATTTATTTTTACCTCCTCTGAGTCCATTTTCAGCCTGAAAATTTGCATTCTGAGACTTGGAACCTGGGAACATGCCTCTCCTACATCACTCACAACCCATGGGGAGAGACTGAGACCTACCCTTGGCTTGGAGGAAGTTGTGGTTTCCAGAGCTGCCCTGCCTGGGGTGACAATGCACTCCTGACAAGGCTCCACCTCACCCAACCTCCCCACCCCTCTCTTCGTCTCCGTGGCAATGTCAGCCAGCTCTGGTGGTTCTTGCATTCCTCCACCACCCCAGGCAGCTGGATGAAGGACTGCAGCTGAAGCTGCAAATTCTTTGCTCCTGCCTGCCAGCTGTGTGGGAGGGAAGAAGGCAGACCCCAAGGACCACTGCAGCCACCAGAGAGTAGGCTCATTTCATACCCTGAAGCTTATCTAGGCCTACTGGACTCACAGTTCAAAGATGCTCCATAAATCATGGTATTGATGGGCATGACTGCTTGGCTCATCAGATCTGAGAGTGGGAGAGAGATTACAGCCTGCCTCAAACAGGAGACAGGTCTATGTGATGGTGGGCACAGGTGGGTCTCCCACAAATGAGTTGCCATTTTACAATGTAGCCTGGTGTCTCAGCATAGCAAACCATTAGCCTAAAAATTAATGGCCATGTAAAAAAGCATGGCTGCAATTTAACCTTTTGAATGCAAAGAAAGCCAGTTCCAATTCCTCTGTAATGCACAGTCAATTCCTGCTCATATATACTGCCAGAGAATATTACAAAGTAATCTTTGAGACACCCTCATGAAAAGAGAGGGCACTGAAGCTATTTTATGAAAACTGAATTAGTAATATTTAACCTGCGGTGCAGGAAAATAAAAAACGAGGAAACCAAGTGAGATACAACTTTAGACAACATGTTATCTGAGAAACCCAGTCATAGTTTGTCAATAGAGAAGACATGGCCAAGTCTGTGGCTCTTGGCTACGAGATGTGTTAAAATACATGCAACAAGAATGGGGGTTCTGCTTTAAATGAGATATGTCTTTTTCATTCCTCAGTGAGCACGTATCTTTTCCAATAACATTCAAGGAAGTTAGTAAGCACATCAATAAGAGAATGTGTCAGTGTTTGCCAAGTGTCATTTAGATGTGAGAGAGATTTAACCATTTTGCACAGCTCCCCTGTCCCATTCAATCATTGGACTTGCTTGTTACAGCTGACAGATTCTGAACAAATGTCTTGACAGAAGGATACCCACTGGTACTTCTGCCAAGTCAGTGAGAGTGCCTTATCAAAGGAGGAAAAAAATAAGGGTACAAACTTCATTTGTCAGACAGCAAGAACTTGCTGTGGTAAATATCAGCTGGAAAGCTCTACTTTGGCCTTTGCTAGATTCAAACAATCTATAGTAATTTAACCCAAATACAAATATGTGTTTTTTGTAATGTAATCTGATTTTCCTGTAATACAATCTAACCCACTCTCCCTGTGAAAATTGCAGAGATCAAACAGAGGGGGAATCACCACTTTGATTTCTTGGAAAAAAGTATTTTTTCAAATCCTGGCACTACTCTATGGTGTGTTGGGCCACCGAAGTGGCAGCAGTGGGTGGCCAACAGCTTCCTGCAAATGTCTGTCTGTAGTCCTTGGGTCATGGAAAGCAACTTTCAAACAGAGGAGCTTTGCTCTTCTTCTCCTCCCTCTCCAATATGTTTCTTTCAAAAGCTCCCACTACCTCCAACTTGAAAGATTTGTCTGGATACTTGCAAGGATCATTTGTGCAGCTTTTTTTTTAATGAGAGCATCTTATTTCTTTCTGTGTAAAAAACACATTATCACAGTTGTCCAGAAGAGTAAACTGTATAGAAAGTGTTGGAAAATGTCAACAAAATAAAAATTGGGGTTTTCTGCCTATTCTGCTTCCTTCAGCTGAATTCTAGACACAGATTTTATATTCTGATTTAACCATTGTTCCTGAAAACCCCAAGGCACAGAAACACTGCTGTGTATCAGCAACCAGACTTCTCTGGGCATCAGCACAGCTATTCTGTGGGGAAAGAAGGGCAGACACTGAAATCTTCTCTGCAGTGATCAGTGACAGAACCCAAGGGAATGGCCTGAAGTTGTGTTAGAGGAGAGTTAGCTTGGATAACAGGAGAAAGGTTCTTCACCCTGAGACTGCTTGGGTGCTGGAACAGGCTCCCCATGGAAGTGGTCACATCACCAGCTTGACAGAGTGCAAGAAGTGTTTAGACAACATTCTCAGACACCTGGTGTGATTCTTGGGGATGGTCCTGTTCTGGACCAGGAGTTGGACTCAGTGATCCTTGTGGGTCCCTTCCAGCTCAGCTTAATCTGTGATTCAGTGAATGTGACTTTTTGATATATGTAGCTACAGTGAAGAGCAACATAACTTTCAAGCAATTCAACACATTTAATATTTGAACTTCTCATTTCAAAAATTTGCTATTCTTAATTTTGTATTAAAGAAGGAAGAGGATAAGCATTGTGTTGCTATGAGTTGTGACATTCCACCTTCCATACCAGTTACACATCAGCTGCCCTACTCAGTAACCCTAAAACTGATTGTCAGTGCCAGCTTCCCACTTCCTAATTTTTCACTATCATCTTCTATGGAAGAAAAAAAGTCATCTCCATTCACATTCCTTTTTTTATTCCTTAAAAATACTTTTCTCAATAATTCTTGACAAAGCAGTCATTATCAGCTGTCTAGTGTCTTTTCTCAAGGTATTTAGAGCTATCAAGATTGCCACAGCTTATGCTCTCATTAGCCAGCCATCATCCAGACTAACTGCCAGCTTCATGGTTAATATTGTTACTGAAATGTGTAACTTTTAACCATTTGACTTAAAAGACCGGTGTGTTTGATAAACTCATAATTCATAGGGTAAAATGAGAGGGACAGGAAGCATTTGCTGGTTTAGGCATGAATCAGATCCATGTATTTATGGGAACACTGGAACATAGGTCTGCAAAAAATCACACAGATCATTGAGTCAAGCTCCCAGCAGTGGAGAACAATATGGGATAACTGTTTAGTCCATAGAACAAATGTATTGCGCTATAGAAAGGTTCTAGTCCTTCTAGGTCTGCTGTTCCTGAAACATCTGTCTCACAAAGCCCTGCTCACCAGAGGCAACAAATTATTTCTCAGCACTCTGCCTCAAACTAAAACTTTGTAAGTAAATTAAAGACTAAAAGACCAGAAGTATACCAATACACCAAAGGTAAATACAAGGGAAGATCATTGATAAAAATATCCAAAGTCTCAAATGGAAGTCCCTAATAATGCTACAAAGTAGATTGGAAACAATGAGTAGAACAGTATGCAAAACATAAGCAAGACAAATTTCTTGATATTACTACAAAGTTGGTAAATTTTTTTCTGAATACTCTTAACCTAATGACAACTCCACATCAAAATTCTGTCTCAACAGCTTTCAGGGGTAAACTATAAAAGTATTTTCCTTTGAAGTTTAGGAACACTGTAATCTAGAGGGATTTGGGAAGTCACTCTTTATTAGAATTATATAGAATTAGGCACCCTACCCCTCTGGAAGGCTTTGAAAGATTTACATTGGAAATCCTCAGCTCCCTCTTTAATCAGTATGCCCAAGCAAATCATATACCATCACAGCCTGACCTCTTTATCTCTCCTTGGGTTGAGTTAGGGTCTGGCAAACAAAGGTAATACTGTCTCAGATGGATGGATGCTTCATCTACTGGATAAAACAGGATGCTGGCCCTGTAATATTAGCTCTTGATTTATTTGTGCATGCTTATCCATATGAGAGTATGGTTATGCATATAGTGTCCACCAAAGCAATAAGAGCAAGGGTCATTCTGAGGAGTGAAAAAGCATTTGAACTTAAAGTTCAGTAGTTGGAATATAATCAAGGTTTTTAGTTATTGAAAATTGTTGGTGTGCAATAGTTTTATGGCGGTCTCCTGGTATGTTAAATGACCTGATGGTTCCTCAGCCTAGATCCTGTTGGTGAGGGTTGTGGATCCCTGGAAGTAGCTTGGCCTTTGTCAGTCTGACCTGCTTGGAGTCAGTAGAGGTCTGAAAATTACTAACATCTCCTTCTTCAACTCACTCTGTAAAAATAGATATGCTAGCTGGGTTTTTCAGGGAAAAATAATTTTCGCCTAAAGCTAGATGCAATATCGTGTCAGTGGGTTCACAGAGCAATGTTTCCAGATTGCAAGTGATATTGCAACCTGTCTTTGTGTGCTAGGGACAGCTTGGAGTTTTGAAAGGATACTGTAAGCTCCCAAGCTCAGTTTGTTTCTCTGACAAATGAGAAGGAGGTGAGTGTTCTGGCACCCCAGACACACATGGCACGTTAGAGCCCACTGGTGCTCTCCTCCATTTCCCTTGCACTTTATGTGGCAATTTCTGCTGAACACTGCCTCCAGCTGAGCTGGCAGAGCTCAGGCTGTTTGCTCTCAGCTGGATACAATGACTGAAGAAAATGGTGAAGATTTTTCTAGGAGTTGCAGACAGGCTCTTGCTCTGCTGGTGCATTTTATTTGACTGTGTCATGCAGTCCCTCACAGCATTCCCACCTCTCCCATTGCACTGAATATTTTGTTTCCTGGCTGTCTGTGCCAAGCAGCCTGCTGATAGACACAGGTCAATGGGTGAGATAACTAGCCACCCCTCACTGAGACAGAGGCAAGGATCTGATGAGCTATACATATGTATCTACATGCCAGGCATATTATGCCACTCTGTAGGTTTCCTACTCCAGCCTCTGAACCTCTCTTTTCCATTTTGCTGGCACCTGCCTCTGTTGCTTCCATAGATCTTGCCTGAAGGTTTGCTGTATAAATCTTTTCACAAATAAGTTGTTAAAAATTACATAATTGCTAATCAAATATTACAAAGATTTGTTATAGATATGTTTTCTACCTCTTGCAAGAAGACACTTGGATTTCCACATTTCTGAAAAAGGATGCACTATCTCCTTTTGCTCCTCACCACATTTCTCCTTTTCTCCTCCTCCCAATAACTACAGTCCTACTTTTCATAATTTGTTCTTGTCCTGAACTTTCCTTTCTTGGATGCATGGTAGCTGGAACAGCACTTCTGCCATCCCCAGACAACAAGCACCAGCCCATTTTCACTGGTTTCACAGGTTCAATTTTTTTCCTGCTTCCAAAGCAGTAACATGAACAATGTCCTTTACCTACCACAATCCTCATTATTATCTATACTACATAGTGTTCAGCCTATGATGGGATTAATTACATTCAAAGCTGAAAACAGGATTCCTGAACATAAAATACATTTATTACCAATCACAGTTAGCTCAGCCAGTGATTGAGAGACCCCTAGGAGCTTGTACCCAGTTTATGAAGAGTTTGCAAAAGGTGATTAAGTAAAGCAAAATGCTATACGGTAGAAGGGGCTGTATATGAGAAATGTCATACATTAGTCTGTCTGCACCTCTAAAGAGTTGAGAACCACTACCGGAGACAAAAGGACAACCATGATGTGCAGAAGATTCCTCTTCATGGACCTTTTCCATATCTCCAGTGTCAAGGATTAATTTCCAGTCATAGTCCATCCAGGCTTTAACCATGAAAATTAATTATTGTCCTGGGTTGATGCTGAATTGTATCCCCATTTGTCTTTTTAGCACAGAAATAAGTTTTGCACCTTTAAAACTGGATCTGAAAGTGAAGCAGGGAGAAGGAGAAGGAGTGGAATGTCTGAGGAGATTGTTTTCAAAACATAAAGGTAAGAGTGTTCAGCTTTCCCTCACACACAGCCTGTGTGTCTGCAGTGCTGATGGCGGCCAAGGGCTCTCTTTTGCTTTCTGTTAGTTTTTGGTTAGCTGAGGCAGATAAGTCCTCTGGACTGGTTTGGGGGTTTTTTGGGGTTTTTGGGGGGTTTTTTTTGTTTTGTTTTGGGTTGTTTGGTTTTGGGGTTTTTTTTTGTTTTGTTTTGTTTTGTTTTGTTTTTCCTTTTTCCTGTTCAAACCTTCTGTGGACTAAAATCCTAGAGGAGCACCAGGAGCTCACACCCGTGGCCCACTGGGGCCTGGCCCAGACCACGGCATTTTCCAGCACCAGAGGGACTGATAAAGACCAAGTGAAACAAGCTACACCCCACAAAAGGTACTCTTAGAACTGGTCATCTTTTGGAGCAGGAAGAGGTTTTGTTCTTTAGTATTGTTCATTTCTTTTGTGCTGGGAAGTGCTTTGCAAGACGTCCAAAGAGGTCTTGTTCCCAAACTAGCTGGGGGAGGGGAACACTTGGGTCTGCTTTCTAGAGAGATCCAATTCTGAGGTTTTCTCCCAAATTTGCCCTAAACCAGGAAAACTATTCAGTGCCATCTCACAGATTTCTACCTAGGATTAAATTATTTTTAAAATATGACTGCAAAGACCAAAGCGGAGAATCTGCAGAGCAATCCTGAAGTTGCCATCCTCAGATATCACTCGAGCCATCAACTAAGTCAATAAGCAGTTAACTCACTTTTGGGCAAAGCCTAGACTGAACACTACTGTTGATTCTTTACTAACTAAACCTTTTTGATGGTGGCAAACTATTTCTGAAGACAGTTACCAGCTTAGTTACCAACTGCTGAGTTCATGAGCAGTGATCAACAAGTAGCTGCTCAACTGTTCTGTTCTTCAGACTGAAGAGAACTCTTGAAATTCTGCCGTATGATTACTCTGGATCTTGAAAGTACGGTTCTACCTTTAATATATGAACATGAGCTTAGTATAACAGTAAAGTTGCTAATTCTTTGGAGGTTTTGCTGTTGTTGCTGTTGTTACTTTCACTGTAGTAAGTAATGTGGAAATACCTTTGAAATTATAAACCAAAAACTGGAAATCAGGATCTAATTTAGAAGATAAGCAGATCCTGAAATTACCCTGTGACAACACAGGTAGATTATGCAAAAACATCATCTCTTTCATCCCCAAAACAGACTTCCCACAAAGCGCTTCTGGTTTTGGGGTCCTCCAGATTCTTTAAACTTTCTGGGTACCTAAAACATGTCAGTGGAAAAATGTCCACTGTTGCCTTGATTAGGAAGAAGACTATTAATTTCCTAACAGATACATGGCTAAAATTGGTGATTTATGCATGATCCTAATGTTTTTGTAGAGCACTTTGCTCAACTGAAAGTAGCTCAACTTGTTAATATCATCTGCTTAGAAGTTTATATGTTAAAGTCTTAGATACTGTGTGCTATTTTTGAGACAGATTAAACAGAGCTATTCAGAGAGTATTCAGAAATTAAAAGCTTCAATGTCAAATAAGAAATTATTTATTAAAGAGTAAAAGACAGACACTAATATGAGATTTCTACATCGTATAGCTAACTAGCTTAAGAAGAGATGATCCTGTTTGGAATGGAAATAATTGAATCCTGGGCTGGAGGGAATTTTATGCATTAACAAGGTACAGGGTGGAAAAAAGGTACACGGCTAAAATTTGCTGAGGCATCGTTTGCAGAAAAGATCCAGAGTGGAGTGTCATATAGGAGCTGTGTAACCCCGAAGACATAAGTAATAGAGAGACTTTCATAAAAGACAAGAAAGGTCATGCCTGTAAAGATATTCTATTACAGAAAAAGTTTCTGTTAAAAGCTGGGATCACCTTTATTAGAAATAAGAGAAAAGAGATAAACTTGTGAAGAGCCAGTATATTATGCCAATAAGAAGACCCCAGACGAATCTGAGGATATACTAGTATTACTAGCAGGATCAAGTTCCAGTAAGGAAAATTTATCCTGGTGGACTTACCAGTGCCAGACCTTTATTCCACAGACACAAGGCTGTCCCAGGATTTTGTCCCAGGATTAAATGGGTATGTAGTCACCTGAACAAACTTCATGCAGGAATTAAAAGGCTTCTAATTGTGAGAGTAGTAGATTTCTAGCATCACCTCTGTGTGTAAGAAGGGGAAATAATAAACACCTCAGTTGTTTTTAAGATGCAATGATTAGTTCTAGGGCAGGATTATTCAGAGCTCTGTAAGGTCAGTGTTAAGAGGGGCTTAAGCTCAATTCTAAATGTTTGTCTGTATCCTCTACCCCTTGGTCTATACATCATCTATATATCTATACATACTTACATTTGCTGCCTCCTGCTGCCATCAGTCCTGTTGCAGGAATGCATTAAACACTCTGCAGAATGATCCTGTCCTCAAATTCAATGCTGATATAGTTTCATCAGCTCACATCTTCCAAACCACCTCTCTTCCACCAGAGATAGAAGGACACTGAGAAAAAGAATCATCAGAGCTACACAATAAATTACCATTGGTAGGACTGGATCAGAAGCATGGGACTCCCTTGATGCAGATCCTCTGATACATGAGCATACAGAGCATGTCAATAGCACTAAGGGCGTGGGATTGATCCTTGTATGGGCCATTCCCTTAAGAGCTGGACTTGATTATTCTTGTGGATCCCTTCCAGCTCAGAATATTCCGTGATTCTGTGATCTCTATTAGTATTTAGCACAGATCAGTAACACACCTATGAAGCAAACCTCCTGATTGTGCCAACTTAGAAGTATTTGACTGTGTGCAGCACTATACAAGCATGAACTGGATTCATTTCAGATAAAGCTAAACCAGAGGATGCAATCTAGAAGTACATGAATCCTCTCCCATCATAACCACTGTTGAGTCTCTGAGACCAGAAGAGCCTGGTACAAACTAATCTGCAGCAAATCTCCAAATGTGAAGAATGGGGCTGGGCTGCCAGATCCACAGCACCAACTGATTTGCTTTAAAAATCTTTTCCTGATGCACCACAGTATTGCTTATGTAGATAAATCTGCTTACTCTTATCAGATAGAAGTTATCATGTCCCTCATAACACAAAATCTATATAAAACTGATTTTTTTAGTCCTTTCTTTGCAGTTCTTTACTATGCCTACTACCAATATCCTGCAAAGCATTATCAAAGTACTTACTATCAAGTCTGTTGAAAATTGTTCTTTTTCATCTTATTTTGTAGGAAGAGTTTAGATAAGAAAGCCTGATGGATCATGCAAATAAGGATTCCATGGGAACAGACTTCTCAAATGCATTTCAAAATCCTGCTCTGGAAACCTCCATATGTGAATTTCACATCACTTTGCAGTCTTACCAGAGTTCGTGTTCACAGGTCTGATGTTTAGATCTACAAATGTTATTATCAGACAGTGTTGTCTGATTTCTGCTGTTTCCTATTTCTACTTCAAACCATCCTCCTTTTGGAACTGAAAAGTCAAGACAAAGCAACGAAAACAACAACAAATCTATTTTATACACAGCTGGCTTTGGAAATTCAGAGGTATTCTTTCCCATATCAGACAATTTCTGACTGCAGGCTCTGATCTTCCAGCTGATAGGGTCTAAAATTAGGGTGAATTCCAAACTGCTCAAAATGGGCAAACATATTTACCCTGGGTCATTTGTTATTTCTGCCTGATGCTGCGGAATCACCAGGAGATGACTGCACAGTATGCATTGCTGAATTATGCAGATAGCACATGAATTTAGGGTAGGGGCTGCCTTAAGCAAACACTATCTTGCTATTGTGAATTTAATATTACAACTATTTTAGCACTTTTCTGTCTTTCATCTGCTTACTTTAAAAGCAGCAGTATTTGTTTGCACTGACATTGTAATACCCTCATAATCTTAAACCATAATGCCAATAAACCACCACTGACAGTGTAATGATTCACATTACCATATCATTATAGATGTAAAAGTCAGTCCCACATACCTCCTCCAACATCAGTATTGGTGAGGCAGCCATCAAGATGTCAGTGGTAGAGCAGAGAATCACCATTACAAGCTTAGTCAAGATAATAAAACATTGCTAAAGGTAGCTACAGGGCCATGCTCAGCAGCTGTTTTCAGATATAAACCTCACAGCAGTTTAAAAATAAATTTTAAATTAGTCAGATGCTTGGATCCACATTAAGAACTGATGTTTATGTCAGCAAAAAGAAAAAAAAAAGTCCTATTTAAGACTGTCAGAGTTTGGGGATTTCTTTAATGTCTATTGTGAAAAGGCATATTCAAAAATAAAATCAGTATATTTTAAATGAATGAAAAATTGAGGGACAAAATTTTTACTCACTTTAATCATAAATATCTTTCCCTTTGTTGGCAGCAATGGAAAAGCTGTGCTTAAAATGAGAATGCACCCAGGTTGTATATGTTTACTCTAGCTGAATCCACTGGTGAAATATTAACACATAGGGATTTATATCCTAGAGCACACACAATATATTCAGGCCTTTTGTGGCCGTTAGTATAATTAAAAGTCATATCAGATTAATCTTTTGCATTAGTTTTTTTTTTAAAGCAATATAATACTAAGCAGACTAATGGTAAGTAATTAATAAAGATTCTGAAAAAAATAATTTACTTTAATTTGGAAACCATAGAGGATGGAGACTGGCAGGCTCAAATGGGAGTAAGGAAATAGAAAGCACACAGCAACAGAAATATACTAAAATAAGAGCATTTACTTCAACGGCAGCTTACATTTATGGATATTGCCTTCATGAACATGTTTATATTATGTCATACAAACATAAACATATTGCTACATTTCTTTATATCTTGTACATAAAAATCAGAGGTCACTCTTCTTAAGTGAATTTTAACCATCAGAGATGGTGAGCAAAATCAGCACATTATCATAAAATTCAGATAACACAGAAGAAAGCTTTGTTTCCTCTCTGGTTTTGAACTAGTCCTCAGGACTAGATCACGGAACTTTGATGTTTATTGCTCAGCCTGTATTGAAGCAGGAAGCACTCTGGTTTCACTTACATTTCTTAGATGGGTAAGTACTTGACAGGGCAAAGAAGTTCTTGAAATTGGCCCTTCATCTGGCAGTGTGCAATAAAGGGCAGCGTGAAGCACCATTAATACGTAGCACTCAGGACTCCACTTTCACAAAAGATTTTGTTGTCCAATGGGTAGCTGGACAAAGCAAAATTTTCAACTCTCTTTGTAAAATCTTCACATAAAATAGAACCTCTGTTGGAAATGTTTTTTCAAGTTAATTTTCAAACACCCACAGTGAAACTGGAGTGCCTAATTTTCAAATGCTTTATGGATTGGTCAGTCTCCCAGTGATGGTAGAGGAGACAATAGAAGTAATTTTGACCCTGTGTCTCAGATGATACAATTTTTATGCTTTACTAATACATGTTCTAGTGATTGTTTTCAACATGATCTAAATTCTGTGCAGGAATATATAGTCCTCTCTTTAGATACATGAGTGTTCTGACCTTGACTCAGGATATAAGAATGGAAGATGATGGCCTTTGATCATATCTGAACACACACTTGTGTATATGACCGTCTGTACAATTATATATGCTGCTGAATGCATATTAGGAAGAAAGTCAAAAAAGGCATCAGGGTTAATTTTTTATCTATGAGAGGCAGAAAGTTGTATTGGTCAGACATTTATATGCACTTTTTTTTTTGTTGTTATCTTGGAAATAATACCTAGATTTCCATTAACAGACCAAAGTAACTTCCATGTAGGTTATTCTTTTTCAACTCCAAGCATCTAAACCTTTATCAGAATTGAACTGACAAGTTTCTCAGTTCAATCACTGCCACCCATTGGAGACATTGCATCATTTGTCTTCTTCCATGTGATGGGCTGACACCAGCTGGGTGCAAAGTGCCTGCCAAAAGTGCTTTATCACTCCCCTCCTCAGCTGCACCGAGGAGAGAAAACAGAATGAAAGATTCATGGGTCAGGATAATGAAATGGAGGGATCATTCAGCAATTAGCATTACAGACAAAATAGACTTGACTTTGGGAAATCATTTTAATTTATTACCCTGACATCAATGGTAGAATAATGAGAAATGAAAGCAAATCTTAAAATACTTCCCCCACACCAATCCTTTCTTCTTGGGGTCATCTTCACTCCCAAATGCTCTCCCTTCTCAGTGGCATAGGGGGACAGGGAATGAGGACTGAGATCATTTCATCGCACATTATCTCTGCTGCTCCTTGACTCCTCACACTCCCTGCTTCAACATGGGATCCCTCCCACAGGAAACAGCCTTCCACAAACTTTTCCAACATTAATCCTTCCTACAGGCTGCAGTTCTTCATTAATTGCTCCATTGTGGGTCCCTTCTATGGAGTACAGTCCTTCAGGAACAGGCTGCTCCAGTATGGGTCCCCCACGGGATCACAAATCCTGCCAGAAAACCTGCTTCATCATGGGCACCTCTCTCCACATAGCCACAGGTCCTGCCAGCAGCCTGCTCCTATGTGGGCTTCCAGTGGAGTCACAGCCTCTGCTGGGCACCCACCTGCTCTAGTGTGGGGCCCCCATGGGCTGCAGGTGGATCACCATGGGCTGCAGGGGGACAGCCTGGCTCACCATTGTCTTCACCATAGGCTGCAGGGGAAACTCTGCTCTGGCACCTGGGGCATCTCCTCCCCCTCCTTCTCCAGAGACCTTGGTGTCTGCACAGTTTCTCTGAAATATTCTCAGTACTGTCTTTGCGTGCAATTATTCCTGTGCAGGAACTTTTCCCCCTTCCTACATCTGCTATCCCAGTGACACTACCACTATGGCTGATGGGCTCAGTCTTGGTCATCAGTGGATCCATTTGGAGCTGACTGCTATTGGCTCTCTCTGACATGGGGGAACTTTCTGGAAGCTTCTCACAGAAGCCACCCCATAGCCCCCCACACACACACATATCAGAACCTGGCTATGCAAACCCAACACACTCCTTCAGTCAGAGATCCCATTTAGACAAAAAGGGCTTCAGACACTGCATTGTGAAGGGCAATTAACCACTGAAGGTCAAACAGATTCAAGTACAGGCTCCAACCCTTCCATACTATCCTTCCAAAAGATAAAATGTTTAAACACTTTTCACAAGTGTTTCATAAATTATGCAAGATTTAACAGCATGAAGTCCAAGTTTCTGCAGATACCAGGCATATAAAGTGTATTTATAAATCATATTATCCAATGGATGACCTTAGAAAAGTCAGCCTTTCCTTTAAGAATTCATAAAATTTGAGACAATTCAAAAATATGAAGAAGAGATTTTCCATCTTTGACAGGCGGAATACGCATACTTTGGAAAGAGACTCCTTTTTAATGTATTACTTAATTTTATGTATGAATGGAATAATCTACCTGGTATCTCTTAGAAAGTTCTGGCAGGATGTTTTAATCTATATTTCATTAGATGACTGAATGCTCAGGAAATATACCCATTATGTTTTAACACTTGGATAACTGTGATCATGTCCTAAAGTAGTAGTTAAAAGAATTTAGTACCTTTCAGGAGACATTGTGATGAAGTGGTGCTAGATTTTGGAGAAGGTGCTTATGAGCCATCCCTCCCCTGCCAGCTCTGGGGCAGCACAGTAACTCCCTCTTTGTGAAGTCTGAGGATGATGAAGGTTTCTATAAGTCAGCAGTGGGCTTAGTTGACATGAGATAATTGAAATAGATATTGGAAGAAAAATCAGTGTAGCTAAGTAAGGCTATAGCAACAATAGAGAGCACCAAACTCATCTGTACTTCTGTTACTGGCACTCATCCTGTAATGGCAAAGGGCTCCCTTCCTACCCCAGATGTCTTCATAGCTTTTTTTTTTTTTTTAACTAGGAAGGATTTTATCAGCTTTTCCGCTCTTTAAACATTGTCAGTTAGTGCTAGCCAGACTTCACAGTTAATTGTATTCTAATCTGCCCAATTAGTCCCCTATTCCCACAAAGACTTACACATGTGGTTAATTTAAAGTTTCACACAAGTGTGAAACTCTTCTGTGCCTGAGCCTGCCTGCTTCTAATGAGTGCAAAACCAAATGCTTTTCTTTCTGAAATCCCTCCTCAAGAGCCACAGCTTTCTCTTGGCCTTTCATCATTAATCTCAGCTCTAGTGTTATGCACTATCTCACCCATGCCTGATCATTAAACCTAATAAAACAAAGTGAAAAACAAATCCAAAATAAAGCCAAATGGAATTAAACTACCTGATGGTCATGCATTGTAAATAATGAGTATTTCATGAAACAAATTCCCTTTCTTTTGCTTTCTGTTGTTTCCTTTTGTCTTTCACCCCCACTGTGACCCTTCTTAGCCAATGTAATTCATTGTGTTGTCTGTTTTATAGGCATCCTAGGGCAGGGATCTTGTAAACTCTACAGTCTGCACTCAGAGGAGTGTGTAAATATTAATCAACACACATTCACATTCAATGAAATCAAAAAGCCCTAATTTTATGAATCAATAACACTGTCTCACTGGGTATGAAACAGCAGTAGTCCATGGCCACAAAATTTAATCCTTTTGAACAGTGGTTTCAAATGGAACTTTTGTGAACAGTATGAAAAATACATGCAAACAAACAAGGATACAGACATCTAGTAAAGCACTGATATATGATATGAGCAGTGTTTATTGACTTTCACCAAAAAAATAAAAATAAAAATACTGTCAACTGCTGGCCCTCAACCTGCTCCCAGTTATGTTTAACTCTGGAAAAGTTTTCCTAAATGACCTTTCCAAACTTTTGTATACTCTTAGTCTATAATCTCTCCCCTTCTCTGTCATTCCTTTTGTGTTGTTAAAGCATTACAAAAATGTTAACCAAAAAAAAAAAAAAACCCAAAAAACATTGGAGCAATTAGAAAACAAGAGATTTATGGTAGTTCAGTACAACCTCAGTTTATCCTTCCTCCTACCTGTGTCTCATGCTGCAAGCTTCAATTTCAAGACCTTGCTCCACGATTTTTTCCAACTCCTGGAAGCCAAGAAGAGGAGGAGTTTTACAGATCAATCAACAGCAAGGTGTTGAACAAAGTGTTGAAGCTGATGGCAAGGATCATACCTGCATTACAGGATGTCTAGCATGACCAGACTAACAAATGAACTACAGCCCTTTCAGGCAAAATGTATGTTCTTTCTTGCCTTGATTCACTATTATCCTCTGCACTGCATGGACTCAGGGCATTCTGGAAAAAAACCTGCCTCTGACTGTGTCATTGTTAGCCTAAGCTGTTAGCAAATTTTCAGGGGTTTGGTAGATTATTTCTCTTAGGAGCAGAAGAAATTAAAGAGGGAAACAGATATTTCTCTAAGTCTTTCTAACAGGAAAAAGACAAGATTTTTTTTCCTATTTTGTCCTATGCATGATATCAAATATATATTTCAGCCTGCTTTCCACTCTGCAATCTGTTCCCTAAGTACAAAAAATACGCTATTTTTATACCAGAGTTATGCAGTGTTTTACTGGCTGACTCTAACTTGTCTTTTTTTTTTTTCTTTGTGGGGGCATTTCTTGACCTAGGCATAGTGGAGTTCATCTATTCCTATTCCTGATGCAGCCTTGTCCCTGTCACTGAGCAGAGACAACTCCGACTGAGCCCTCAGCAGCTGGAAGTACATGACATCTCTACAGCAGTTCTCTGCAGGTCTTTCCAGCTGTTCCCAAAGTTACTTAGACAGGAACAAGGGTACACAGGCAAGAAAAGCAGTACATAAAAGAAAAGGAGAAATTCCCAGTGCTCATGCACTGAGGCTGGTAAAGTGTGTAAGGGGAATTTTTTTGTAAAATTGTGTGCTCCCACTCTTCTTTATGCTAAAGCTGAATGAAACAGTTCTTTCATATTGGCCACCAAATTAGACAAATGTCTAAAAGAGCTGCTATGCTCTGGTGTGTCCAGTTAGTCAAGCTTACAAAGACAACTAGAGAGCACCTGCAAAGCAGCACACAAGAGAAAATTAGAAGGCTTTACACAACATTATTGCCATTTTTCTAGTTTTAAACATGTAGCACATCATTAGTCTCCTTTTCTTAGTTTTATCTTTGCAGTGAGCAGTCTGTTCTGTTCTTATTTTGTGCTATATTGTTCTCACAAGCCTTCATTATGCACACACAACATTCACCAAAATCTGCTACAAAAATTTCTGTTGAGAACACTGAGTACATCAATTAAAAGCACTGGAGTAAATACTGTTTCTAGGTATAAAGCGCACTTTCCCTCCCCACCTGTCTCTCATAAATCCCTTCCCCTGAAACAGTAAAGTGTAAAAGAAAATACTCTTGAAAGTGTGCTACTATGTATCAGATTGTTTTCTGTATTTGGTTAGTTTCTGGAAATTTTAGCTGGGAAGAATTTGAGGAAGAAAAGAGATTGTTGCATTTGCTGAACTCCCAGATATGTGGCAGCTTATGGGAATACCTACACAGCAGCTTCATCTAACTTGCCAGAAATCTGGCAGCCCCAGGGTCTACCAAATTAATGACATGTGTGGTACACAGATGGTCATGTACATACAGTAAGTATGATGTGAACTGGAAGTGTCAGGGTAAGGATGCACAGAATTAGTCTATGAAATCCCTCAGATACCCAGCAGCCACATTTGAGATCCTCTGGTTTAATGTTTGCCAGATTTGAAGGTAGCACTGAACTCTGGGGTACAACAGTACTGTCTCCTCTATTTATTCCACAAAGGAACAAGTACATTTTTCTTTTTTCTCTTTTTTTTTAAATTTTATTTTATTTTCTGAATTAATAAGGCTTCTCTATGGCTTTTCTCACTCCTATCATAAGACAATTAAACACCATGTCATACTGTAAGAGTTCTACCCCAAGGGAAGTTAACTTTCTTCTTAGCCTGTATGGTGCTAAGCTTTGGATTTGTAGCTAAAAAATGTCCAGAATATTTAGACTATTCTTGAGGAGTGCTGGCACACCATCAAGGCCTTCTCTCTTTCCTGCTCTGCCCTCTCATTACCCTGCAGAGGGTAGGCTGGGGGTGGAGAAGAATTTGGGAAGGGACATGGCTGTGACAGCTGACCCAAACTGGCCAAAGAGATACTCCATGCTAGATAAGGTCATGCTCAGCAATAGTTTAGAGCAAAAAAGAGATCGAGGGGTTTGGCTTCCATGGCTGATGTTGCTCAGAGGCTGGCTGGGCATTGATCTCCCAATTCTGGTGGCAGTTGATGAGTGATTATTGCCTTTGCATCACTTGGTTTTGCCTGGATTTTTTCACTTATTAAATGTCTTTATCTTGACCTGTGAGTTTTCTTGCTTTTTCTCTCCCCTGCCCTGCTGGGAAAGGAGAGTGGGTGAGCAGTTGTGTGGGAGCTTTGCTGTTGGCCAGGGTCAGCCCACAGCGTGTACGTGTGTGCACAGGCAGTGTGTTGAGTGGAACATAGCTTGTGTCATGAGTCCTACCTCTCACATTTCAGGTGGATTTGAATGTGCAATCATCGGCTGAGGCTCAAACTTGCTTTCAAAGCTAGATTACCTCCTTCTTCATCCAGGAGTCCTTCTGTTCACTGAAGGACATATTTAACTGGTGAGTTTGACATCTGTGTGTTTATTGTCCTATAATACTCAGAGCAGGGCCTTGGGTCCCATTTGTTTCCGGGCCCTGCTTCCCGTAACCCTCACAAGCATGTTATTGTTCTTGTAATGTCCACATGCCCATTTATTCATTGTCTTCCTCGTCCTTCAGGATCTCATGTGCATGTCCTGCTTGTCCATGTACTTTGAGGACCTACTCCTCATGAGGGACCTGGTTTCCACCATCCTACTCCATAGTCCTCCTCCTCCCCAGAGTCAAACATCAGCACTGGGAGCAGAGAAGCAATGTTCATACTTCCCTTGCTGTGGTCAGGAACACAACTGAAAGTGTATATTAAATTAGTTACTTGTAGGTTCATGACCTGCCAGCCATCACAATTTTATCACTAGTTTATAAGTGTTAGTTCTTCATGCTATTGTTGGAAAGTAAATTCCCTATTTCTGTAGGATAGGCAAGTTTACAGTTCTCTGGGGTGAGGGGGGAGTTCCCAGCAGGTGAGTCTGAATAACTCCAGTCCCAGAAGATGACTGCCCCTAAGGCGTGTATTTATTTACTTTTAAAGTTCCCAGGATCTTTAAGCTCATCTGATTTTCTTTGTGATCTGAATCACGAAATAAGCTTTTATTCAAGATTGTGTCCAGGATCAATCAACATGTAGTTTACTAAGAGATTCCTACTGAAACTTTTTGTTTAGTAGCACTAAACATACCATCACTGGAATGAAAATTAGTTTCTCTTAAGGCAGCAGGAGTTTTGTCATTGATTTTAACAGTATAGCTTTCTGTCTTTTCATATAACAGAAGCACTTACTGCAGAAAGGAACTGAAATGCAGAGGCTTGGTTAGGATCCTGATTGATCTCCAAATCCCTTGTGCAATCACCCAGGCAGCGGAGCTCTACTGCAAGTCCAGGAATGAGGAAGAATTCCACTCACCTCCAAAAGAGAACAAGGATAAAGCAAATGCTTGGAGGATTTAAAGTCTTTAGGGACCAGAAGAGTTCATTCTTCTTATTTCCCTTAGCTGCTATTGTAAGGTTTCCTTCACTGTGAGGCTGATCCAATTGCCATTGAATGTCACTAGCAAAACTGCAAGTGACTTGTTAGCCAGAATACACTGAAAGGTTATTCTTGTTATCATTACATGATATAGAAATGAATTTTGAAGAACTTTTTGAAAAAGATGTGTTCCCTCTGGACTGTCACCTAGACTGAAGAAGTTCCATCTTTCAGCAAATAACACAGAATGACAGCTTCAGATGTGTCTTACTAGCTCCCATTTCAAGGGATGTCATTTTTGCCTTCACTGTGCCTGTTAATATGCCCTGACTTCAATGGGCTTTGCACACATCCTTGTGGTGATAAAAGCAGTCCCACCACCAATAAAACACCACAGAGAGAGCTCAGTGACAGCATGTAGGAGAAGTTCACTGTTACTAATTAAACCCACATTTTCAACATTGGGGTCTTGCTGCCTCACCAAGTACATCATAGGAGTGTCTGGAGGGAAAAATCACAAAGAAAAGCATTTAATTGGAATTTGCCAGAAGTTCACCCAGCATACAATTTTTCATAGAATTGCTCAAAACCAAGAAATAACTGAAGGTTTGAAGGGCGTGTGTTCTTGGACAATAGTGCTAGTGTATTGCATGCTGGCAGTAACTGTGTAAGGGCAACTGTTTTTCAGTTTCCCTGCTTTGTGTCAGTTCAGTGTACATGAAGAAAGAGATTTTTGAAGAACATTTTTTAAGTTACTGCTGCTCAGGGTCTCCAGAACAGGAAATTAGCATTGCAAATAGAGATCACACTGCTGAAGATCCTTTCCTTCATGTATTCCATGATGTTCCCCTACACTACACACTCATTGTTCATCTCCTCTATTTTGCTAATTTGCCTGCCTGAGAGTCACAAATATTCAATTACACTCTTTGAAACATGCATTTTCACAGATTTCTTCATTTCTTCTTGCTGAACAATGAAGTTCTTTTCCTAAGCTAAGTACTCACTTACCTTTTACCTTTGGGTCAATGTCTCTATCTGTGACAGAGAGATCAGGAGTCTTATCACTCAGCATTCTAACTCTTGCATTGCACCAAAAGGATAGTCAGCAATCTTTTTGACAGCAAATTAAGAGGTAAGGAACTTAAGAGAGTCTCAGAACATAGCTTTCAGTGTCCTGCTAGTATGCTTCGAAGCAGGTCTCAGTGTATATTTTCGATTGTATATTTTTAAAAATTCAATATACACAGAGTGGTCTGTTTGCCCTTTACTTACACAAAGACATTTACCTTCAGCTGAGGGGTAGCAGAGGCATGAACAACATCTGGGTCATAGGCACTAGGAATCTTCAGGGTCCTCAGCACTCCCAGCTGTGTTGTTCACTGTTCTAGCACACTGCCAATAAAAACTCAGAGAGTATTTCCACTTCATTCTGCACTTTTGCTTCAGAAGAGTAATGAATCATCTTTCAGCTAAAGCTAAATATTTTACTGTGGATGCAAATTTTTCACTAATGAATGAATAGCAGACATACATTTTTCATTTGATAAAGACATGCACTTAACGTTGTCATTTAAAAAATGTATATTCATACAGCCATTTAAAAATAGCCAGCACCATTGTCATAATTATCTTTTCATATGTTTAGCAGTGCCAGAAATTAACTATGAATGTAAATGTAATCAAGCACACTACCACACTTTTAACAAGTAAGGCAGTTTCTGTAACTCTGTGGTGCCGGTCATAGTCTGCAGTTTGCTCTTAAGGAAGCTAAAGGGGGTTCTTTTCCCTGCTACCAAGTGTGTTGGCTCACTAGTACATCACATTGTCCCAAATATGCTGAAACCCATGGGGAAGACGTGCTCAGAAAAATACATCCAACTATGGGAAGAAAAATGAGTATTTGTGTGTATCCTCTCACAGATGTGGGGAGTGGAGGAATGTCTGAAAGTAGTGTGCAAGAATTGACTTCTTTGGGGAGGTACTAAGGAAGTTCTCCCACACCTCTACTAGCACACACGCTCTGTGTGTTACTACACCACACAATGTAATTGCAACCTTTTTTCTACATATCCCCTTCCCCAAACTCCTTGGTTCAGCTTCCACCTGTCAGATGAGAGAAGCTTTTTCTAATGGTCTATATGTTTAAGAAAAAACACCAAAACCTTGTGCACAGTAGGAAACAGGCCATGGGATCAAAACACCACTTAATGTGAGTGGATTATTTCACTTTGGTGTTGCCCCAGGTCCCAGCTCTCCTCATCTCTCTCACAGTGCCTCTTGCTTCTCTCAGATTCTCATCTGAAGTAGATCACAGCTCATCTCAAAACCCCTAAGACTGCATATCGCCAAACAGATATTAGAAATATAAATGGTGAATTGCATAGGCATAGTAGATATGATACAGTTTCCTTAGTATGTGTTGAAATAATTGAAGTATTTTCTTTCAAAATCTATTCAGTGTTCTCACAAAATGCCTTGATGAGAGTCCTATTGTCCTTCAGAAATGGCATTAGACAACAGGACTGTGCCTCAAACAAAAAAATGTTGTGGAAAGTCTTGCTTTGGTGTTGAAATGGCAATTTACTCTCTGAAGACCCTCAGATCCTCCATATTTCTGCTGTGAGGAGGGCATGTCAGCAGCCATGTAAGCACATTGCCCCTAGGAAAGGGCCAATGCAGCTTGCTCAGTGAAGCCAGGCCACCAGACACCTGTCACATGGTAACAGTCTTTGGAGCAGAATAGGACTGGACACTGTGCTAGATTTTAAGCAGTGGCCTGAGGGTAGAAGCACCCATGTGTCTCAGTATTAGATATTATCTTTCATTGATTTGACAGGGAGACTGTGCTCAGGTCTGGCATACTGAAAAGCTAAGACTATATGAGAAGTTTCACCACTGAAATCATCCCACAGGGGATCTAAAGACCTGAGGCACTTGATTAGGCATGGCCAGCCTCCTCCTTCACTGCAAGGAGAAAGTTATGCAAGCTAGTTAATTAAGTCACTTATTATGAACACACTGATCTCTCTCTGTGAGGTCAAGATCATCACTGGCTAAATTGTTCTTTTCTTATTGGTCAGCCAGTTTTGCTTATCAGGATATTCACAATGTCTCCCTCAGCTCACAGGGGTCATCGACAAGGTCACTGGCAGGTGATGAGAAGAATTCTCAGCTGGAGACAGATGACAGAATTCCTCATAAGTCTCTTCCTGCAAATGGATGTGACAATATTTTTTGCTATGGATTTTTGCTTCTGCCTGATGAAAACTTTACTGTGTCAGCACCAGGTGGACCAAAGACTTCAATTCAGATTTTACTTCTTTGTGAACAGCATGAAGAATACTTTTATGCACCCCTGAACCTCTTACTTTCAATTGGCTCTGGAAGCAGAGTTGGACACAACAAACACTTCTCCACTGCCATGTCTCTGTATTGGGAAGAGGAGGAATATATCACTTAACAAAAGGTTATTCAGGCAGGTTTTCAAACTGAGTCCTGTGCTTTTGAGATATCGGCTCTTGTAGTAAAGAACCACTGCTCAATGCTGTCATACACAAAAGTTGTACAGGAATTACATCTGTCTCTTAGGAAAAGAGAATTTAAAAAAACAAGTAGCCTACAAATACTGACTCCACAATAGAGTTTCTTGCTTGATAAAGAAAATGCCTAGAGAAATAATGAGAAGAACAGTGTTTTCTTTTCATTAAACTTACTCCAGGTGCAGTAACAAGGCACAGCATCATTAATATTATTTTTCTTTAATGGTTTTGGATCATTAGATGTCACCACAGTAGATTGCACTAACTAGTCATGCACTTGAATGTATGCAACCAGAAGTATGATCAGTGGATTCATTGATTCCCTAACGGTCTCATCTCTCTCTTCAGCTTGGTGAAACCAGTAGCACCAGGTAGAGCTCACTTTAAAGGCCATCCAAGTGAGCTCAGGATTGTTTCCTTGGACTCCCAAGACATTTGAGTCAGTTTCATGCAGCATGTCCATTGATAGACGTAAAAACACTTTACTGAAATATGAAACCTCATTTTTCAGAGATGCCTTGGTGGATACATACTGTGCATATACTGTGTTGTATACAATGATTCAATTTTGTATACATCAGCCTTTCATTTTACTTTCTTAAAGAGGTGGGAAGACAAAAATTAGTTTCAAGGGCTGAATTCATGTATGTGCATAAAATGAATTGCTCGCAGTGTAATAAAAATTATGATAAGATGTGTTTCCACATGTAATGAGGGAGAGTATAAATTTATGCTGTCTGGCAAATAAATAATACAAATTATTCAAAGGCCCCTTGCAGATATCAGGCAATACTTCTCTAGTTTTGTAGCTTTCAG
Source organism: Regulus satrapa (assembly GCA_013396955.1). NCBI lineage: Eukaryota > Metazoa > Chordata > Aves > Passeriformes > Regulidae > Regulus > Regulus satrapa. The sequence goes on along the minus strand of VWZN01017261.1, from coordinate 184,171 downwards.
ACTGCTATCGGTCTTGTGCTACTGTTGCAAAACCAGAAAACACTACAGGAGCTGTTTTACTTTTTTCACTATTCTGATTTTGTACCAGACAGACTTTAGTACCAGAGTTTGTGCAGAAACATTCAACTCCAGAGGATGAACCAAATTAATCATATTTTGTCACTTTTTTGCAGTGATGTAGCTCTTAGAACTGTTCTCCGACCAGAAATGCAGAATTAGAAATGCAGCAGTTCTTTAAATAAAGTTTTCCACAGATGATCACTACTAAAGAAATGTAATCCTGCTTGATATTCAGTATATATTTTCTCATGACAGTTTTATGGTACAATTAAATTTCATACTTTCTTTTCTACCACTCTGAATATGCATTAGAAAGCCAAGCATCATAATTCTAAACCAATTGGGTTGATTTGCTTGTTGAAATTCTTTTATTGCTTCTTTATGTGCATTTCAAAAAAAGGCCATTGCCTGTACCAGTTTATTTAGAGTCAACACATGGTCACTAATGGTCTAGGGTGCATCAAAATTGTACTTCTAAGCTGAAGTTATGCACTTTATGTGGAAAATGAAACAATTTCTAAAAAGTAATTGTCCTAAAATGTTACAGTAACAAATTGTAGAGACACAATGGAGCTAATGGAGGGATAGGGAGAGAGGCAAATTATGGAACACACTATGTATTACTTGAAAATTATACTGATATTTAGATGGACATAATAACTTAATAAGCCTCATTTGAATGCAAAAGAATGAACATTGAGTTGATATTAACTTTTAATGCTTTTCATTTTATGTTAATTTATATTTTAAAATTATAGTCATTTTTTTTTGTAATCAGACTGGCTAATTATACCTCAAACATGTAAATTTGACATGATGGCAAAACCAAATTAAAAAAAAAATCTACTAAGTACTTGGTTATAAAGACCTATAATTCACTCAAACTGGATTCTGGCTGAGTTCCTCCAACCACAGGAATCATTATGTTTTGCAGTAGTAGAATCATTCCATTTCTCTGGGATGATTTCTTTAGTTGATTTTACAAGGCGGCAATGCTAATGCACTCTATTTGTGCAATAATTTCCTGGTCCTAAATTTGACAATTTTTGAAGAAATCCTTCATCTAACCTTGATATTTGCAAATGCAGTTTTCAAAGATTCCCTCATGCTGGAAGCATCATTAGCAAAACCACATTTTTCTAGCACCAAAATGGTTTCAAATTGGGATCATGAGCTCTGTTCTTAAATAGTGCACAGCAAGTTATTTTTGTCATTATTAAACATCTGCTAACCTTCTAAAATCAAAATGTAAAACTAGTGTCTTACACTTTATATATCCTCTAAATATTCCCTTTAAGGCAATTATTATCCAACACATATTAAACAAAGTTACTGTGTCTAAGCATGCCAAATTGATGGGAGCTTATAAGGAAAATGAGCGCTTTCTTCTCTTAACTTATACTCTGGAGTTTATTTCATTCCTTTATTGTGTTTCCAGAATTGAAATAATAAATTCCTTCTGTTGACTCTATGACTCAGATGTCTTTTTAAAAAAACCTAAATATTTTATCTTGAATGACCTTTAATTCCATCAAATTGGGAGATACTGTGTGGAAAGCTTTATGTACAGTGTTGAGTTGATAACCTTGTTGAACCAGCTCTCTACTCATTTAAAGTTATTTGAGTTTTTTTAAGCACGTATTTCTGTACTATAACTCAATCATTTAATGAGGTAATTTTTTTCCTTGCATACAACTGAGCAGATGAGGTGATTAACATAAATAGCAACTTGAAAATACTTACTCCTTCAGCATTCTTTCTCTTCCTTCTGCCTTCCTTTAGGGTCAGGGCTTTATTCATGTTGCCTTTCACAACACAGATTGCAATGAAATCAGTAAGCTAAATTTTAACAAGGAAAATATTCACTCCAGCAAAACTCCAGTTTATTCAAGAGGGAATTTTCTCCTAAATAGTAATTGGAAGTTGGACTGTTGCTTTGGGGGTAAAAAAAAAAAAGTGTACAGTTACTACAAATATCTAGGTGAGGTGAAGTAAACCTCTGTTTCATTTACCTCCATGGAAATGTCAAAGCAAAAGTCTGTCCCCAAGTTTATTAAGTATTTTCCAATGCCATCATAATTCCTCCTCACTCATCCATGCCTATAATCCATGCAAAGTCCTGAATGCACAAAACTGCAGGTAGCATCTCCTACAATGCTGAGAAGGCAAAAGTTCTGCTCTGCCCGCCTGTGAAGGCTTTTGAGGAGCAGCAGGGTGTCACATAAACTACCCTTGCTGGGGCACTGCCGGGCTGAGGCCAATGTGCCACAAGGTCAGTGGCCACACGAGCTCAGCCACTGCAGCCAAGGGCCACAGGGGCAGCAGCTCAGCAGTGGAATTGCACCACTGCCCACCAGGACAGCAGCAAAGCCACAGACAGCCTGGGAGAGATCCCCCTTTTCATCAGGAGCAAAACTCTCAGTCCATGGTGGCAGTCTCGTCTGCCTTATTTTCTCTAATTTTTCCATGTGTGTAGGTGGCCAAAATCACAATCACACCCGCAGCTAATTAAAAATTAGTACCATTCAACAGAGACTGTTCAAGCACCTGTACAAATGGCTCTGCTCTAGCATCTTTTATCTGCTCTCCAATTGGGCTCACAAAATCCATGTAATAGCAGTTACAGAGCACCAAGGTTTACATACCCTCAATGAAAAGCAGTGAAAATAGAAGAATTTTGAAATTTGCAGACCATCCTTATGATAAGAATATATCTTTTCAGTGGCTCAGAGCTGATTTTCTTTTATTAAAGCATCTTCCATAATAGCTAGTGCATACTTACAAAGCTAGTTACTTTTTTGCAATTATGCTATTCAGAAATAATTGGATTTCTGGGTTTAATTGGGCTCTAAATTAGCCATAGCTTTCATAAAAGCTATTACAGAGATTTCTAGTAGCAGCTTTTCCTGCTATTTAAGGACAGAGTATTTCAATGAGAGTGATTCAGCAGTGTAAAAAGTCTTGGCTGCTGTGAACTCCAGCACAGGTTCAGATTAATTATGGCAATTTAGGCACCATCCTTTTGTAATTAAACATTTGCTCAAAACATTACCCAGAATATATAACTGTGTCAAACAACTGGTTGTCCTTTAGAAAGAGATGATTTTGTTTTCCAACTCTTAGGAAGATTAAGGAGCTTTATGGCAGGTTGGTTTCTGATGATCGAGTTCAGAGGCAGAATAAGCACTTGTTTGCTCTCACCACCTTCACCAGCTCACTTGGCAGGAGGCTGCCTGAGGTGTCCCTCTGATGTTCCTTCCCACCCGAGGGGTCCTGTGCTCCATTTGTTGATGACTCCTGTGCCTGTGCTTGCATGCAAGCATCCCACTACTGAAAAAACAGACGTAAAAATGCAATCAGCTGGTCTGGAGAATACCTGGGGCAAGTCCTTTGACTTAGCTGCAGATTGTTGAGGGATGATGATGAGGTGACTCAGAGTTAAGAGAGTCCCTAACCCTAACCTTGACCCTTGTGCCATTCCCTGGTTTCTGTCAGTGGCACCTCTACTCCAGTGCAGCAGTTTCTGTGATCCTCACAATTTTCACCATAAACTGTAGTCTGAGCTGCAGTTTAGGCTTCACTTTGATAAGGAATGGCCTTATCCTGCCAGACAAGGTAACTCCTGGACCATAATGATGCCTTCCATACTCATGTCCTAGCCTGGTGGGGGATAGAGGATAAGAACTGCAATTGTTTCACTGTCAGCTGATTCCTGCAGCACTGCCTGGACCCTGCCTGCAGTGCTTGCTACAGTAGTTGAGACAGGCTGATGTTTTGCTCAGCCCTTCCTCATTCAGTCTCAAGTGAAAAATGAAGCTTCTCCCAGATGCACAACTCAAGGCTATGTTAATTTTGTAATACTGGACTTGAGGAAAGAGTGCGACCTACCATGTGAAAACTCTGAAAGGATTTGAGAAGGCAGACTGATTTGGCTTTGTTTTTTAGAAAAAAAGTTAGCAAGCCTCTACCTGTTTTTTGGGCTTTTTTTTGTTTTTTGGATTTTTTTTTGTTGTTTTGCTTTGGAAAATGGATAATCCAAGAAAATTTAAAACATATTGTGGTAAATTTAGCTTATTCTCTAATGCACTCACTATTCTGATGAAGCCCACTTCTTTCACAAGGATACTGCCAAAGGAGAGAGGCGCCATTAAAATTATCCCAGAAAAACCAGAACACTCTTCAGTGATTCATATAAGTCTGAAAAATGTTTGCCCACATAACAAAAGTTGGAATTCAACCCATGAATCTGGAATTCAAATTAAAACATGAATCTACATGCCTACAAATACATATTTACATGTGAACTAAGTGGTCAAGCTTCTATTTTATCTCTGCTGTTTTACTCAATACACTCACATGAGATAAGGAGGATTAAGCCCACTGTTCTATAGACACTTTAGGGCTCAGCCCTGTACCTGAATGCTCAGAGCTACCCGAGGAGCCCTGGAGGATCCCAGCAGCCTTTTGGGAGTTGATCCTGGAGGGCATATATCTCCCAGGGTTCAGGTGTCACAGCTGTTACCCCTCTGTCCATGATTGGAGCACTTGAAGTTACACAAGAATCCTGCACTAGCACAGCTGAACTGATATCAAGCAGCCAAAACACTGAAAGAACTTAAGACACTCAGGAACTTCATAGAACATCATAAGATATCACCATCAACTTAATTTATTATGCTACTATGAAATCCAAACAAAAACCTGAAAGACGTGACACAAATCCAATATGCCAAAATTAAATATGACGAAACAATTCAGTTAAACTTTTTACTCTTGAAGTTTTCCTTTTCCTTCAAAAATGCTGGATACTTTGCATTTTGTAGCAAATAAGTACCCTAGGGACAGGGAGTTCCATTTGCAGGTATACTTTAGGCAAATGGTGAGTGATAACATTTTCACCATTTTGCTGCAGATGCTTTTTTGCTTTGTTTTATCTATAATAGCTTGGAGGATTCTTTGAGATCTACAGCAAGGCTGAGAAAATTTTTTGTAAATTCCTTTGCTAAGGCACATTTTTTTCAACTACCTGAGAAAATTCAATGTTCTTTTCTGTAAATAGGGAAAAAAGGTATCAAGGCATGTATCAACCCTCAATTCTTTTCTAGACAACAGAAGTTTCACAATTGATTTCAACAGATGCAAATTTAAACCTTTATGTTCAATATTTCAGTTTGCCACAGACAAACTAAAAACCTTGTCACCTACAACATGGGCCAAATATTTTGCCTTGAGATTATTTTGAGAACACTAGCAGAATTCTTCATAACATCCTGATATTTACAGAGGTCAGCCAATCTATGCTTGGATTCTGCCTTATCAATGTACTCTGGATGTTTTGGACAGATGGAAATTGCTGTCGGGACTGCTTGTCTGGCTTGCTTGTCTGCATGTTTGCTGCTTCTCTGCTCTTGCATATAGATCATAATAAATCATATTATTTGGCTTTCTGATCATGGAGTCCATGTAGCTTTATTGCCTCAATCAGGGGCCAAATTCGCCTACAAAACCTTACTAAATTGTAAAAGCAATTTGGTGAATTGAGTCAATTCACCTAGTTAAATGATTTTAAAAATTTAATCAGAAGAGATGTCTTATTAAAAAGCAGTATTATAGTATATGAACTTCTTTTGATGCCTGTTTCACATAAGCAAAGATTTATCAATATTCGTCAGTAATATATTCGCCTATGGTGACTGTGAATAATGTAATGTTTAATATTCCCTAAATTTTTTAGATAACGTCCATGAAAAGTCATTAATTATAGCATTTATCTGCTACTCAAAAAAGAACATGATATAAAAATGACAAGTCAATTTTCCTCTTTGACATTTCAAATACAACTAGGTCACATTAATCAATCAATAATGTGCTTATCATATATTGTGGTCAATTATATCCCAACTATCAGTGACAGTTTTCTGGCTTGCAATCTGGACACATACACTGTCATGACAACTACATTCTTTTTAGGCCTTTTGCGTTTTACAAGCAGTGATCTTGGTTGAGGCACATCATAAGTGTACAAAAAGGGCATCAGATATTTTATAATCCCGATTCCATTTCTGTGTTATTAGTACATTTCCAAAGAATAAACTTTCAGTGCACTGAAATCCAAGAAGCTTCCCTTCTCTGAAGAGAAAGTTACACATTAAATAAAACTGACTGCACTACAAATAAAGCATTTGCATTTGCTGATTGCAAGGTAGCAATTGTAGCACACCACTTTAATGAAGTCATAAAGTAGTTGAATGTACTTCTTTGGTTTATGACACCATGATAACATTTTATTTTGGAGTTGTAGCCATATAAACTATAATTATTAATGATATCTCTGTCAAAGACATTATTAATACTGTTTGCCAGGACATTATTGATATTCTGGTCTATCTGTAGAGAGCAGACAGTATTTCCCAAATGAACTTTGACACAGTTTTAAATAGAGCTTCTCACCTTCAGAAAAATCATGTAAATCTTAACCTTCCTGGTTTTATTGAAATTATCCTGAATGAATGATACACTCATAAATCTTATGATAGAGTATTTTTCCACTGAAAAATGCTGACTGGTGAATGGTCTAATTGATTATTTCAACAATACCTTACTCTAATTTCCCTTGGAAATACTTTCTGGAACAGAACATATTCAACTTTTTGGAGGAGAACTTTTTTTTAAATTAACTTCTTTTTAAATATATAAAGTGACTTAATAACCCAGCATGAAGTAAAAATTATGGAAGAAACAAGTCAAAAATAAACTATCCACAATTTTTTAAATTTTAATTAAATTAATTTTGACATATTTGCTCTGGATAGGAATTCATTTCAAATTGCAGAACTTCCCACAAAATAGAATAGACAGGTTTTATGACGCCACTGACTGATGAACCTTCTTCCCACAGAGGTTATGTCTTCTGAATAAACATCCTCCATTATTTCCTGAAAATGAAAAAAATGAATTTTCCTATATATATATTTTTTCATCTTTCTTGCATAAAGTTTCCTCCAGCTGGTTCAGAGATGGAGAGCTGAGAAGGGAGAGGATGTGTGAGTTCTCAGCCCTTCCAAGTGCATGATGAGACACATCATACATCTTCCTTTGTAAGTGCCAGCAGCAGAATATGGAAACGAGAGGAAATTTGAATATCAAAAGTCATTTTCCAGTTTACCCTCTCTTAAAGCCTGTCACAACACATTCCCAGTAGTAATTACCTACCCTGTTCCAATTCAGAAACAAGGATATCACAGAGGTGGTTGAATGACCCTATCTGTTGCAAACTGCTAATTTATCCAGGATAAAAACAAAGAGAAAGAAATTAAAACTGTTGTACATATCAAACAGTTCAATAATAGCTTTTTGCTTGGTATTATTGGGTTTACATCATATTTTGATACTGCTATACTCACCTATACTCACTGGGACATTTAAAGGGTAATATAGTAATAATTTATGAAATAAGATAGTCTGATATGCAACAGTATTCCTAGTGGTGCATTTCGTTTCATATTAGCAACACAAAAACTGTAAAAAGCTGATGGTGGCAGTGGGTTCCCACTGAGACATACCCTATTACAGTGGTATCCATGTCAGCATGTCAGCTTTTTGCCTTTTAATCACAGCTTTGACATTCAGTGACTACAGTGTTTTTCTTTCAAAAATCATATAGGTTTTCACCCAGGAGCCGAAATCATTTTGATGACATTCCTTCTCCTACATTAAAGCCAATTAATGAAATGAGTGCAGGTAGCTTCCATTGAGGAATACAGATGTACCAACACTATTTGTGTGTGTGCAGGCTATGAAGAAAAAGCCCTTTCCCAATCCACAGCTTGAGCCCCAGTCAGTGCTGTGATGGGACATCAGCACTCCTATGGCAATCTGAAGGTACATTTCTTTCGCCCTCACAAACATTCTGTTATGCTACCAGTGCAAAAATACACATGAAAATTGTCAATGAGACCTGATCTCCTGATATTTAATCAATGTAGTGTACCCAAAACAAAGAAAGGCAAGACCCAGAAATTCTAACCTATACTTACAAAGGTAAAATTAAAATATTGATGAGAGTAGTATGCTGGTATGTTGGTCAGCTCAAATAATTGGACTTAGTGAAAAATGGTCTTTCAATACCTGGAAAAAAATCCTAATACTTCAATAGTTTTCTCATCAGTTGTAAGAGAACTTTCTCTGAGGCCTTTTCATTGGCTGAAGTGTGGTCTGACTGCCAGCTCTTGCTCCAGAGGGGGCAGAAACCTTCCTGTGCAAAGCCTTGCTTGGATTTTAGTGATGCTTTGAAAGGGAGATACTGCACACCCACAGGAGAAACAAGTAGGAGAGGCGCTTTGACAGATAGGCAATATGCAGTGGCATAGGCTCTGCCTTAGAATTACCTTATTTTCCCAACAATGTATTTAAAATTGAATCATCCTTGTTCTACAAAATCATTGCATGTATTATTCAATCTTTAGTTTCTTTTCTTTACACAATTTCCATATTTTTATTATACTACCATCTCCCACCAGAGAGAGATCTTCTTTGTTAGAGTAAACTAAAAATCACTGGTTATGACAAAAAGGAATTCCCATTAACAAGTCATCATCTAATAATTTTAGGATCTTTGTATCCTATTATCAGCTTTCTTATGAAATACCATTTCTTAATGACAGGGATTTGACTAATGCTGTGTGAACTCTGCTAACATAATTTGAAAGTTACAACCAAGTGTGTATTTATGGAATAAGCTGTCATCTTTTTCATGCTTACACATAATTTTAGCTTGTGATTTGATCAGATGTGGATGTTGAAAGTTAATTTTCATCAAATCAACTGAGGAATGAGGAATAGAGTTATCAGCAATTTCTGCTGGATCAAAACATACCAGCGCTGAATTCAAGGGGCTTCAAAGGGAATCAGATTTCCCATGGTCCACAAAATTTCCTTTGTGGGTGGCAGAGGCAATCTCTCCATTTAGCACGTTTTTTGAGGGCCATGGTACAGCTTGTATATAAGAGATGTACCTTTCACTGTATTTCAGCTGGTTTCAATGAAGGACAAGCATTAGGGAAAACCCAGGCCCCTTTGGTCCCAGTCTTAAGCCCTATGCAATGACCTCAATGCCTGATTGATTTCCCTCACCTCCTGCACTCTGAAATACCGTGTTTCTTTCCCCATGTTCCATCTGTTGCCAGTCCAGATTGATTTTACCTTAATCTGAGTTGTCTAAGTCAGCTGTCCTGGCTCCCAAGAGTGTGGAAATAATACACTGGTGTAACACACAACCTGATAATTATAAGTTTACATGAAACCATGTTAAAATGGAGAAAACATTGATCTCCTCTTTTTATTTTTGTTCTGTATGTCTTGTTTCTCGTATCTCTAACTCAGGGAAAACCCACCTTTATATTTGATAGTTCACTTTCCCTTAATCTGAAGATACATTTCTTAGGTAACAGCTTGGGGAAAATATTCTCCAAGCCAGAAAAACATTTTTTAAAATAATTTTTTTTTTTAATAGTCTTGAAAAGACAAATACAAATTTTGGTCCTTTTCTCTTTGATGATCTTCATACCACCTTTCCTCACATCTTATAAGAAAAAAACCCCATTAATTTATTTTTAGAGAATAAAATCTTCTATGAGAAACAGACACTTTGAATCTATTTAAGAGACATATACTCTGCTAATGAGTAGATATCAACTAACATAAATAGAATTTTGCTTTATCTTTTCTTAGGTAGACTGAATCCAAGATTCTGGATGAAGAAAACCAATAATAAATTTATAAGGCTGTTCTTTCTAATTTAATTACAAATGTAGAGATCCCTATCTGAAATACTATATATAGACTCACAGAACTTCAGACAAAAATGTCCTATTGATAGGCTGATCACAAAACAGCTTCCCAGTGGCAAAATGCTGGGCAGAAAGGTCAGGCAGTGTCCTTTCAGTTCATGTTTACACAGCATCTACCACTGGCTCATGTGGATGAATGGTGCTCTCAGCTCTAATACCACATAAAGAGCAATACATTTTTTTATCAATACATCGTCACAGAGCGAAAAAGGTAATATCATAAAATTATAGCAAATAGAGAAAATTTGTCCATATGAGCAAGTTATCTATAGTGCTTCAGTATTCTTGGTGTCTTTGTAATGGAAATCCAGGTAAGGGGATAATGTTGGCACAGTAATGCTAATGGAAGTATTTGCTTTAATTTCTATGATCCTTGCATCATGATTTTACTTTCTAATTTGCAAAATCTGATAATTCACAGTACAGCCCATAGAGTTATTAATTTGAATTAGCGAAGTTCTCTACCTGATTGATTTTAAACCAATTTATATAGGCTTGTCTGTTTAAGCTGTTAATGCTGTTGAAGATTACTATGGTATTACTGCAGTCTGCAATATTTCAAAGCTTACAGTGCTGTATCTCACCAAATCCTCAAAAAGGATTTGAGTTTCCACACCTTTTCTAGTCACCTAAGAGCTATCACTTGTGAAACAAGCCCCTGAAAGCCTGGGCCAACTGTGCTAAGTGTCAGAAAACAGAATTTACTCTGCTAAAAGAGCTAGAGCAGGAATTCAACAATTCAGCATAAAAACAGAGAACACAATTTTATGTCATCCAACTTTAGGTACCTAGATAAAGATTTTGATTAATTAAGCTGTGAAATCCTTGGCTGGATTTTAAAATTCTGGTAGTTTTAGTGATTCAATATTAAAATTCAACCCGTACTTTCCTTTGTGAGTCATTCATTTTAGTGAATAATTACCCATTTAAACAAGAACTGTTTTTGCAAACCTGAAAAGAATACTGTAATAAATGTAAGTCACTTCTCTGCTCTAACTGCACTGGGAAGATAGATTACTGTTGTAAATTAACCCACAAACAGACTTTATGCTCTCTTGCTCCTTAAAAGAAAGGCAGTGCATGGCTAAGTAAACCATCCCTGAAAATATGTGGCTCCAATTTCTCAGACAGTACAGAAAACATTATTAAAAATCTCCCGTTTGAAAAGTTTAGCTAATGACAACAGCCTCTAGAAGAAAGGGAAACAGAGCACCATCTGCTGTACAGCCCTGCAAATGTTTCAGAACAAAAGCTGCAAGAAAACCCTCTTTGCATTAGGTTTTCCAAATAGCTAGAATATATGGAAGATCGCTGTCATCCAACAATGCATGACCATGAGCTTTGGATAGAGAGAGTCTAAAATTAGAGGGACACATGAAGACCCAGGGTTCACAGTAAGTTGTCAAAAGCTGCAGGAGAAAACAAAGCACGGAGTTCTGTTCCTTAGGAGGGACTAGCACAGCTGTGATTTTTAAAAGTACAGAATGTGGCAGCCTATATATATATATCTATATACTACTATATTGACATGTCACTTGGCAGACCCACTAGATCAGGCTAAAACACTGTTATGATAAACTACTCAGAAGTTGTGTTCATATGCCTACACCTCAGGAAAAGGAAAATTAATATGCTCAGGGGCCACATCTCAGTGCAAATCTTCCTCATGGTCAGTAGCCATTTGAAGATGAACCTTTTGAGGGGCCTTTATATGTTAGAGCTCTTTGTGGGAATCTCAAAAAGCAGATCAAGCTTAGACATGCACATCACAGGCTGCAGATGATCTGGGAGTTAGGAAAAGTGATGCCAGTGTCTCCTGAAGCGCCCAGCAAGCCTGTGGCTAACCTGTCTTCAACATGTCCAACATGAACCATTGATCAGAGTTCACAAGAGTGATGGAAAGTTATTTCTGTCCTATGAATAGAAAATAAACTTCATATTTCAGACTTCAAATATCCAAATCAACATCAACACCATCTCCCGCAGAAGATGAGGAAAAGCTACCTCTTTGAAAGACTATAGACTTCGAAGTCACCAACTGAAAGAGAACATAAGGTGCGTAATAGATCCTTTCCAGTCCTGAAGAGAATGAGGGAGTCCTCATAAGCCTGACATCCCAAGGTACAACCATCCCCCCCTTAATAATTTTCTCTAAAGAATCACTGAGGAGGTTCTAAATTGCCCACTAAACAATGGGCAATACAAATGAGCAATAACCACACAATCACAGAATATGCTGAGCTGGAAGGGACCCACAAATATAATCAAGTCCAACTGCTGGCTCTATACAGGACCATCCCCAAGAGCTGCACAATGTTCCTGAGAGTATTGTGCAAACACTCCTCACACTCTGTCAGGCTGGTGCTGTGACCATTTCCCTTGGAAGCCTGTTCCATTGCCCAACCACCTCCTGGGTGAAGAATCCTTTCCTAATATTCAAGTGAGACCTCCCCTGTCACAGCTTCAGGCCACTCCCTCAGTCTTGTCACTGATCACCACATCATTTGTCGAGGTCTCTCTACACAGCCACAGCAGCTCTAAGACTGGCAGTGGAACTGAGTCACAACCTTAGAAAGTTTTGTCCTTATCTTTGCAAGAAAAGGCCTTATGGAAAATTCTGGGGATAAACACATGATTGTGCTAATTACAGTATTACCAAAGAGGCTTGGGTTGTTTGTTGTGGGAGAAGACTATTAAAGAGGTGAGGAATCTCCCCTGAACAAGAGGATGGGGATAAGGCCCAAAAGGAAGCCCCCATATAATCCAGAAGGGAATGGTTAGAAACCTGCTACACCCCTTGTACACACACAAGTCTATGGTGCCAGATGGGACCCAACCAAGAGCACTGAGAGAGCTGGTGGAAGTGCCCAGCAAGTCACTTTCCATCATGTATCAGCAGTCATGGCCAGCATGGAGGTCCCAGGTTGGCAAGTGATGCCCATCTACAAGAGGGGCTGGAAGGAGGATCCAGGGAACTGGGGCCAGCCCTTCAGTTCAGTATCTTTACTGATGATCTGAAGGAAGGGATCAAGTGCAGCCTCAGTGAGTTTGCAGGCAACACCAAGCTGGGTGGCAGTGTTGATCTGCTGGAAGGAGGGAAGGAAGGCTCTGCAGAGGGATCTGGACTGGCTCGATTGATGGACCAAGGCCAATTGTACGAGGTTCAACAAGGCCAAGTGTGTCCTTGGGTGACAACAACTCCAGGCAGTGCTACAGGATGGGGGAAGAATGGCTGGAAAGCTGCTCAGCAGAAAAGGACCTGGGGGTGTCGCTCAACAGCAGCTGAATGTGAGCCAGTGTGTGTCCAAGTGGCCATGAGGTTCAATGACATCCTGGCTCGTATCAGAAATAGGGTGGCCAGCAGGACCAGGGCAATGACTGTACTCAGCACTGGTGAGGCCACACCTTAAATCCTGTGTTTAATTTTGGGCTGGTGATTACAAGAAGGATATTGAGGCACGTGTCCAAAGAAGGGCAACAAAGTGATAGTTGCACAAAATCTGCACAAAAAACTCCTCAAACTAACACCAACCTAACAGTGTGTTATAAATAGAGAGGGGTTACACATTTATTATAGCCTCACAAGAAGAGCAAGAATGAAAAAAAAAAAAAA
>VWZN01017261.1:125045-170617 GCA_013396955.1 Regulus satrapa | reverse complement strand
AAAAAAAAAAAAAGAGGACTGTCTAAGCAGCTTTTCAGGCAGATAGATACCAATGAATGTAAACCTGGAAGCAGAGTGACCAAATATCTCTGCGACCTGGTGGAAAAGGCTGGCAATGTTCTTCATGCCTGTTCTTCAGCCCTGTCATTCACTTAGCATGGTTTCAGTAAAACCTATTAGAAAAAAGCTTGATTCATCACTTCCCTAGTTTTGATTGTTTCCCCTGAGCTCTAAATCATATCCATGATGTGATGTGTAAGGATATTTTAATGCATCAACCAGCCAGAAGAAACACAAGCCATTTCTGATTGCTTCTCTTAAAGGAAAAAGCTGTACTTTGCTACTATCACTGCCCTTCTACAGGCCTGTGTAAATAAAGAATTGGAGTTCCTCACATAACTTTCTTCATATCAATCATTACCAAGTCAGACAGCTCTATTAATAGCCTGCAGAGATCTACAATCCACAGCTTGGTCCAGTTTACAAAAGCACCTGGGTAAGACCCCAATGAAAGGGTAGTCACGGTCTGGTCTGTAGGGAATCCTTAACTGGATGGAGCTGCCATCATCATCCTAATTTGGACAGAGCTACTTTTGTCATTGCCATTTCATTTGGACTTTGTGGGCTGCTGCTGTGTCAAGATACCGTTTATATGATGGTTGGCTTATCTCAGAATTGATGCCCAGCAGCTGAAATTGTATAAAGCAGTAAAGAGCTGTCCTCTGCCATGAACTGGTGAATTAGGCCGATGGCAACTGGCGAGCAGAGGTTGAAACAAAGGAGAAGCAGAGGGGAGCAGACATGTGGGTTTGCAGCCTCCATCCCAGCCTCCCACACTCTGAGCAAGCAGGCTGGGTAACAGTGGAAACAAGCCCATCAGGTTGACCCCAAGGATGGGACAGTGGGTCTGGAGGCCATGGGCAGACGCACTGGGGGGACACACAGGGTGAAGATGAGAGACAGGTGGGGAGAACTGCAGGTGCTGGCAGGGGAGCACCACAAGCCCCAGGCGGAGCAGCCTGCTGTGGAAATGGCCCAGTCAGCAGCACCCATCAGTCAGGGGAACAAGGGAATACATGATTGAATCCACGGAGGAGATTAAAAAGAATAACCAAAAAGAAAGGAGACCAACAACTGGATTTTACTTTAAGAGTTAAGCTGTCAGTGATTAGTGACAGCTAAAAGGACACCATCAAAAGAAGGTAGATTTCACCCTAAAAGTGAGACCCCAACATATAAAGGAAACAGAACATTTCAGCAGTCTTCTGTCTCTCCCCCTTCACTGAGCACTTTCACAGGGTCCAGGAAGCCCAAGAGAGAATACAGGAAAAGCCATTCTCCTTCCTCGGAGAAATGCAGGACAGTGATCTTTCAATTACTCTGGGATGCAAACATCTGGATGAAAACTCTTTTTTTTTTTTTTTCTTTCTGATGAAGCAACAAAATCAAAATTTATCATTTCCATTTATTCTGCAGCTACAGAGGATAAAGATATTTAGAAATGTCTTCTCATAGCTATTGAATTGCATGTGTTTTTTCATTTTTCTGAGTTTACATCACTTCACTGGATGTGAAGTGACCAGTTGAAAGTCTACAGCAACTGTTTTCAAAAAATAACACATCATTAAAACTTTCTTTAACAAAACGAAGGCTTTGGGCATCAAAAACATGGCCATATTCTTTCTGTTTTACTCCAGAGCACAAGAACGTTCTGAATTCACACACAAGAAAACCAAAACTAATGTTATGTTAAATTAATGTATTTTCTTAGAAAACTTCATTTTGCACCAAGTAACTTCTCTCAAAAATATACATATGAAGAAGTTCAAAGAACACAGCTTGTAGTAGTATTCCTAATATCACAGATTTAGAAAGCAAACCAAAAAACTTGAGATAAACATACATCTCATGCTATTAAAGTTGCACTGTGGTGCTCCCTTCCCCCTGAGAGATTATTCTGAATCTAGGGCTCCTAGATGACTGCAAGCAGTAAGGGTCTCTTGAAATTAAGATCAAATGTGAAGGAAATGCAAAGTGGTTTGTGACCTCTTCCTGTCCACAGAACCAATTACATTACTGCCAAAGCATTCTGTGTTTTAATTGCTGTTGGAGATTTCACTGTATCCTGAAAAATAAAATTCTGTTTCCTTTTCAATTAGTGCCCAAGAGACATTTGAGAACAAAACTGCATGAAAACAATAACAATACTAGAGGTTCCTTTGAAAAGAGTGCCTCTTAATTTTCTTAATTTCATGCATTTCCCAAGAGAACACAACACCTACTTCTTTGCCTATCCTATGTTCCCTACAATTCCCAAATGTACCCCACTAATTTTCAGTCCACTGAAAACCTCTGCAGAGTGAAGAAAAACAGTAACTTTGTAGAGAAAATATTGACTCAAACCCCTTGATTCAAAGCCCTAGGGTATCAAAAGATTAGTTCCATTTAAGGACTCTACTAAAGGTGACTTTCAGCTACTTCATTACTGAAATGCAAAGCAAATAAATCCTGCTATCCAAAGCAGCGAAAAAATCCAATGCAGAAGCTGTTAGAAAGCAAGCTGGTTTGACACCCAACAAACCAGCAGTAAGAGACCCAAACAGGCATTAATAATTACTGTTTCAGTGACAAAACAGCTTCCATCTACATCTTCCAGAGGAAAAACAAAACAAAACAAAACAAAACAAAACAAAACAAAAAAACCCAAAAAACCCCCCTCAACATTTTATTGCAATCTCCAGATGAAAAAGGAACTGCTGAAAATAAAACTCTTTTGCCATGTGAGATCCCACAAGGATGCCCTCAAGCATACAATGAACCAGATAAACAGGACCATGAGGAAAAGATCTGGTGAGCATTCCTGCCTCTTCCAGAGGTTGCCAGGAGCCAGAGACCCTCAATACACACAGCCATGATTTGGGAGGTTTCACACCAACCCCTAAATCCAGAGCTCCTGCCTCAGTGCAGCATAACTGTGGCCCACACTGGGCACTGTCATCAGTGGGAGGGCTGGGGATGCTGCAGGTTCACCCCACATGTAATGGGGAGAGGAGTGGGGCACAAGGTGTTGGGTGTGCAGAGTGGTCACAGAGAGCCATGGCCATGGAGCAGGGGAAGCTCTAAATTCACTGGAGCCAGCCCCAGGGGAAAAAAAAAAAAAAAGCCTGACAGTATCAAAGGATCAACAGTATTAAATCCACTCATAAACCACTCCCAAAAACTCCTTATAAAACTCAGGACTGGAAATAGTGAGGAAGTGCTACTGTCACTAGACTCTGTCTAGTAGGATGACCCTGGCTGGACAGCAGGTACCCACCAAAACCCACTCTATCACTCCCCTCCTCAGCTGGACACAGGAGAGAAAATAGCACAAAAGGCTTATAGGTCAGGATAAGGACAGGGAGAGATCATGGACTCAGTTACTGTCATGGGCAAAACAGACTCAACCTGGGGAAAAATTAATTCATTACCAATGAAATCGCAGAAGGGCAGTGAGACATGAAACCAAATCTTAAAACACCTTCCCCCAACCCCTCTCTTCTTCCCAGGCTCAGGATCACTCCTGAATTCTCCCTTTCCTCTGCCTCTGCATACGGAAATGAGGAATGGGGGCTGCAGTCAGTTCCTCACATGTCTCTGCTGCTCCTTCCTTCTCAGGGGGAACAGGACTCAGCACTCAAGGAGCAGCCTCAGTAGTGCTGAGTACAGAGGGACAATCACTGCCCTGGTGCTGCTGGCCACACTATTCCTGACACAGGCCAGGATGTCATTGGCCTTCTTGGCCACCTGGGCACACACACTGGCTCATGTTCAGACGGCTTTTGACCAGCACCCTCAGGACCTTTTCCACCAGGCCACTTTCCAGCCACTCTTCCCTCAGTCTGTAGCACTGACTGTGGGTTTATTGTGCATGCAGAGCCCCAGGCCTTATTGAACTTCAATACTGTCAGACTCAGCCCATTGATCCAGCCTGTCCAGATCCCTCTGCAGATCAACATTCCCTCCCAACTTGGTGCCATCTGAAAACTTACTGAGGGTGCAGTCAATCCCCTTGTCCAAATCATTGAAGATATTAAACAGGACTGGCCCCAGTACTGAACCCTGGGAGCCCCACTGGTGCCCAGTTGCCAACTGGATGTGATTCCATTCACCACCACTCTCTGGGCCTGGCCATCCAGACAGTTTTTAATCCAGTGAAGACTGCAGCTGTCCAAGCCATGGGAAACCAGTTTCTTCAGGAGAACACAATGGGAGAAAATTTGAAATAGTTTATTAAGTCCAGGTAAATGACATCCACAGTCTTCCTCCCACCCACTAAGTGGATTGCTCTGTCACAAAAGGTGATCATGTTGCTCAAGCAGCACCTTCCTCTTTTTAACCCCTGTTGGCTGGCCTGATTCCCTGCTTGTCCTGTACAGGTTGCATGACAGCACTCAAGATGCTCTGCTCCATGCCCTTCCCTGGCATCGAGGTCAGGTGGAATGTTTGTAGTTCCCTGGAGATACCTCAGCAGTTACCACTGGCCAGAAATGTAGTTACTTGGCTTTCTGTCTTTTCATCCCTGTATCACAGTGCGGGGGGGAGAGGTAGTGAATATGGTTTCCACAATGCTGAAAATGAATGCAGACCTCACATGTGAGTATTTGGCATAGACTTGTTCAAGCTGCTGTCTAGCCAGTACTTATAAGTGCACACAGAGCACAAATGAAAAGACAGTAACTTGTGGAAACTTCCTAATTGGCTTTGTTGGCATAGATGGATTACTTTCCAAACATGAAAGGCAGAAGGGTCTTCTATCAGTCTCTGAAGTGCAGTATTTTTTATTTTTATTACGCATTACCTACACAAAAGCCTTATTCTGTGATTAAAAGGACTTTGGGAAACAAACCAGCAGCCAGAATTAGAAATGCTGACTGAGGAGCAGACATAGAGATTGTTGTAATTCACGTATCGGCCAAAACTCTCAGATCAGCAATAGTCCACAGATGTGGTGTGTGGATGCTGCAACAGTCAGTTGACCTGGAGCTAATTTTCTTTAGAATCACTGAATATCTCAAGCTGTAAAAGACCCATAAGGATCATTGTGCTAAACTCTCTGCTCCTCACAGGACTAACTAAACCAAATGGCTAAGAGCATTGTCCAGATGTTCCTTGAGCTCCGGCAGGCTTGGGGCTGTGACCACTTCTCTGGGGAGCCTGTTCCAATGACTGACCACCCTCTCAATGAAGAACCTTTTTCTAATGCCCAATCCCAACTTCAATAATTGTTGTTAGATCACCTTAGAGGTTACTATCAAGAGTAACTAACAAGAGTAACATAGAGTAGATTTTTTTGGCTATATTAGCTAGGAGAAAGAAATTACATTTGTATTTGCATCAGAAACCCCAACACAGGATGTTTTCCTGCCAGGAAGCAGAACACTTATCACTTACTATCTACTGATTTCTCTTTAACCACAGACCAACACTTAGCATTTAAATAATTTCAAAAAAGTGTTTCAGGAAGAAAAACTCTTTTCTGGACATATTCACAAATATTTGGAATAGCAAGGAATAAACCTTACATGGATACTGCTTTGGCTGGCATTCACCTTAGCTCACATGACAAATCTGCATTGTGGCACTTAATTCTAAGCTCACTTCCTAATCTCTATCGGGGGAAAAAAACCCCCCTGCTTTTAGAATAAAATTTCTTTGATTTACATTATATTACTACCTTAGGATGAGATGAATCAAGCTACAAAATTTCCTTTAAATGGTTGTCTAGAACCATTTATTCAGAGAATTTGGTGTTATGGATTCAACATATGCTTTGAGTAAAGGAGATAATCAATTTCCTGATGCATGAGTTCCTCACTAAGGCAGTGCAAGAGACTGAAATGTTAAAGGTTAATGACTCAAACAATTGGCCACTTGCAAAAGCAGCAGGATGCTATGCTCTAATCTGCCTCAGGAGTGGGTCCAGGCAGGTAGCATCAAAGAATTATTTGAAAAGTAGTACCTGGTATATTGTATAAACAACAGTCAAAAATCCTTCTCTTCATTACAAAGTTATGACGTTCAATATTATTATAGTAATAAAAAAGAACTGAAATGCACCTAAATTTTACATGAATTCCACAGAAATAACTAAGAGCTACTTCAGAACTGTTATCCAATATAACTATACATAAGACCATTAGCAATAATTACATAGTTTTGAATCAATGCATGTTTGCAAC
Organism: Regulus satrapa; assembly: GCA_013396955.1. Lineage (NCBI taxonomy): Eukaryota > Metazoa > Chordata > Aves > Passeriformes > Regulidae > Regulus > Regulus satrapa. The sequence continues at coordinate 164,396 of VWZN01017261.1, read as the reverse complement.
TCAAAGGATGGCCATATAAAAAGTAACTTACAGGCCCCTTCAAGGACACCAAAGACAAAAGCTAGAGCACTCTGATGGAAATAAACTGAATGTACTAAAAGTAGCAGAAACATTTTAATAGAAAAACATGTTAATTCCTCCAGAGTTCATCATCTGTTTATTTCCTAATTTGCTGAGGTGATACAACCAGGCTGTTAACTTTAAGGAGATAATACACTGCTAGACACAAACTGTTCTGAAGTGGGAACTAGCCTGGCCAGCAAGGTTTCTCCTTGTGGCTGTCTAAAGAGAATGGCTATTATGTACATTCCCTGAGGAGTTCCATTTTTCAATGCCTTCAACAACAGGCACAAACTGACTAGCAGATGCTTCCATCTGAACATCAGGAAACATTTTCTTTACAGGGAGGGTGGCCAAGCTCTGGCAAAGGTTGCCTATGCAGGTTGTCGAGTCCTTGGAGGTATTCAGAAGCCAACTGGACACTCTCCTGGGAAAACAGCTCTATGTAGCCCTGCCTGGGCAGTGAGGTTGAAGGTCCCTTTCAACCTCAATCCTCCTGTGATTCTAAGATGTTTTTAGAAGTTCTAGAAACTACTTTGTCTTTGGGTTCTGCTGCTTATGCTCTAAAATCTAAACTCTTTTTCAGTTTACCAGCTATTTCACATCCAGGAAAACTGGGTGCAACATCCATTTAAGTCTCAAAAGTTACTTTTTCATTTCTATGTTTAATCTGGATATTAAAAAAAACTGGAAGATGGGGGAAGGAATGTTCTTCCCTGTGTCTCTGTACTATACATGTACAGGCAACTGTGCATGAAACAAAGAGAGAATAAGAGACAGAAGGAAATATAGGGGGGTAAGGGTTTTTGTTTGACTCAATACTGTGTCACAGCCTCTCTGAACCTTGTAGCATGATCCCAAAGCAAATAAATGACTGGTGACTAATTATTATGACTAATTTTTAATTTTTTTTTTTTTTTTTTTTGGCAAGACATCATTCCAACACATTTGCAGGATGCTAGCACTAAAATGATATTATGGCGTATTTGTGCTTACCAATTAATTCATTTGGAAAGTAACACTTCTTCCCACCACCTCCCTTCCCAATTAAGCAGGATACAATGCTGTACTTTTGGGAATAAATTAAAAATAAAAGAAATTAAAACTGTGTTCATTACTAATTAATGTTTTTGATAATGTGAAGGCATTCAAGGAAGTCTTCTGAATTCAGAAATAAGATACGTTTGTATCACATGAGAGTGTTGCAATACTTTTGTGCAGAAGAAAGTTAAGCAAACATTGACAACTATAAACATTTCAAATTTGGCACACCTAGACAATTTACAGTAGGAAACCATGAAAAAATTTCTGGAAGAACACTGCTGTTAATAGGTTCAACAAATCTTAGAATTCCCAAAAAACTCCACAAAACAATCTAAATAATTTTAATAATATTTAAACTAAGTAACGCTTTGTTAAGACTACTCTGAGACTACTGTCACACACACAAAAAAGTATTACAGAAGTTGCAGCGCAGTTATCTGGAAAGAAATTAAAACAAAACACTACAATCAGAAGTAATCAATGTGCTTTCCAGGAAAACAAAGCTTGTCAAACAAATATGATACTTAATCCTGAATATATTTTTTGTTCCATGAAGCTGAAATTATGCTATATAGACAAAAACCAGAAACACAAAAAACCTGCAAGATTAACTGGTCATTCTCAACAAATAATCTTTGATAGAAAATCATTATCAAAGAGCTGTTTCCAGTGAAGTTACGAAAGACAACATTATTAAAAGCTTTCACTGGTAATTTGGAAGTAAATATAAAATCTTGGCTGATGAAATTTGCAGATGACAGTACCTGGTAAGATGATAAACAGTGATAACAGCAGCAATTCCACAGCTGAATCTGCATTACTATGATAAACAGCATTAGGCTGTGCTCATTCTAACAAAGACAAATGTCCCCACAGCAAGGAATGAAGATCTAAACCCAGGAAAGGAACACATGCTAACATGAGCACTCAATGTACAAAATTAGAAATTACTAGGAAAATTTTACCTAGGTATTAAAAATACCAAATCTTTAACTATACTGTATATTATATGGAAATCCTGTATACCATATTTTAAGAAGGCTTCTGGAAAACTGATGAAGGCATTAAAAAGAGCCATGAAACCTAAGAGAGGTATTTGAGTAAAAGTTCATGAACTCAATTTGTTTGACATCCAAAATGAAACTGAGAAGTGATTTGATTGTTACATTTAAGTATCACCACAAGGAGAAACTGCAGGATATTAAGGACCTCTTTACCCCTGTGGGGAGAAGCATAAAAAGAATCCATGGCTGAAACCTAATACCAGAAAAAATTCAAATGAGACGTGAGGCACACACTCATCACTGTGAGAGCAATGAACCATTGCAACAAACAGGCAAAGGGAAGCATTTTCATTCTTCATGCACTCAAACCAGGACTGGACATTTCTCTGAAAGCCATGGGCTAGCTGAACACAAGTTATGCTTTGGTCAAATAAATTACTGAGTTCATTACAGCTGTAACAGGGAGAAACTTGATGGCTTGTGATATATGACTGATGAGACTAGATGAACTAACATCCTCCCCCCTAAGGCCAAACTTTATTAATTGATTTATCTGTGCTTTATGCTGCCATCCATTGCTGGGGTATCTGAGCACTTTCCTATTAAATCAATAGCAAAATCCTTAATGTACTTCAAGGAGCTTTTGAAACGTCTACTTCCAGGAGTAAAACTAATTAGGGGAGAATTTTGAGGAGCTCAGAAGGTCTGTATTTATCGTTTTTGTTAACGACTGAGTATTACTGTATTTTCTTTGTGCTTACAGAGTATTCTGAAGCAGTGAGGCAGTGATTTCAGTGAGGCACAGTACTGTTGAATGGTTCTGTTTAAGAAACTCAGTTCAGTTTGTCTCCTCTAAATCCTGCCAAGGTGCCAGTGGGTATCATGACAAAACTCTCTTCATTTTCCTGTGCTGTTCAGGGTAATGGACATTTGTTTTAATGACACACACAAAAAAATTTGCATCTTCAGAGAGTCATAATTTAGATGAAAATTAAGATGGTATTAATACTGGTATGCATAAGGCACCACATAACTTACTCCTTAAAAATTACACCTTTTCAGAGACATAAATTTCTATGCAGAGAACAAGCACTTTCATATCTAACAGTTATAAAATTATGGCATAGGATGTGCTGTTCTCAAAATGTATTCTTTTTGCAAAAAGGTATTAACTGAAGCAGGGTCTCTAAAATTTATAAAAATATTTAAGTTTATTTTGTACAAATATATAAAATTTCCCAAAGTATTATTTGACAAATGTAAACTAAGAAAGTGACTTCTAATTAATTTAGAGATTGAGGTATAGCATATAAAAAACACAGCACATTTGCTAGCTTCTTCATTTTTCTTACAACAGCAGACCTTTAATGCTTTATTCTTCAAGTTAAATCAATTTTCATTAATTACACCCTATACTTTTGGGCAAAGAATAATCAAAATAGGCAAAATAGGATTACTGCAAAAATAAGATATTGATCTCATTTTTAAGCAGTGTCCTACCATCACTAATTTTTGCTCAGTTTATTCATTGCTTTTATGGTGAACAGTGAAGAAGGTACTTCTCAAAATCCTGTGCACTTCAATGGGGCTATTTGCAGCTGTTAATTTTTTAGCCAGAAAAATTTTATATACTGTGCACTCCATTGCATACAGCAATCCCTCTAAAACTTTGTCATAAATCTGCCTTTTGAAGTTCATAAATCAATTTTCTCTCCTTGTACCTTCACAGAAAGAAGAGTTGATTAAAGATTGCTTCTTCCTTAGAGGTTGTCCAGCACCTACAGGAACAGGGCAGAGACCAAGCCCTTCTCTGACACCAGGTGCCCTGGCAGCCAGGTGCTCACGCTGCTCTCAGAAGCCCTGCTGAGCCTGTCTGCCTCAGGCAAGCAGAATGGCTCCTTTTAATTGTAATGCCTTCCACAGCCAAGCTTTCTTCCTGAAAGCATGCCTCTGGTAAAAAACCTTTATCTCTACAGAGAAATAAAGACTATAAAAATTTTGTCTACACAAAGCTGAAAAGGGAAACTAAATTTATTCCCCAAGTTACAATCAAGAAACACAGAGCACTGTCTATGAACTACACTGGGTCGAGGACACGCTTCCTTGCCCAGTCATGGTGCTCACGCAGCAGCTCTGTGGAGAAAGCAGCAGGCCTGCTCCAGGGAACCCTTCTGGCTGGAACTAGTACAAGGTAAGTAGTACTAGTTTTCTTACCTCAGCAAACAGTTCTGAAAGCACACACCTGGCAGCAGAACAAAACTGCCAGTGAGACCCAGAAATACCAGGACGGTAAAGTGACACCAACCCCTGAAGGCAGCAAGCAGACTGGAGGGGTAGTGAAGAAATGAGACATGCCAGGAACAACAAGCAGAAAGGGTGAGAGGCAGTAAACCCCCAACACACCAATTTTACGCACAGGACTGATGACTAATATAAAATCAAAAGACAAACCCATATAAAATCAAAAGACAAACCTATATAACACACTTTGGGTAGGAAAACTGGGGGGTTTTTATTTCTTTGGCTTAGATCTGCAATCTAAATTCACCTTGAATAATACCATCTGTGGCATAAAATGTAAAACAAAAGAACAAACTAAAACATAACAAAATATTTTAAAATTTTAAAAAACCCCAGCAATGCCAGTGACTAGTCAGAACTGCACTGAATAGTTGACAAAAATTTCATGAAATTCAATAGGCAAGCAGAGTTTCCTAGACACCAGCTGCTCAGTGAGACACAGTAGGTCAGCATTATAAAGCTAAAACATCAGCTTTAATTAAATTTTATTTCCTAGTCTTAAATCATGAGTTAAAACGGATTATATTGCTTTAATTTTCTTGGAAGCCTAAAAAACATGCCCTAAATACTCATTAATTCAACAACAAAGATTTGTAATTTAGGATAACTTCTACATCTACTTTTGTATTCCAAAGCTATTCTTATAAATATTACAGACTGATTTAATGTGAATTACTCTGGTAAAATGTGTACAGAAATGACTGGCAGAACATTAACATTCATAAGACACAGAAGAAAAAATGGACCTGTTGCACCCAGATTATAATTCTAAAAATGAGGGCATTATATTAAATAACCCAAAGGAAGAACAGTGAGGGAAAGTCACCTCCCAGAACATGAAGGTAGTAGAAAATGCTAATAAATTGCTCATCTCAGTTTAAGAATAATTATAAGCTTAATTATAAGCTTTAATACAAGCTGCATAAAATAAGCCACTAAGGAAGGCACGAAAAGCATTTTTAACTATCAGACTTGAGAAGTCCTGTTTGTAGACCTGTTTTGGTAAAACAGCTTAAGGAAACTGTCCTGATGTCCAATCTATGAGTACAGGCCCATGACCCATGTTCCTAAATGAGGGTGCTAATGTGCTAATCCCTGGCTTTGACCCAGCCTCTGAAATTTGGTTTAGTTGTTGATTTTTGAGGGTCATGTGGAATTCAAAGACAGCAGGCCAGGATTTAAGACGGAGATGCAAATCCCTGCATCATTTCCGCTCCCCCTTTAGCATGACCATTAAGAAACAAGTAAGACCAGTACAATACAGCAGCAAAGTGGCAGTTTAAAGAGTTTAAATAGGCTGATATCAAGGATCCACCCTGACAAGTTACAGTTCTTTTCATTGAAATTCACAGTAAACAAGGAATAAATATTTTAAGAATTATCTGCCCATCCCTCCACATAAGGAGCTGACACTGGGAAAAGTCAAGTAATTTGACAAATGAAGGACACTAACCCTTATATCCACCAAATCAGAAATTAGATTCAAGGATACTATTTCAAAATTGTTAATTTTATCTCAGAAGTCTGTAGTTATCTGGCTCCTGTTGTGAAAAACTGTGCATTCCTTGTTCTCTATTTTATTCCTATGGATTAGCTGGAAACTAAAACAAGGAAATTAAATAAAAGATGGACACCTTAGAGCAGCCTTTCAGTACCTGAAGGGGGCCTACAAGAGAGCTGGAGAGGGACTTTTTACAAAGGCATTAGTGACAGGATAAGGGAATGGCTTTAAACTGGAAGAGGGAAGGTTTAGATTCAGTATCAGGGAAAGAACTTTTTAATGTGAAGATGATGAGATACTGGAACAGGTTCTCCAGAGCCGTTGTAGATGCCCCATCCCTGGCAATGTTCAAGGCCAGGTTGGATGGGGCTTTGAACAACCTGATCTAGTGGGAGGTGTCCCTGCCCAGGAGAAGGGGCTGGAACTAGATGAGCTTTAAGGTCCCTTCCAACCCCAACCATTCTATGATTCTATGATCTGTAAGTGGGAGTAGACTAAGTCCCTGGTTTGTGCAACTAGAGTGACTCCCAGATATAGGAGAAGCATTTAAAATCCAGATTTAACAGAACTGATGGTCATTACTTTGATTAAAGAAACTTGCAACCATATGGATGAAGTAGGCAGGCACCAGCCATGCCTCTATCATAAGAGAATAGATAATCAGGGAAGAAACTACCAGATGATCACTCAAAAAATGTAATAACTTTACTAATGGCTGCAAACTTCCTCCTACCTGAACATCATCAAACAGCAGTCTGAAGAAAAAATAAAATCCAACCACAGCAGGACTACAGGTCCTACTTTAATTACAGGTTTCTGCTAAGAGACCTGTAATAATACCTCCTGCAATTTTTATAATCATTCAAATGAAAGAAGAGCTTAGTGATTATCTTTTAAAAGCAGTGCAGGGAAAAGGCAGAAGGGAACATAAAGAAGCCCTGCAGAAATTTGCGAGCAAATATACAGGAAGATGCACATTCATACGTTTAAATGAGGACTCTCTCAAGAATTAACTGCAGCTGTGCATAAAACAACTGCAAAAAATGAAGAGAGACAACTGAACTTAAACTCAAGAATTTCCAATTACTCAATATTCCTTCAAGAAACTTAAAATTTTAATAGGCCCACAAAGGCTTGAAAAGGCATAGGAGACCAACATATCTTATATTTCATGACAACTCTGCAGGACAAGCTGTTCTTATATAGATCCACTAAATGGTTACAAGAGAGAGATTTTGAGAACTACTTTAAAATTAAATTTCTTCCTCACTTCCTGAAGTGGAAAATTCACTACTACTTCAGTAAACATCTTCTGTTTTGAAACCTGAGTAATGGTTTTGAATACTCTACTAGGACTACAATACAACTGTGAGGTAACCTGCATTTCTACAGGAAATTAGCCTGCATTACTTAGGATTTGGCAGCTGAACACAGAAAGCAAGCTGTCGAATGTTTCTCCGTAGTGTTAAAAAGCTGAAACAACATTTTTTTGTTCTCTTAAGGAAACCTAGGCTGCATACACTTGTGTTTAGTTATTTTTTACTTGCTGGGTTCACACTTTGCCCATTTGGACAATTTGAGCAAATAATTTGTCTGTTACCCATGCAAAACTCTATAGGAATTTCAGTTATTCTTCTCAAATATACAGAAAAAGGCAGCTGGACAAAACTGAACTTCCAAAAAAGGAAACAGAAGATATTCAAAGAGATTACAAATAAAACAGAAAAATTTCCTGTGCATAGAAAAATGCTCAGACTGACAGCAACAACCCCATAAGAGAGATACAAGATCTTTCACAAGACCCATGGTTATGAGAAGTGCCTTCCCACTACTTTCTACTTCTACTGTCTCTGCTACAGAAGAATCCACTTTCTGCTAATATAAGTCATACATTCACATTACAGTTCTCTGCAACTTCTTTTAACACACAAAATCATTGGAGCTATTTCAAATGCCATCTATTGACAAAGTAGTGGAGTGGGCAGGAAGGCCACGATAATTACCTTAATCACATGAGATACCATGAGGAAAAAAAAAGTTAAAATAGTAACTATTCAAAAATTATAATTTACTAAAAAAAAAAAACCAAAAAAAAAACCAAACTGGACAAAACGCCTATACATTCATTTTAACTATACATGAATATTCCACTTAATCAAGAAAAAAAAATAATCATACTGTCAGTAAATGGATATTGTTAGACCTGTTTGATAGCTGAAAATCTTTCAACTTGAACCAGAAAACAGACAATGAAAAATAATTTAAGCTTTCTAAGGAGTAGAAATTTTTTATATATCTGTACATTTGGAGAGACCTTTATAAACCAGGCAGAAGAAACCAGAAATCTAGTGTTTTCCCACAGATAAACTGAAGTTACCGCTCAGTTTCACTCCATTTAATCTGCCACAAACACCATCAGAGAGCCATAAATGTGAGTTAATAAGCAGCAGTAATTCATTGTTACTTCCACTCAAAAAAAGAGCCCAATAATGCACATACAGCTAACACATTACACCTTCAGCTATACCCCTTACTTATTCTGGTTCTAAACCTTCCAAGCAGACCCAGACCATATCCTCCTCCTACCACTAGATCGGAGCCACTCCCTTTTCCATGCTGTGTAGATAGGAAGTATAATTTGGGAGGAGGAAAAGAAAGACAGGTGGCAACTTAGTCATCCTGATATGTAAAGTGTACAGACAGAAAGGGTAGAAAGCCTGAATGGTTGGAGTGTGTGTGGTATGGACAGAAATCTGGTACAAATTCAGAAATACACTGACAGTTCAGTCTTCCAATCAGCATTTTGCCAGAAGTTTATAACTTGACCAAATTTAGATCGAAATCAGCACAAGGCAACTCCATACTCTTTTAAAATGTTTAAAAAAAGAATAACGAAAAATATTTTTCCCCCTCTAAACCTGTTTTCTTAATCCTTTCCAAACTTAAGCCAAAAGCTTACCAAAACCAATTCAACCAGCATTAAAGATCACCTCAGTCTGAATTTCGGCAAAACTGCAAATAACTGGACAGACATTTTCATAAGGCTTATACAGCCTTATTAACTGGCAGTGGCACAAACACCACACACAAAGATGTTTCAGTCCCATCAAGGGAAGGCTTGCTTTTCATACTGTCTACAAAGTGTGATAAAAGTTCATCCAAGTAAGATAATAACATCTTCACAAAGATCTCTTTACCTTGACACTGTGATCCCTTTAAGAGACAGAATAATGTTACCACGACACTAATCAAGCATGAGGAATAGATTTATCTTCAGTTAACCTCAATGTATACTTCCTGATGTTTACATTTTTTCTATCAAACTTAACATTTTATTATAACTTTATAACAAAGAAATCATTAAAAATGGGATTCCTAAAGGTCTGTGCTTTATTAGTATTTACTATAGTTGTAGAAAAAGCAGTTTTTCTAAAACTAGACAGCAATAAGGATTCCCATGTTAGATGTAAGCTCTACACTTCCAGGCATCTAACCTTACCAATCAGGTGTTGAAATGTTTGGGAGCATAACTGGTTGCTATCACACTATCTGGATTCCCAGGCTGTTCTCTGTTATAAGAGAAACATTCCCAAATGTCTTCCTTATAAGCCAGATTTGGGTTTTTGTTTGTAAAGGCAGGTTGTTTTTCTAAATATAAAACACGGGGATTAGAAACTAAAAATGTATTTGAAACAGACAAATACTCTGGAGAATTACTTAATGGAAGCTACTTGTTTCTTTTAAAAGTTGTCTAGAGTGTTCATGAGTGTTAACCTGGAGGTGATCTGAGATGAGCAGTTTTCATTTATATTTAAAAAATTAATCAAAACCTATGGCATAAGGCCACATTCTGCTATCTGTAATATGCTAAGTAAACATTTCTAGACATCAGCACAAATTAGAATTTTTGTCCTACAATAAACATCAATATTAATTCTTTTTATTCTACTCCCCCACGAAATTTGAAATTTAAGTGTAAAGACTGCTGCTAAAGTCCACATTCTCCTTTTTATCTTAAATGGTCCATTAGGTTTTAAGAGTATTGTAACATGTCTACAACATGCTAAAGATAAATTCAAAGCAGAAAGTTTCTGCAAATACAAACACAAAAAAACAGTCAAAAGATTTTTTTAAATACAAGCACATACTACAAGTAAAAAGGAAAGCTGAAGACAAATTGATATAAAAATCAGTATTTATGTAAAAAAATAATGCACTGCATATTGTAAAATCAGTCAGTTACAGTATTCACCTTCACAGAGATTTCTACATTTTCAGGCTTCAAAAGATTACATAGCAAGGAAAAGAGACCTACATGAGAGGCAGACTGCTTCCGAGATTCCACCCCAAAAACTGATACCCTGAGCCCGCAGGGAAATCAGAAGCAGGATACAAACTCTGCTGACAGTGGAATGTGTTTTTGTACTGCTAAAGCATTTGTCCAGCTCACGTGGATCTGGAAGTCAGAGCCAGTCTATCTTTTACAAGGAAACAGCTACAAAAATTCAGCTTCTAAAATGGGGTTGGGATGAAGGTGCAAGCCAGTGAGTGGCTCCTCCATGTTCAACACACGGGAACTATCCTGGAATACAAAAGCTCACTTTATGAAGACTTCATCTCACTTAGACAGTTCATCTAAGTTCATACATACTTTACAAATACATTTCATACCATGCAAATTTAAATGTTCTACTGTAACACTAGAATTCAGCCGTTTTCTTCATAATTTTCTCCGGAGAAAAGGTTTTTATTACTTAAACAGAAGTTTTTTCCACTAAGGTAATTGGAGGAAGCCTAATCATTACCTGCTGCAAATCATTATCACCCTATCGACAGTAATGTATTCATTTAGTTGAGGGTCTGCCCCAAAACTATTTTAAAGCCATTTATTTTTTAAAAAATTATAACGGGATATATTCCCCAAAAAACCCATCTACTATACTGTCTGATGAAGCATCAGAACTCTCACTACAGCTCTTCACTTTTAGGTACTACATACTCTATAACAATAATCAGGTAATAATTCCTAGTACGGAAATACAACAGCAACAGCTTTCCACCACTGAGCTTTTTTTCTACTTTCAAAATGCCCAATAAAGCTGCAAAACCATGACATTTTTCAAAGGTATTGTAAGAAAAGCAACTTCAAACTGGATTTTTACTTAAAATCCCCTCAGTTCTGCTCCACCTTTTGGTGCTAATGGCTCTACAATGTTGAAACAAATTATTTTTAAGTCTCTGTATTTACTAACAGAGAAAACTAGTATCACATACTAGTCATTAATTTCTCAGAAAATCATATTTATAGTGTGCAGTTTACATCTGAGATAAATGAAACAAGATTGTCAAAACAGTACTTCAACATGTAAGAGATGAACATACAAAGGCACATACAGATTGTCAATGATTAAAACACATTTCTTTGACAAGAGAGTATTTTCTGCACTTGTAAACAACTTTGTTTACATAAAGGCTCACACCTTTAAAGTGAGGTTAGTGCTGCTGACTCAGTTATTGCTACATTCACAGTTTAAGAGAATTTTAGACAATATATGAGGTACACTCCCAAAAAGAGCCATCTTCATTTCTTCCTTGTTCATTTATCATTAGATAACTGAATTATGCAGACTAAAAGTACTGACCATAGAAGCCAGTAACACCCAAATCATCAGATATGAGACAAACATTAGCACTGATTAAACTTCAAAACAAACCAGAAAGTCAGCTTTGCAGAAAAAAGTTCTGTTCTTCATTACATGAATACTTTCTTCATTTTTCTGTAGGCTAAGTAAACTTTTTTTCCGGGTACATTAAGAGTCCATTCAAGCTGTAATAGAATTCTTGCACCTTTTGACCAGCTATGTTAATTCAGTCTCTTGATGTAACAGCTAGGAGTCAAAAATCACCTTCCCTTTGATCTTCTGGCATACAAGTCTCTTATGCTTTTTGTTAGCTGCTTTGTGAATACTCTGTATACTCTTCCACAGTACGTGTGCATGGTTTTCTGTAATTCCTGCTCTAGGGGCTGCAGCAGCGAATGAACCAGGTCATCTCCAAAGGAATACTGCAAAGAGGTTCAAAAAAGTTAAAATTAATATAAAAGATTGTCATTACTCAGGTGTATTGGTTTTAGTAAAATTATTTTCAGCATCATACTTGCTGTCTACAGGTTTATTAAATGTTTTCAAGAACTCATGAGTGCTTCTAAATGCAGTAATTTAAAACACTCCTAAATTACAAAGGTATACTCCCATGCTTTCAATAAACCTAACAAGAAAGATTTTTTTTTAACATTAAGCAAATGAATATATTCAGACTGGCAAGGAGGAAACTTAAAATTACCTCACCCAATTAAAAAATTACAACTTTAAAACGATTTCTGGATTTTGTTTTTGTTGTTGTTGTCTTGTGGTAGCTTTCTCAAATGACATATACAAGCTTTTCGTAATACAATTCTTATCAAATTACAATGAAACAGTAGTATAAAAAGTGATACTGAAGTTTCATTAAACTGAATGATGGCCAAACACATACTATGCTTAACATGGGCATGAAATAAAGTTGTCATTAGCTCAACACTGCAGTGTTTTTTATAAACAAGTAATAAGTTAAAACAGCATTTTGAAGTAACATAATTTTGTTAATCTTATTACCATTGAATCAGTAGTGGTTTACATACTCTGACGTTCATGGACGAAATGGGATCATAAATAAAAGGAAATAATTTTTTGTTCTATTTTTGACAATGCTCAAAGGAAACAAGGAAATAATATTTTTATGGAAATACAATCACTTTCCCTGCAATGTATTCTCAGACCCCCAAAAGCACCCTTCTTCATTTTTATATCTATATGACAATTTGTAATAAAACAACATTAAAATATACTCTTGATTTTTGTAGGTTATACACACACAGTAGCCTGCTACATTAAAATGTGCATCAGTGCTAAGTTTTACAGCTCTTCAGTGAGTATACTGATGTAGTGATAAATAGTTTATTAGATGATTGACTTGCAGAATGAAGTCACTGTGCTTAGTATTTAAAGGAACAGCAACATATTAATACACTGAATTTCTGGAAGATGTCAAAACATAGGATATAAAAAAAAATTTGCAATCCAAATCTAGATACAATTAGGTATTAAAGTGTGGCAGTAAATACATGGAAACTTTGAGGAGATGGGAATTTTTCTGCACTTTAAAATCTCCAGAAAAATGAAGCTTCTGGAGATGGCTTGCTCAGCCTGGAGAAACAGATTGTCCCTCTCTACTCTGGACTGGGGCGGCCTCCCCTTGAGTAAGTAATGTGTCCAGTTTAGATCACAATATAGGAAGGGTATAAAGCTTTTAGTGTCCACAGAAGGACTACAAAGATGGTGAAGGGCCTTGTGGGGAAGCCTCACTGCAGTTACAACTTCCTCATGAGCAGAAGAGGAGGGGCAGGCACTGAACTCTGCTCTGCGGTGCCAGTGACGGGACCTGAGGGAATGGCCTGAAGCTGTGTCAGGGAAGGCTCAGATTGGATATCAGGAAAAGCTTCTTCACCCAGAGAATGGCTGGGCACTGGAACAGGCTCCCCAGGGCAATGGTCATAGCATGAAGGCTGGCACAGTGCAGGAAGTGTTTGGGCAATGTTCTCAGGCACATGGCGTGACTCTCAGGGATGGTCCTGCGCAGGGCCGGGTATTTGGATTTCAATGACCCTCATCAGCCCCTTCCTATTCAGGTATTCTAAGATGGCCAAATGTTCATGGAAACAGTTTATGGGGTGATTTATTAAATAAATGAGAACAAAGCCTTTTAAATAAACACTGAAAAAAATAGGCACTGTCTTAGAATCCTAACTGAGATATAGTCTACACTCTGTTTCAAAAGATGCTCTTCAAAACAGGAATATACTGGAACTCCATCCAAACAATAAAGGAGAAAAAATTACTGAAAAGAGAAAAAAAGTACTTTGCTGCAATCAAGATCCATATCAAGATACCAACAGGATACATGTACCATGGTAGATGCACATACATGAAAGAAGAACAGATACAATACAAAAATCACTTACATTTTTTATCGCTTCATAGACAGCCCTAAAAGTTGGTTGTTTATCATCATGGTAAACACCTCTATTCCCATGAAGAATAAATATACCCTCCTCTTCAGCTTCCCTACAATTGCTCCCATAGATGCAGTGGTCAGGCCGGTAATTCCATTGGCAAGGAAAGACGTAAAGACTTTCTGCGTGGAAAAATGAGAGCTCTGGGTTAAGTATCAAAATTGTTTCAGGAAATAAACCAATCTTCTCTTTATTTATTTAGGACAGCTTCATAAGTTTCTGTATAGTTGCTTTGAAATCTAACAGTTAATTACACTCCAGCAAGCTCCAGCACTGTCTCTCAAATGCTTTCAGGGAATTAAAGAAGTGAATAGTCCCTTGAATGCTTTCACCCAAAACCCTACTAATTGAGTATTTTCCTGGATTTTTTTTTCCCAGACTTTTTTTTTCCCCATGGAAAAGATAACTTCAGAATGTTAGTCTGAAAATCAATGTGGATTTACCTGGATTGTGAAAAAACATAATGTTCAATAGATCCTGATCACCCCATGTTATGTTCAACTTGTATTTCTTCAGCAGTGGCATCAGAATTTCTCCCCACTGTAACCGGACTGGTGTCATATCATTCTATTAAACAAAAGAAAGCAAAACAACACAATTAGGACAGTTACACCTACAGGGGAGGGAATGCCTTACAGAACTGCAGTGGCTTGCACTTCAAAGGTACAAATCTCAAATGTATAGAAAACTTCTTCCTTGTAAACCAAAAAGCCTATCTAAGGAAAACAGTTATGGACATTTCCAATATGCTTTATTACTCAACAATCAACTTACTGAAAAATTTCCCTCTAACATCTTGAACAAGAATTCTAAGAATAGCAAGGGATTTTTTACACAGCAGTAGGATCTGACACCAAAACTGCTTGTAAGTCATGCAGCAAGTAGATGAAGAGTATTTAAATACCCACGTGACATGCATTTTCTCTCTTTATCACAGAGTTTTAATATATACAGGTTCTAAAAATTCGAACCAGTTGAATAAAAAATTAATTCTTAAATAGTTCCACACACAGATTAAAAAAAGACTGGCTACAAAGCAGTGTACAAAAATACAGAAATCCTTCAAAGGTTTTTAGAAGCATTTTCATCAAGTTTAACTCATTTTTTTTAGTTACTGAACTTGAATTTTCACATCAACAGGACAACTTTTCACTAGCAAAATTCAGTAAGAACCAAAACAACAGCTGTTACCAAATTCCCAAATTCTTGATTTAGCAAAATCACTTCAAAAGAAAAGGAGTTCTTCTAAGGTTCTGGTTGAGGACAGCTACTTGGAGTAAATTGGCCTACACTGAATTCCTAACTGAATGTTAACAATGGGATTCAAATCTGCCGTTTAAACGGTTATATATTCTAAAGCTAATTTCTTTACACCTTATTTAAGCTCAACTAAAACAGGAAAGGAACAAGGTTGCTCACTTTGTACCCCGTACTTCACAGTTTTGAGAGTCTGAAGGGAATAAATCCCACAGAGAAAAAATTCCTGAACAAGTTCAAGCATTGTACCTTTGCTTGTTTTTAAGCTAGCTGTCAAAAAAAAATATTAGAACTCCAGTATGACTTAGGATTTGCATAGAGGAATGTTAAGAGACAGATTACCAGGAGCAAAATACTCCTTTGCTTTTGAGTTTGAGATTTACAGTATCAAAGACTTCTTTCTCTGAGCTTCACACTGACAGAGTAGAAAGTGCACAAAATTGCAGTTCAGTTTTTACTCTTCCCTCAAATCATTTCAGCCATCAAATATGAAGGGCTTTCAGAACTGAAGACTAAACCAAGAAATACTACAAGATTTCAGACAAGAATTAATACAGAAAAAGATTTATACCTTATAATATGCAAGAAGCCAAACAGAATATTACAGTCCCTTCTCTCCTAAAAAATTTATGATCATGATTGCCTACAAGTATTTGATGAGCACAGGCATCAGAAACACACAAGAAAATTCTTCACTAGTAAGAATGGTCATTAGATTCAATGCAAAGTGATTAAATGAAATAAAACACAGGCTTTTAACACTAAGCTAAAACCTTCCAATAAAGCAAATAAATAAGACTGATTCACAGTCAGTAAAGATTACTCCCTCACCTCAAATTTGCAATTCAGAGAATATTGACCCAAGTTTAGACTAAGTTTAGTTTAGTTTTAATTTAGACAAAATGCCAAGAATTAAAACCAGAATTAAATTAGCTCACTCATACCAGGCAAATCATGGTAAGAGAATTTGCAGTAAAAAATATCATTTTAGAGCAACGCATAACAAATAGAAGTTTAAACTGTTAAAATCATTATTTAATAGAATTTTCTTTTCACTTGCAGAGTTTTAATAGCAGAGAAATCCAGAGGATATCCCAAGAAGATGCAAAGCAGGTAAGAACATGCATCACATAGCCAGATGTCTAGAAGCAATCCTACTTGACAAATAATGCTGTCAGATTTAAGAATTGGAAATTGTAATATTTCCATAACCTTTTGCATAAATAGAAAAGAGCTATATATTAATAATATAGCAGTGCTATATAATGACATCTATGTAGATGCAAGAGAAACTACTTGAATAATTACTTGTTTTCCTTCTTTAAAATATTCTACTGTAACTTGCAGCAAGGTTAAAGTCTGAGAGAAGTAGGATGCTGATAGCACTGCTTTCCAGAAGTCACTCAAGTAAAAAAAATTAAAGAAAAACACCACAATAACCTTAAAATTTCCAGAATATAAGACTTCTCTCCATTTCCACAACAGGCAAAGAATGTTGGCAATTTGAGAAAAAAATCTCAAATGATACTAGGCATTTCTGTGATGACATCAAACTGATACACACAGGTTCATAAGAATTCTCAAAACTCTAGGTTACTTGAGCAAAAGAAAATGTGTAAGAACAAAATATATGCAGGAACATGCAAATATTTTCTGACATTTTGAGGGGGTTTTTGTTTGTTTGTTTAGCTTGGTCATTACTCATTTCTGTACCAGGAAACTTCTGCCTGGCCAAGTCTGAAGTCAGATTTATAAAAGCCACCACACCTAGCCTTTACTTTTTTCTAAATACTAGGAAGAAAATATAAAGCTGAGGAAAAAATTCTCAAATCACACAGCAATATCTAAACAAACTGTGTTTCACAAAGAGCTGACCACTTAAATTTCCTTAATGCCAAGGGAGAGGCAGCCGTCTTCCTTTCTGGTTACATGATTCAACCCTGTTCTTGCACTAACAGTGTAGTGCTAACACTTCCTGCATGTTTTTTGTAAGCTGATGTACTTCAACAACCCATCAGAAGGATTTTTTTCTTTTTTCTACTGTTAGCAAATGGAATTGAATCACAGAAAGGACTGAACACCAAAGGCTACAACCAAGTAAATAAGAAAAGCAGGGAAAAGCAGTTGGTAAGAGACAGGAACCTTCCCTTTAAAAACAATATGGTTTTGTGCAGGCTCATCATATTTCTCAAAAACACAGCCCTAAGCAACACTGAATAGTAAAAAAAGTTATAATGGTTTAGGTCACAGAAACTCTGAACTGATTTTTTTTTCTAAAGCATACCCATAAACCTCTACTTTGCACACTCTATCTGAAGTTAATTTATATGGGGCTTGATTTTATAAGAGTTTGATAAGAGTTTGTTCCCTTCCTTGACTGCCTGCATCTCAGGCATCACAACTAACCCTTCCTAATAAATGTAATAGAAGTCATTCCTCTCTATTCACATTGCTTCATTGGGATTTTTGTTTAAAAGCACTGTAACTGTAGCATTTGCTGTATCTCTGCCATTTTAAGAAAAATCTACCTCTCTGTGTATCAATACAAAAAAACTACTGTTACCACTTAGTAGGTAAGAGTATACTATTACCCCTTTCTACTTATACTATTACCTCTTTCATATCCTAAACAGTCCTGAATGCTTTACATTCCCATTTTCTAACTGCTATTTAGAAGAGACAACACGCAGGCTCTGACCATCAGAAGCTTCATTACAAATTCTAGTCTTATGTGCAATTATGATGTAATGACCACACTATATTCAGTGTGTGCACACACGTGTCTGTACACAAGCATACACACGTGTGCATTTAGTGCATGTATTTGTGCCCTACAAACACACAGAGATTCGCAACACACAAGACAAATAAGATACAACCAGAAGGAGCAACATCCATTAGGCACCACTGACAGCCAAGGAGCTGGGATGCTTGTTTGAAATGGCTTAACCTGACAGTTCTGAGAAGACTGAGGCTTGAATAGGTAAGTGGATAAAAGATTACTTAATCCTGGAGCAATACATGGAACTACAGGTTATTGCTACCCAGACGAACATTATAACCACTGGCTGAAGTCTCTGGTTCTATTTTTTATTTATCCATCTTCTGGATCCTCCTGACTCTTAAAATCAATGTGACAACAGAAGAAAGATGCTTAAAGGCCTCGAGCGGTTCAGCTTTTAATTTGGGCTGCAACAAAGAAGCCATAGTTTTAAATCCATAGCACTGGAGGAATACCCTGATCCAAAACTTTCACTTCAGATAAATGCTCTAGCACTACAATATCATACAAAAAGGTCTACAGGCACCTTTAAAAAGACACAAAAATTCCCAGAACTTAGTCATCCCTTGACGAATTTGTCGAGGCTCCTGAAAGAATATAAACAAATTCACATCTTCCCATAACACAACGAAGCATTTTCTAGTTCTACTGTATTTCACTGCAATAGTTAATGGGACACAGCATGGAACTGCTACCTCTAAGCATCTGCAGAGTCAATGGCAAGGGGTATTTAGGACAGTTCCTAGCCCTGAATTTGGTCTACCTCTTTTCCAGTGGCTCCTTTGCTATCAGTCACAAGCAGAAGTCATACACTTTTGGGCCCACTGTGTACAGACTCAGCTACACTAAATCCTTTTCCAAGTTTTGCTTGAATGTCTACAATTTTTCCTATTGGCCTAGTCTCTTTATAATAAGACATTCAAGGGACCTGAAGATGAAAACACAGCCTCTGCAAGTGTCCATGAGCAGTCGTTTTTGTAATAAAGCAAAATAAAGCATCTTCAGGCACTGTGATGCTCTGCAACCTTGTGGGATCACACTCTAAGTACTGAGGGAGAATAAGCTCAACTGTTCCTCTGTTCAGTGCTCTCTTAGCCCAGATCTCACAGGATCACAGAAAAAATATTCTAGCCCTCTAGAACCAAGGCGACGTCCAATGTTTCATTTTGAAGTTCAAAGTACACATGAATTACTTCATTAATTAAATCTTATATTTTAAGTGTGTATATATATACACACACAAATTTGAAGAAAACACCAGTTTTAAGTGTTAAGGAGAAAGGACATCATGTTGTCCTCTACAAAACTATAGTTTGTTTTAGTAACTGACAATCTGCCTGCTTTTGAAAATATCAACTCCAATTTTACCAAAAATGCATATAGTTTCCAATGAATTGATAACCTAAGTTGTACTGAGAAGCCAAACCAGAATTCTGGCACAGAATTAATAAAAGACCAACTTTATCTTAGTGTTTATCACACTGAAAAGAAATCACTATACAGAAACGTACTGTCAGAGCTTAAGACATACGTAGCTTTCAATCCCATGTTTTTCTCTTTATACTTTTCAGTATTTTTATTTCTCCATATGCTATAAACAGTAAAACAAACAAACAAAATAGACAATGCAAGAATTCACTGATATTTATATATATAATGATGATAGAGACATCTTCTTGGTGAAACTGCAGCCCTATACTACAGCTACTATAACTTTGTGTTTTTCACCTACAACTGAGATAATCCATTCTCTACTTCTCTTAAATTCTCTGAAATTCCTTCAAGAAAAATACATAGCAAGAATTCTAGGATGAAAGCTGCTTCTTATACTGGAAATGGGAGAGAATTAATATCTACTGTAAGTTTATATTGCTCCTCTTACGGATGCGTCTTCCAGAAGTTTTTGACTGCATGATTATTTTTCCCTAATCAAACTTCTCTTAAACAGAGATGTACTTTTCCCCAAGCATAATCACATAGCACTCCTTTTGTACTTGTATTTCAAGTACATAAGAAAAAGTTTCTAGTCTGAGAAGCAATGACAATTTCTACTGATGTGTGCATTGCTTCCATGTATATACCAGTAGCTACTTTTGTGATGAACGTCTTCATCTACAAAAACTAGAACTTCAAAGCAAATAAAAAGATACTTAAAGTGATAAACACTTCCCTACAATGTAAAAGATCAAAATTCAGAAATCTTCATTTTCAACAACTTACTAAATGTTTTAGCACCACCTCCTGGTCATACAACTACACACATTTTACAAGTTTACAGTAATTGTTTTTCTGGGATGCCTACAGTGAAGAAATAATGTGAGCATATCTACCAGCAAATGCAATTTACAGCAAATTTTAATCAAGTCAAAGGATCTCTCAGAACTAAGAAAACTTAAATCAATCCAGCATACTTGAAATTCAAGAAGCCCAAGTCTTGCAGTGAATGACGTTAAAAAAACAGATACTATTTTAAACACAGAGTACTTTGAGAGCATTATTACAATTACAGAAAAAAAAAATTTTGAAAAATGTATATGAATATGAAACAGAAATAGAATTAAAATTCAGAAATCCACCAAAACGGCAACTGAGGCAACACACGTACCTTGAAATATTTTCTTCTGATACGTGTCATATTCATTAGCATGACTCCAGAATTAATTCCAGTTGCTCCATAATAGGGATGTCTAGCAAAACGATTATACCACCCAATACGAGGCTCTTCATGCTCCGGTGCCATCGCAGCAATTTGTGTGGAGTTGAATTTTTCCAGGAAAGACCAAATATCATCAACAGGCCTCAAAAACAAGATGTCAGTATCAACATATAGTAGAGAATCCACATTTTTGAGGATTAACTGTGAGGGAAAGAAATTTAAAAACAAAATTTTAAGTTTCATTGAACTCCCCTTCAAAAAAAGGAAAAAAATGTTTAAGACATTTTTGTCATACACAAATTAATTCACTTTATACTGGCAGTTTGCAGTCAATAGATTTGTCATCGTTTCTTTTTCTCACATTTCAAAGAAATTTTGTAGAGGGAAGTAAGTTTTATATAGAACAGCAATATTCTACATTTTATACGTCAGGGCTCCTTAGGAGGAGGTGGAGGGCAGGTGTAAGAATACTCTAAGAGGAGCTACTCTCTTGCTCCTGCTCCCTCACTCTCCCNTCCCTCACTCTCCCATGCAGCTAACCCAACAACTGTTAAGAGCCACTAAAGTCAGATGTCATAGAAGTAACTTTAGGGAACAGTAGCAGTTCTGCATTTAAAACCAGACAGAAATCAGATTAACAAGGACAGTTTGATGCTTCATAAACAGACTTCTGGATTGTCTTATTACAAAGTAACTTACTGGCAAAAATAGTCTTTGTGAAGCGCATGGTTTAAACAATTTCTTCCATTCTGCTGCACTCTCAGATGGAAATGTTATTGGATATAATGTGTAATTAACTTTTCCTTCATAGGGGAATTCATCAAGCTATGTGAAAATAAGAAATCACAAGAATTACTTCACTTCTATTACCCAAAAAAAAAAACAAAAAAAATCAATTCGCCATTCAAATTGATACTTGAAACAAGTGCAATACCTCTTTTCCATAATAGAAATCCAAGAATTTGTCAGCTAATCAAAAGATTTGAATAAAAAGTGGCACCTTTAGGCCACTATGAAGAAAACACACCATATCAGATCATATGCAAAAGGAAGAGGAAGTAAAATAAATCAGTATTTACAAAAAGTTAAGTATATGATTTAAGACTCTTACTCTCTTAACTAGTTACCACAGAACAAATACCAACAAAATCTTTCCAAATTTAATCTTACTCCAGTTTTGCCACAGCTGCTGTTTCCATAAGTGTATATAAATTAGTATGTGTAAAATACTAATGTCACATTTAATATGACATTTTAAGCATAAAAATGGTAAAACCCTCCAGTTATAGCATCATCAGCTTCTAAAACTGCTACTCCAGTCAAAATGTAAGTTTCATTAACTGAAATTTACTAAAATTATACATAAAACGGTATCCATCATATTCAAAAACTGGTGTTTCACTTTCTCTAAACAATACAAGACTGACCCCACTGTAAGCACTGGGACAAAAATTGGACAGATGTCTATTTTTTTCTTTAAAAGCCAACTCTGAATAAGCTCACACAAGGCAAGTGGTTTGTGTTTAGAACACCAGGCTTGCATTTAACAGATTCAAGATGACAAATCAGAAAAGTTTTTGTCTGTCTCTAGGAGAAATTCTGGTATCAGCAGCTGGCATTTTTCTCCAAGAAAAAATTTCAAAGATCCCCATCCAACTACAAATGCCATATTACCTTGTTTTTAGACTCTGCATTTCTGCCACTCTATCAAACAAGTAGAAGAATTGCTGTATATTACTCAAATTGTGCTACAAACTGATTTAATGCATTTTTGAATACTTACGATGTCTTTGAAACTCTCATGCAATTGGTCCTCAGCAAAAATGTGAAAATGGAGAGGTTTGATGCTGAAAATAATGGCTGACCGCAACATAGTAACAGTCTCCTCCAGTCTTTCGCCACAGGCCACCACTGCTAGATGCATCTTCTCAGAAGGATGTGTTTTCATATAACCATATCTGATACAAAAATATTTTTTTCATTTGACATGATTTCTAGCACAGGCTTAAAGAAAAATTCTACTACTTACTACAGCAAGTACTTAACAAAATACCCTTTATCATACTTAGACCAGCAAGGTATAATTCAACAGAACATGCAAACTACAGCATTACGCCTCATATGTATGCTTACATTTTGCCTGAGCCATTCTCATAATCACTCCCACCATCCCAGCCTACAAGGGAAAAAAACATCTAGAAGATCTATACACAAACATTTATTCTTTAAAATCTTACAATTCATTGCTAGCAAAGAAATTCATCAAAATAGCTATCCTAAAAGAAAGACTATGTGAAGTTACATCAAAATGTCAAAGGCTGACAGAACATGAAGTCTATACATGAGTTTTTTCCCTTTCCCTGGGACAAAAATACAGACACAGGATAAAAAGACAAATACAGCAGAGCTGAACTCAACAACAAAAGTGAGACAACCCCTACTTTCAAGAAGTTCTGTTAAGAACATTTTGACTAAACTAGGTTTTGTCCATTTTCTGCTCCAGTAAATGGACAGAGTACAACATGGGCTGGTTATAGGGGGAAACTGACAGCTCAGATGGCCTTGTGGGATGCCCTGGTGCTCCCACAAGTGGTTCTGGGAAATCCCTCAGGTACACTGACCACACACACTCCATGGCCCCGAGGCTAAATCACTGCAAGGAGTGGGGACTGGGAAATCCTTTATTCCTGAAGACACTGGTGCAACAGTTATGGTGCCTGGAATGTATCATACAGGGCACATGTGAAAGTTTTTTCACTACTTTAATATAATAGACTAAATTTGTCATCAGGTAAATACCATTAGCTTGGTGGCAAACAAAGTGAGTATATTAAAGAACTCCTGGATTTCATAACCCAAGTCAGAAAAGCTTTCAAAGCTTTTAAACACACATCAACTCAAAGCCGATCTGCAAAACAATATTATGCACTTGAGCTGTATGCACAGGCGATGGGAGGAGGGGGCTAATAGAACCAAGAGTACCTGAAGGTTTCAAAACGAGTTTAATGCCAAATTATGCAGACAAAATCAATTCTGAAGTTAGAAAAGATTTTACCAAACTAATAACAGTAAAGAAATTCTTGACAAACCACCCATTCATTAGAAACTTGTTGAAGACACTCTTCAAAACAGAAATTACCAGATTCTTAGCACATAATCTCTGCTCAATTTATGCAACCCCATAAATACAAGTTTTCCTTTAAATTTCCAATAGATAATATGAAAATACGCTTCTTTTCTTTATGCACAGAAAAGCCACATACATTATTTTCACTTCCACAAGGCAAAATATAAGCAGTTATCATTGTAAAACTACTGAATTTTAATGCCATAAATAATGGCTGCATTTTAACAAAATATTCTGAGTTTTCAAATAATTGAAACTGGAACTACAAAAACTCCTTTTTGTTTATGTTTCAATCTTAAATCCAGGGATTTAAGATTAATAAAGTTTTAATCAGATGATGTAGCCAGTCTTAAGTCAAGGTTTGGAGCATTACTAAAATGTCAAAGTAAACACCTAAGGCTTAAATCGATTTTTAACATAGCTATAGTGCTATTTAATAGTCCCACTTGATCTCCAGATGCCAAAAAGACTGAGTATTTTAAAAATCATTTTGTGTCTATTAGTTCTAAAATGATGTCTAGGTTATCCAAGTACTTCCTGATTAACACCAACCATTTACATCTCAGCAACGACATGGCTGCACACCTGGATCATCCTCTATGCCCCTTCAATTCTACTGACTGTTTAAGACCTACCCGACAGAGACACAAATATGCAGACATCTCTATTCAGATCTGCAGACTGAAAACCTTTTATAAACCTTGAAGCAAAATCTGAAAACTAGTTCAGATTAACAACACACTCACAAAAGAAAGAATCTTGAAATATAATCAAGACATGCCCATTCAGAGCTTCATACATAAAGCTAATTTAAACACTGCACCATGTAGTAAGTAGTAATGTAAAAAGCACAGTGCAAGCTGAATATGATGAGGGTAGTTGAAACCCAGAGAAGTACACTGCCACGGTGTGAACGAGCTGCAAGCAACAGATTAGCCTCATCACTAATCCACTGAAAAGGGAATTACAATAATTAAGCCCTGAAGTCATGAGAGCCTACAGCGATATTACAAGGTCATGTGATAAATAAGGGCAAAACCTACACAAACTGCATAGCTAAAAGCCAAGCTCCTCAAATACATGTAAGACACAACTTTCCATGAATAAAAGTATGACCAAAATTATGCTGAAGAAACTCTAAAATGCACTAAGATTCAAAGACTATATTTTATTATTTCTATATCTAGTCACCTCTGTGAATAAAAGAACATTTTAAGCCACACAACAAAAAACTGACTGATCATGTAATAGTGGTTTTACAGTCACTTTATTCACACAAGCTCTTCTCTAAGTTTCAGACTTATTGAATTCAATTTTTTTAATCTGTGCTTAAAAATGATTTCTTAAAATGCAAAAAAAAAAAAAAAAGAAAGCAGTAAAAAAAGTTAAATTTCAGCTCATACCAAATGGGAAGCAGCTAGATTCAGATCCATAAACTCACAAGATAAAGCTTTATCCCTGACGCAGATGGAACAAGAAGCTGTTGGAAAGAAAAGGCCACCATTCCTTCTGTGGACTATCCACTACAAAGGGAATGATTATTAGATCTCATAAATGTATTAAGGCAGAAGTTAAGAGGCTTCAGAATTGTGGTCCTTACTCCAGACTCCATAAAAAAAGATATCCATTAGTGATTATAAGCTGCCTTTGACTTCCCTGCACATAGACCACTGGGAACCACGGCCTCCTTTTTAGCAACCAGGCCTCAGTGCGGCCCTGTCCCTTTCATATACACCTCCGGGAAGTCCTGTCCTCATCTTCATCCAGGAACACTGTTCACCAATAACCCCCAGTCTTCCAACGCTTCTTCCTCTTCCTGAGGTGACAGGCAGCATGAAGTGTAAATTATTCTGTGTAAATTGATTAGAACCTCTAATCAGCTTGAGTTCTGCAGTCTCACCTTCAACGTGAACGTGTTCCACCCGCAGAACAAATTACGTTTTTCATGACTTGCTTCACTCCTTCAATGTCTACATGGCTTTCATTTTTCCACTAATTTCTTCCCAAATTTTCTGCCTTCTTTTCCCACCTCTGTAACAATGCAAACCATCTTTCTTCCACTGCAGTAAGCATGCAGATACCTCACCAGAAGCCAGGGAAAGGAAATCCATATTCGTTTAGATCACCGATCTGGTATCTGTTATGACCAAGGGACACAGGACCTTTTGGCAATACTCATTTTTAGCAGATCAGTTGCTAAATTTACAATATACAAAATAAAATTTATTCTATAAGAATAGTAACTTGTCTGAACCTGAGTGGGGGTTTCGTATCAGGTATCACAGCTCTGCTATTTCACCTTTAGTGAAACTCAAATACAGGTCCTGAACAGGTTAAGATGCTTTCAAAAGTAAGGAGACACCTTCAAAAAACTTGTTGAGAGGCAGAAAAACACCGATGTAGACTTTTATATGCACATTTCTAATTACTAATAGTTTCAGTTTTTGGTGTGGAAGAACTTAGTGGAAAAGCTGAAAAAAAGCAACAATAGAATGAAATATAAACTGTATTTTAGTAAGGATGCTAGCAAAGTAGGGATAGACTAGTAAAGAAAACTTGGCAGACCTAATTTCTAAAAAAAAAAAAAAAACAAAACTCCAATAATGTGGGAGTCCTAGTTTCTGCAGTGAAAGAAAAAAACCTGGTAAATAAAATGGAAGAGAAAGAAGGCACCTGTAACCCTGTAAAAGATACAGGGCAGGATGCCATGACAGGATTTGAGTCTTTATAAGAGAATTTCATTTTTATGAGGATACTAATTACACATGAGAGGTAGGGACAGTAAAAATAAACAAAAGAAAATGTGTGAGAAAAGCCTCCACACATACTCCCATGAGTATAGGAAACACACTTAAAAAATCAATTTTTTGACAATGTGAGTAAAAAATATGTATTTTAAGACCTGCTGCTCAGCAGCAGCAAAAGGCCAGGTACAAGCTTTGCCCTGAAGTATTTCTGTGCCAAGTGCAGACCTTCATTCTATACTGATTAATTCTGCTGTTAATAACCTCTGAGAGAGGAACATAGATGGAGATCCTCAGTGAATCTGCTACAACAAGCTTTTCCAGACCTTGTCTGTCAAGACATTGCCTTATATTTAAAGATGCTTACCATGACACACTGTACAATAAATTAGCATTTCTAGGTCAATTACAATTATGAAGCCATAATTTCATAGTAAGCTACAGAGGTATGTTTGGACAGGTTATACTTTTCTAGAACCTTCATGGCACTCCAGCTGTACTTCCTGGGGGAAAAAAAAAACAAAAAACCACACATTGGCACTAAACACCCACCAGCTCCACAAAATGCTTAGCTCTGTCCTTTACACTTGACACAATGGCTGCAGAGGTCGCCTTTATCTGTATAAGGGAAAGGTCTTCTATTCTCACATAACACATGGAAAGCCCAGGTGAGAGGGTACCAAAACCTCGGGAACATCCTGTATACAGTTCCACCTAATTTGGTGTAATATAAGTGGTATTCATCCTTAGAAGATGTTAATTATATTCATTAAACTAAGCAGGGGAAGTATTTTCATAAAATCAAACTGTATTATTTCAAAGCTGGCACTACAATATAACTCAGAAAATCAAATGGTAGATATGTACGTGCAATACAGATAGCTTACTTATTGCATCCTTTTTCCTTTTAATGCCCTGTTTGATCTAAATCAATCAAGCACTAAGAAGCCTAACTCAGCAGCCTTTAGTCACCAGAAAAAAACAAAGCAAATAGGCAGAGTAAGAAGGCAGCAAAGCTACGCTGATTAAAATGCAGCTGCTCAATCTCTCCCAAACTTATTACAAGTAGGATCAAGGTAACTACAGACATCATCTGGATTTGAAAGTGAAGAAAATTCTAGGTTTTACTTAGCTTAATGTTCTACTACAGCACTGCATGAAAAACATGTCATAATCAAGAGCTTATTTTGTAAAAGTACACTAATGATACCACTGCATATGACATCTGAATGTAATCTACTCAATGCCAACTCAATTAGTAGATAAGGTTTGAAGTTACAATATATGAGTAATTTTAAATTTACTATAAAAATAGAAGTCCCATTCTCCAATGAGCCCGCTAGTTTAGAGAAATTTCTTTTTTCAGGAATATCAAAATTCATCTCAATATAACCACACCACATGAAACTCAATATACCAAAAAACTTAGTGAAACTTTCTACTTTAGCAGGCAACACAACTTAAACCCCACTTAGTTGCAACATCCAACAGCTGAAATCAGCATGGTCAGATAGCCGTAGTAATGACCCCTAAGAATTTCCTCTTAGTCCCAGTAGGAAATGAGCAGGCATACCAGCTAGATAACACTGAGCACCTTGAAAGGTGTACTAGAAAAGAAAATCATCAGCTAGACCATGCAAAATCGGAGCCTCATGTTATCTCTATCAGCATTTTTAAAGTTTTGATAAAATCTATACCACTGTATGTAAAAACAATCTCATGCTTCCTCTGTCAAGATGAAAGCTAACAAATACTCTGTGCCAGAAGCACAACACAAGACATTCTCAATAAAGTTGATAATCAGAAGGGTGGTGAAAAAATGTGGGTGTAGAATATCTACAAATTCCTTCCCACATACAGCAAAAGCAATTGATCTTACACTGATTAACTTGAAGATCCTTATTAATCACTATTAGAACTAGCACCCATTCAGAGTTCATCAATTTAAAATGATCTTCAACTACTGCATGACTCATACTGAACTCTATACACACACCTCTCCCTTAAAAATTGTCCAGATTCCTCCATATGTCACCAACATTTCAATCACACATACCTGAATCTTAAAAATCCATACTACATTAATTTCCACTTAGCACACTTAGAGCTACTTAGAGGAAGTAAGATAGAAAGCTGCATTTCAAAAATGTCTATGCCATGTTCTCTCAGGGGTAAACAAATTGCTTTGGTCAGAGAGATAACAAGCTAAGTTTTTTCAACAAATTACTTAAAAAATCCAAGAGCTCCCAATGTTTTAAAAACTTCAGTGTAAAATGGAAATGAGACATTCTAACTCTGAGATAAATTTTATGACTGCACTATTAGCAAAGATATTCCAGCTGTATCATCTGCTCTTCTAAACAAACTCATTTGGTTAGTTTATTGAAACACTAAGAATAGAAGATCAGAATTTCTACTGACAAGCTCATTTACAATCTGGTTAAAAAGTGCTGCCTGTTCTCATGGATTAAATCAGGCCAAATAAATTCAAGATTTGTATTAGTGCATTTCAATAATCAGACTTTGCCACCTCTATTAAAAGCAAATTCATTGGGATTTCTACTGTTTTGTTGGCACGTTTATAAGCACCAGAGTTAGCTATCCTCAGATTTCAATCAGATACATAACTGTCAGACTTTCCTTATATCCCTCTCCCTTATCCTAGTCTCTTCATAGTTGACCTTTACTCTGTACCTCACTGCAACCATCACACCTCTGACAAACACAAAGGATGAAATTACTTGGCCTAAGACATTATTATGGTAGAACAATCATTCCATCCCATTTCAGAAGATACGTAATTTAGAATCACAATGTTGCCTCTTTATGGAAAAAAACTTTCAAGAGACTATCTTCATGAAGAATCTTAAAGTGGCCCTACAGATACTATCTCAGAAAACAAGAATGCTACACTTCACTTGCTGTGGTTAATGAACAGGCATGCAATAAATTCATTCCTCTTCCTCCAAAACTCTGACTGCGAACCTGAGAACAACTACTAAGTATCATATTTGAAGCAGCCTTCAGCTTCTCAGCTCACCCAGTACAATGAACACACTTTGTCTGAGAGTTAGACACAATTATAACTCATACCCAAAGTTCAAACCAAACTATCTTCTTTGTTTTTCCAGCCCATACAGAGAAACGAGGCTTAGAACACAGATGTTGGGCCACTGCAATTGCTGCTGCTGTCCAAAGAGAGAGCACTTTCTCCTTCTCCCTGCCATCCTCCCCACTCTTCTCTTACACAAACTCACCGCACCTCTCCGACTCCAACTCAACTTACTTAACAGAATAAGAGCAAGTAAAGTTTGGCCCACTCTAAGTTAGAGCATCTCACTGAGGAATTCAACAAGCACTGAAGTCAGCACAACATATAAGGATTAATTTGATAGTAATATATTTCAAAACAATCCTGCTTCATGTGAAATGTTTCATCTGAACACCACACACTCTTTACTCATTTGAGCAGCTTTTTTTCTTTCAATTTCGAATGTATAAACATGAAATTCTGCAAATGTTAGGCGTTCAACATGAACCATATTTCATCACTAAAGTGGGCTCACCCACCAGTAAAGTTATAAACAATGCATATTTTAACAGAATTGTCTTCACAGCCACATATGGTATTCTTAATATATAAATATTAATTACAGCTTAGAGTATGCACAAATAAACTGCATGGGATTTGTCCATATCTTATACCAAGGTTCCACTTGCCTAAGCCTCATGGAAAACCCAGAAAGTAATTTTTCTACTATTTTCAGGCATTACTTTGGACTTCTTCATGCTTAGTGGGGTCAGAAGACGACAAGACCCTCTGCTCTCTCAGCACTACAAGTGTTAGACTGGCCCAGATGTCCAAGGATTAAATGAAGCTTACAATCACATCCTGTCCCTGCACCTAGCATAAGCTAAGTCCCTACACCCTCAATCACAACAGCATTTGATTTACCACATTGTGCTAAAATTTATAAAGCTAAACTCCCAAAAGCTAACCTATAAGGGGAAAAAAAAGTTATTTCTGTCTATTCAGATAGCTAAGTCTGTCTAACAAAGTCAGGTGAATCCCCTATGGATTGACACAGTATGGATTGCTACCAATGGCAACGAGAAAAACTCAGCAGCCTCAAATTCTAGATGAAGTTCAGCAACAGAATAAAAATCAATCTAATAACCTCTTTAAGGAGTTTCTTGACAATTGGTAAGCTTAAAAAGCAGAGAAGAATAAGGGATCTAAAGCTTTTCCCACAACCATAATTTAAAAAACCAAAAAATACTAAGTCTTGTGAAGCTAAACTTTTTCCCCCCTTTGCTTTCCCAGAAATATTCAAGCTTCATACTAACAGGAAAAGATAACCATTATCAAAGGATGATCAGCAAAATTGCAAATATAAGAAAAATTCACTTACAACTTTAGTTATATACCAAAGACAACTACACAGGTTATGAAGAGAACTATACAGAGAACAACCTCAAAAGTAGCTTACTTCTTTTCAAGCTACCTATGTAATGTGACAACCTAAAGCATCTGAGCCACCACTTCAAAACATTTAAAGTTACTGTTAAAGATGCAGCATTAAGGAGACAGTCTATTGTTTAACATACTAAATGTTAAAGAACATTCAAAATGGTCTCTTCGGTGCTTTTGGATTAAGTACCTTCCTTAAATGATATAAAACATGTAACTTGAATTTTAAAATCCACATGTAATTATTAAGCATATTGTTTTATTGCAAGTTATATCATGGGTATTAGTGTGCAGCAAATTTTATTTTAGGAAAATAATTTATCCTTAATTTTTCAGACTATGTTCACACAAGCTTTTAACAGATGTCAGCAAGTTTCTATTTAATGAAGCAAATTAACTGAAAAAATCTACTCTTGGAAGTAACACTTGAAGTTACAATTCCAGAACATAATGTAACAAGAAAAAGCCCCACTAAAGGCAACCACAAAATAAGCAGGTGAATGCATGTGAAGTAATCAAGATATTTTGTTTTGCCACCTTGCTAAAGAGCCAAAAAACATCAGCTACATCTCTCTGCAATCAAACAGTAAAGTACTATTTAACAGCATCCTACCTAAAAGCAGCTTCCCAAAAGCAGTTCATTCCACAAACATCAGAGGGCAGCATCCAATAGGAATTCCAGAAAGATACAGACAAATTCTTACACCTAACAGAATAAGACAAAAATAACCTATATAAATGTTACTGATTTTATGGCAAAGTTAAATGGATAGTTTCCTAGCTCAAGCATTAATTAGCTGGCAGAAAACTGGCTATGTAATGCAACTTGAATACAAAGGAGAAGGTATTAGATGCCAATCAGAATTTTTTTTAAGATAAAATGGTCCCACCCTTTAGCCTTTCCTCTTCTTGTGTTTTCAGACTGAGAAAAACAGAGGGGCTGAGATCTTTTTAGGAACCTTCTATGTTCTAGGCTTAAAATAAACCTTTAGGTTATGAGTGAATGGCAACACTCATTGCTAGAAAGAACTTCACCTTTTCAATACCTTTGTCTACTCCAACCAGAGGGGCAACTGTAACTTTTCATTTTCGAGGTTACATTGTCCATTTAACACAATCCCCATTCACTAACTCTAGTCAGTGCAAACGTGCAAATCTGATTTTTAATAAAAAACAGGACTCAGTAGCACGAAGGAATTCCATTTTTTCATAACAAATGGCCAATGCAATACAGAAATAATCACAACATTTCACAAATTTATTTCTTCATACTAATAGTAAGACTAATAATTTATTGACTTGTGCTACACTAACAGCTAAAAAAGGCAGGGTTTACTAGTTCACCACTACATTTTATGCAACAGCAATATAGGAAATATTTTAAAATAGAAACAAAAGTGTATATTTCAAAGGTTCTGGTGAGAAAATCAACATCAAGAATTACGATCTGAAATGAATAAGCAGAATATTATAAAGCAAGAGACTCTCTTGAGCGACCTTCCCTGCCCTGGTGATACAAAGCCAGCACTGTTTATTCTCCTTTGAAAGTTAGTATCTGTGAATGAAAGACATGCGCAAGAAGAAAACAGACACAAAAGCTGCTGGTGAAAAGATATCTAAGGACTATAGCTCAGAACTCTACTGAAAACTGGCTTTGCAAATTTGAAATTAATCAGTACCATCTTGGTAGTGTAATCTGAAACCAGTAAAGGCCAATGTTTTGCAAATACCAGACAATAATAGCTTAATGTAGCATCAAAAAATGTCAGGATGTGTAATTTCTGCTTTTTGTAACACTTGAGAAAAACGACCTGCTAAACACAGTGTTTAACAAAGCCTCATTTAAGTGCTGTGGAGGATGGTGCAGTTCTTTGGTAGATCACAGGAAATCCTTGTACTCTGTAGATAAATGTGTTTGCAAGAATTTTCAAGTAATTTTATTTCATGACTTAAGAATGCTTTCTACAAATAAATAGCCAGGTACAAAAATTGGAAATACAGACTGCAACTCTATTTCAGAATATCTATACTACTCTTTACCAAAGCTTAAAATCATTCATTCTCTCTGCCAGATTCTTTCTGCTATTACTCTTTGTGGCTTTTGAAAATTTATAAAAACTTCAAGGCACATAAGGTCTTGCCTTTATCTGAAGAACAATTTTTATGATCTCTACTCCAAGATTTTTGAAGCAACTTTAGGATAAATTAATAGACAATCTCTCCAAAAGAGTTTCCTGGTTTGGAAGATTATTACGCTATTATTACAGGGGATTCCTCTTGCAGTTGTCAACAAGAGTTTTCTTAGCTGTCTTGAGTATTACCCTACCCAAACTACCAAGGCAAGAGGCAAATCTGAACTCATGACTAAGTCATTTCTCTGACACATTAGGCCTTTCCAACATTAAATTTAGCACAAGATTAACAGCCTTGGGTTTGATTCATAAACTGCATGTTTAAAACAAAGGTGTTACTAGGATATATATGTCTGCAATTTACCTAAGGTTAGCTCAAAACCTTCTCCTGTCAACAGCAATCTCCCTCAGTTGACCACACGCTACCATATTCCCCAAAGCTCTTTCATGTAAAGGATTAAGAGACTGGAATAATTGGACAACATTTACTTCTTGTCACTCACAATCAGATAATTTAAAATGCCACTCATGAAGGTTTTTTTTTTTTTTTACTTGAAATAAAATTTGAGGAAAGCTTGGACTACAATTGCTTTACAATTTACAATTGCTTTACACCACTAGGGAGATTCATTTTACCTGTTCAGAAACAGGCACAGTCATTATTACCTCAGAGAGGTTACTAGTCAGACAAGAAAAGTCACCTTCAGTACTACAGAGGGATATTTTGCTCACATCTATTATTGTGATGTGATTAAAGGCCAGTCCCCACAAATAGAAAGCAGATGATAACGTCAAGTGAAACAAACTGAGCAAGGCACACAGAATACCCTAACACAGCCCCAGTTCACAAGGGCAGAGAGCCCATGAAGGAGGCAGACATCCATCCAGCCTAGATAACAGGAGAGACTCTCCAGGCCAGTTTACCAACTGCCTATTGGGTTACTGCCTGAAAGGGTGTAGGACTCGCTGTGGGATCAAAGGTGGACCAGGGAGGAAGGAGAATGCAACAACCAGAGAGAAGGTATAGGGGTCCAGTCATGCATGAAGACTCCCGTTTTCCTGGGTGACAGGAGTGGCTCCGTTCCATCTGCACACAGAGCGGTCAAAGTGTGTGCAAACGAGAAGATGGCCACAGACCCCAGGGGCCCAGGAGCCTGCGGTGCCAGGGACTGGAGAGACGTGTGTGCAGCGTGTGGGGGTGTGCGTGTTGGTGCACGTAACCACCAGCAACCAGACGAGTCTGCAAGCAGAGCAAAAGGCTCAGGAGCCAGGTGTTAAGACAGGCCGCAAGACTGGGCCAGACTCTGCAGAGAACAGCAAGTCTGAGCTACTGAAGAACCTCTCTCTTACACAGCCACGAGAGATTAGGGTCTGAGGGATAGCAACTGGAAGCACCAGAAAGTCTGAGCTGGCCACCTGGGTTTTGAGGACTGGCTAATGTTTAAGGTTATAGGTAAGGACCAGCTATCCACAAGACTCCCTTTCATGAGGCAATCCTTTGGCCAGCTGCCACAAGGCTAAGGCCAGTAACCAGAAAGATCCAGCACATTCACCAGTACATGTGTCTGCACATCCAAAAGTGTCTGTAAAGCCCAGAAACTGAACTGGGGCTGCTAGCCTCAAGGATTCACACACTCAGTCAGCAGCAGCAGAGGCCAGAGGATCAGGAGCCCATTCCTGGACAGACTGAGTGTATATGGCCAGGTACTGGAGGAATCCACCTTACACACATTGATGTATTCTTCATTAAAATCTCTCAGCCTGATCAGAGAAGGGAACAGGATCAAGACGCTTGTTTGTGGTTGTGCAAGCACTGCTTTCTCCGTGCTGATCTCTGCGGCCAGCCATGCGTGTATGCACTAAGAGCCTATGATCCCATTGGAATAAATGCCCTGTTTTTGCTACTGCCTGGACCCAGGAACATGGAAATACAGCTGCCTTGCCTCCACCACACTACTGGGCTGGACAATTCTGAATACCTACCACTGTCAAAAATGTAAGAAAGAAGAAATACGAAGTTTCAAAAATCACTGGTGCAACAGACAAGCATTCTCACTGATCTGTTTGCCAGTTCAGAGCATCTCTCCCTTAAGCACCCAGCCACTCGTTAACTATCTTTATCTTTTAATCTAGCTTCAATATCCCTGGGTAGTAGAAATGTTAGTATTGCAGACATAGAAAAGGTGTCTACATTGTGACCTGAAAAATTTTCAGAATGAAAGGGCAATTTCAAATTTTAGTGTGCAAAATACACAGCAGTGCATAAGCTGCAATCATGAAGACTGAGGCCTGTGCTCGGGCGAGTCAAGTTTTCACCATAAGAAATCTCTCAACCATCAGCAGTAACCTCTTTTTGTTAATGTTAAAAATATGTTTCAGTCCATGCTGTATCTTTTGTACTACTGTAACTCCACAACAAACTTAGCAGAATATGCAAATGGTGATAACAGTCCTGACATAATTCCTTTTATTAACAACCTAAGTTTTATCAACTACATGAACCAACCAATGGACAGATTCATGTCTCTCCTAGAGCACAGCCCACAAGCACAGCAAAACAGAAAGGATGTACTTTTTTCCTGCTCATAATCACACAGGAGTAAAAACCTGGGATGATAAGATGCTCAATTCAACTCCCAAATGCACTAAGAATTTCTAATTCTTCTAAATAGCCTCTTTCTGAACATTGCAGCAATACCACAAATCTGTTAT
The DNA here is from genome assembly GCA_013396955.1 of Regulus satrapa. Taxonomy (NCBI): domain Eukaryota; kingdom Metazoa; phylum Chordata; class Aves; order Passeriformes; family Regulidae; genus Regulus; species Regulus satrapa. Next base: position 128,495 of record VWZN01017261.1, on the reverse strand, counting down.
GATATATTTTGTCGTAGAGATAATGGCTTTATTAAGTAGGAGATACTGGATACAACGTTAGATATCTGATACCTAAACTTTTAACTGGAAAAATCTTGATAATGTTTCACTGCTTCACAACATTCCTAAGCAAAATATTATTTGCTGGTCAAATGCTTGTCAAATTCAGCAGTTTTAAAATTAAGTTTCAACTTCAATCATTCAAACTTCTAAGTTTACCTCATACTTTGAAGTTCTTTGACAGGTTCTGGACCAATTTCTTAAAATTAGAATAGCCAAGAAGCAAACTGGTGAAACTGCTGGTTTAGCTCTGAAACCAATGGAAACAGTTGTGTACAGGCCAAGGAAAGAACCATCTACCTGTCATAACCACCCTCCTCTGCTAAGCTTGTGGATATATTTTCTACCCTTTTCCATGCACTACAATCTCACTCTGCCAGAACAGTTACAGAGCAAGAGAGACTTGAACAATCAAACATCAGTGCTGCACACAACAGAACGCTGTGGTTGGCAGTGCAAAAAGGCTAAACTACATTGTAAGGGAAACATGTTCCACTTTAGTAGGGTAAATTCACTGCTCTACATTGACAGAACTGACAACTGACTGGTTCCTTCTGCATATCTCAAAAATGCTATTCAAATAGCACTTTTTTGGACCTAAATTAGTAGGATGAAAATTATCTGCCTAACTGAAGTAGCAATATTGACAAAATACTGCCTTTGAGGGAGTCAACAGCTCGTCTCAGTTTTGTATCATCTGCCAACTTGCTTATTATCCCTTCCAGTCCTGCATCAAAGGCATTTATGAAGATGTTTAGCTATTAAACTCTTAAAGTGTTCTTCAGCTGTTTGTATCAAGTCTCAAGATACAAGCCTTTAGTCTCCAGTCCTCTTCTTCCCCGGACTGGAGTAGCTTTTGAAACAAACAACTCCTTACCAAACTGATTACCCAATAAATTCCTGTGAATTATTATGTTTGTTGGAGGATCCTGCCTCAACCTGTAATTCTAGTTTCAATATGGTACTTCCTTTTAAATTATTTTCTTCTTAAACATGTTGTCACCATTGCTAAATTCTTTCAGGTGTAGTATTCCAGAACCTTATTCAAGGCTTGAAGTTTTCATATTTGCAGGTTTCCAAAATCTAACAGAAAATTAAACATTTCCCTCCCCTATCCTAGAGCATGATCCAGGTCTTTCTGCTTTTGTGGCGTATAACAAACTAGGCAAAGAAATACAGGCAAATAAATTCTTGGTTAAAGAAAACAGAAAAACATTGCTGAATGTACTAATGTCTTCAGATGATAGTTAGACTTGCTTTGCTGAACTGTATTTTAAAGCTATCAGTGAACACAGCAGAAGCAACCCATTTATGGAAGTTACTATTAATGTATACAAGATGGTAAACTTCAAGGATTCGAAGGTGATCGAAATGCAATTTACTCTGTAAGGTTATACAGCCTTCAGGACATTACATGATCACAAGACATAAGTGGGCATAGAATACGTATGTGATCATAGTTCTCAGTCTCTGCTGAAGAAATAGCTGATGTATAAAAACTGAAAAACACCACTACATTCAGCAAGATGTGTGTGTCACAAAAGCAAATGTAATGCAGTTTAACACTCAGGAATAATTTACAAATGCATCTGAAGGAGTGGGACATTTCTTAACTGCCACATGACAGAGCTTTTCCTTAAACAAAAGACTTTTAGGGATTTTTCTAAGAGTCTGACTGGCAGATAAGTTTCGCACACACACTTTTTGCACAAACAGCATGTTTCAATAACTTGAAACAGGGGATGTTTATCCTGAGCCTTCAGCTTGACAGCAGTTTATAGTGTAAGAATTCCCACACAGGTGATGACACTAGTTTTGCAGGGAGATATGCCCCCACAAAACAGAAAACAGAGGAATTATTTGTGGCACTTGAGACCCTTAGGAAAGAACTTTCTTAGTTACTAAAACTTTTCTATTTGACAACATGGGGGGATTTTATATCTCATCTGGTGTCACTGCAGCAAGAAGCTACTTGCACCTTGCTGAGGTTCTTCTCCACTCATATATTTAATTTAAAAACTACACTTTTAGTACAAATACTAAAACAATGCAGCTTTTAAAATAAACCTGATTTTTCCTTTGCTTACTAGCAGTATGATGCAGCTTAAAGTAATTTCAGTGTTTAATAGTACAGATCATTTGTTTACATTATCATCTTCTACCCAGCAAAAGTTTGCTTCACTGAGATGCATGGTTTCTTCAGTAAAGATTATACATATACATATTCTTTTATCATATTTTTATTTAAAATAGTAGATTTCAAGCACTCACATGGAGTTTTTAATCAAACATGAACTAGAAGTGAGGCACAATCACCCTTACATCTTTTTCGTGTTGTAATTTGTATTAACTTGAAGTAAAGCGAAAACACCAGGGAAAAATTCATGTAAGTAGTTACACCAGTCGAAAGCTGGGTTTCACATTTCAGCTGACTCCACCCCTAGTAACTCAGAATGCTCTTTCATGACACTTTAAGATTATTAAGTCAGAGCTTGTCATCTTGCCATCCTCCATAAGCCCTTTACAACAGCATCGACACTTTCATAATTATATGATGAGACAACACAGAATGCTGAGTTGGCCAGAATCTAGGTAGTTTTCAAGCAGGTCACCACACCGGATGAACTCACTCGTGTACTCAGAGGAGCACAAGCAGCACCAGGACTGGGGGGCGCCGGAGTTCGTACAGCACTGGGAAGCAGCGACCCTCACCAAACCAAACCATCGCTTTGCTTTACACTGCTGCAGAATCTGAGCTGAGGTAGAACTAGGCTGGCCCAGAATAGTCTGGCCCTAATTTTTTTCCATTTTCAGCAACAGACTTCTCGTCACTCCTCTCTTCCTGGCTTTAGGATTCCGGTAGCCACAGGTGAACAGGATTATGAAACCATAGTCTAAAGGAAAACTAGCAATTTCCATTCCATAATCTCACTCACCACTTGGCCACATTAAAACTTCTGCTGACAGAGGGCAATAGAACTATGCAGAGTGTGAGATGCTCAGATACGCACCCCTTTAATTACAGAACTGAACCCACTGGTTTCTGTGAGGAGACTGGCTATATTAAAGTGTCCCACAATAAACAGCTTTGCTTCACTGAAGTTACACTTGATAATCGTAAAGTTACTAAGTTTCAGACCTGAAGGAGCACCGTGAAATTTTCTCCTTTTGGCAGAAGGAAACGCAACCCTCGTCCCTTGGCTCTCCCTGTCCCACCAAGCAGCAGCCAGGGACGGGCTTAGCGCACGGCGGGGGGGGCCTCAGTCGGCGGCAACGCCACTCCTCAAAGTTTTCCTTGTTCGCTTAAGGCTTCCCCGACCGCGGTTCCCGGGTACCCGGCCCGCGGGACGGAGCGCACAGAGACAGCACCGCCCGCTGCCCCCGAGAGCG
>VWZN01017261.1:98510-122017 GCA_013396955.1 Regulus satrapa | reverse complement strand
CACAACAGGAGAAAAGGTGGCCCTCAAAATATGGGATAGTCAACTTTGTTTGCAGTGGAGATACTCAGATGATTATTAAGAGATACAATCAGGGAAATTTGGGCTGAGAAAAAAACAAAAACCCAAAAAAGCTAACCAACTTAGATTCCAAGAGAAGTAAGAAACCAGGGAGGATAAAGAGAAATCAGGGCCAAAGATGGCAGGGCGGTGATGAGAAAGCCATAGATTAAATGGCAGAGGATTTGTAGAAAGAACTCTGGAAAGAGGTTACTGGCTTGCATTGCAGGAAGACCTAGCACTGAAAGCACCACTCAAGGTCTTAGCTGGGCTTTCTGCCCCTCTGTTCTGTGCCCCTCAGTGCCTTCTGCCACAGCCTGCCGTTCAGCTTCCCTGATTTTGTGTTTGTGCTCAATATCGGGTTTGTTGTTCTCATTGCATACATACCTGCTGAGCTATGTCATGAATTCTTGCACTCTCCCACTTCACAGTCCCTTACATACACCGTCAAGTCCATATGGCAGGACATGAGTAACACAGAGACATCAGAGTCAAAGTAGAGAGATACAATGGAGTATTTACTGACAGCAAGCTTAAAAGCAGAGACCACTTATTCCCTGCTGAGCTGTGACACCTGTCTTTTATATGGAAGAGTGTTCCAGCTAGGGAAAATGAGGTCTGAAGGGTGTTATAGTGGCACTAAGAATGAATGTGGCAGATGGGTAGTAATAATGGTCTCATGCTTCAGAAGAAGAAATTATATTCTTAGAGGAGAAAAGAATAAATAAGGAGTGCTAAAGAGAGGTAAGATAGGGAGAATTTTTTATTATTATTCTCAACCATGTCATTACCCAAATATGAATTTAAGTACCTCTCTTCATTCAGTGCCATTCAATAATGTGTGAATAATTAATGAATGAGAATGTATCTGCAGTGCCCTAAGAATATAACTACAGCAAGGTCAGAGAGAAAGCATTTTCGTTAAATTCTCTGTTGCTACAGGGGAGAGAAAAACAGCTAAACTGATACACACACAAGGCTTTTTTCACACTGCAAAATCTGTCCATTTAATCTATCAGTTGGTCTGATAAAAGATAAAATGCTTCTTACTACAGACTTGGCCTTGTGAGTAAGGAAGATAAGAAAAAGTTAATGAAATGCCATACTTAAATTGTATCACTGAGGGAAAAAACATTATCAGATGGTATATAATTACCCAATTGAGTTTATAAATTCTTTAAAGATTAATAATTATGTATCTTTATTATTCACTATGAATAGTTTATGAACAATATGTAGCATTTTATGCTACAAAGTCTGCTAGTCTTTAATTAACTCAAACCATGAAGAGTTACAACTGGATGCAAGTTTCTCTCCTTTTATTAATGATTAGAATTCTTTATATTCTTTTCTTGACTAAAATTTAGTTATTTAGCCATGGTAACTTTAGGATTAGGATCTTTAGTATTCAATTCTATCTACTACACCCAGAAAATAGCTCAAATCCAGATGAAAGCTACCTTAATAAACTACAGGTGTTAAGTAAGTTGCTAAGACAATGAATTTTTTTGAAAGAATCAGCATCTGATACTTCTGCAAGTGTGTTCATAAGCATCATAAGAGCAGTCACTGGAAGCCAGAAAAGGAAACCAACATTCTAACAACTCATTAAATCAAGAGATAAATGAGATGAACTTAAATTTTAAAAACCCAAACCAGTACTAATCAGACACATTTGTATCATTCCCCCTAGTTTTGTCCTTTCACAAAATTAAACCATTAAGTTGATAAAGCAAAAAGATTTTGTGTTGATAGATGTGTCAATGCTACCCCGTATAAAGACCAGTTAAGGGTTTTTCAAAGGCAAAGACACTTTCTTTGATGTTCACATGCCATTTCATACAAGCTGCAGTGTCAGCACTTCGCTATGATAGATTGCAAGGTTGGGTAAGCAGGAAGAAACTGCTTTGCTGCCATGTGTTGCACATATGGTATCATCAGGCTTCTTGGGGCAATGACCCAAGACCTAATGACCCAATCTCTTGCTGTCAGATATCCTTTTTCCCCTGTCTAAGGCCTTTTAAGAAAAAGACTTAGTTTGGTACAAACTTAGTTTGGTCTTCTACTCTTATTGCATCTAGCCCTTCAAATTTCCTAATGTATAAAAATATTTTTAAAAATTCTCAAAATCAACTTTTATTCATAACCAAAATATTATTACCTTCCCCCATTCCTTTCCTATTTAACTCTCATTGCATTGTAGTGTGTTCAGCCTATTTCAAGCAGGAGCTTAAAATATTTTGCAATTATTGTTGATAATCACAATGACATCCAAGGACAATAGAAATGGAAAAAACATCTAGGACAACAGAGAACAAAATTAAGTAAGCTGCATTGTAAACTGTTTAGGAAATGGTTGATACTTGGCAAATTTCCTAGCTTCTTCTAATTTGAATAAATTATTTCTTCATCAACCGTACTTCAAAATTTATTTACCAGATCCTCTGTGAACAATTGTAAGTTATTAAATATTAGTCAACATTAGTCATTAGAAATTTTCAAGGCCAGGTTGGATAGGGCTTTGAGCAACCTGGTCTAGTAGAAAGTGTCCCTGACCATGGCAGGGGGGTTGGAACTAGATGAGTTTAATGTCAGTTACAACCCAAACCATTCTGTGATTCCATTATTTGTGTTTAAAGTACTTTTGCAAAGAGTCAAAGCAAACTTACTTACCTATGCAAATACGTATCACACCCAAAAATATAGAAATAAGGCAAGTAGGGCTTATTTTTACTTGTTGATACATAACTATACTGAAGTTTAAAAGTCCTTAGTGTGTCCTGCTGTTGTTTACTACAGCATCCGGTGTTTTGAGTCCTGACACCAGATCAGGGCTTTTAAAATTGTACAATGTACCTTTTTATCTCTAACAGAAAAAAAAAAAAATTGACTAGCAGTAACTATGCACAATAGTAAACTTTGCGTTATGCCTTGAAAGTTCAATTTTTAAGATGAACTGTACAAAATAATCTCAGAGTAGTTATCTACGGTATTTATTACTTCTTTCATTTCACAGTAACAGTGTGAATTTCACATAGGGAATTTATACTACTTATACTAAGTATATTATCCTATTCACTTTATTGAAGATCCTTAAAATGAATGCATTAGCCCAGAAAGTATTCAAACCATGAAGAAAAAAACCCACTGCTTTTATTTTCATTTTGGTGGGGTTTTTTTTTTTCATATTTGATGTAAAAATTTCATGCAATTCATTATTATTTCCCATCAAAAAAAGTAGCATGTCTTGGAAAGCAAAACTCCATCCAGCAAACAGTTAAAATGAAAAAAAAGTTTAGATGACAACTGCCAGCTGTGCTTATAAGTGGAAACAGAGGTGTAGGAGAGTTGTCAGGTCTCTAAGAGCCGTTCAGCAATGTAAGCCAGATGATACACTGGAGCAATTAGTTCCTATTTCAAATGGAAAAGACAACAGATGGTAGTTCAGTAAGGAGGTGCTTTGGAAAGTGATCAGTCAGTCATACCAGGTAGTGTTGACTGACTTTTTTCAATTTATTTACCTTTTAATTTTGTTCATCTGTACCCTCGTTTTACTCCCCCTTCAAATAGAATTTTACATGTTAACCAATGTAGAGACAATGTCAGAGATAGAGAAATAAAATCCTACTGCTTTTTCTCCAAGGATTGCTCAATTTTCACAAATACTAATTCAAAACAATGACTGCTTCAAAAGCAGCCAAATGTGGTAGCTGTTTGAAAGCATTTAGTACTTGAACTATTAGGAAGAAGAGATAAGACATTAATACTGTCCTTTTTACTGACTGCTTCTTGTAACACTGAGCAGAACAGCCACATCACAGCCAAGTGCCTAAGGTAGCCTCACACTCCGTGACAGCCTTGGAAACTCACAGCAGCAAGCGCTGTGAGCAGTCAGCCTGTGCTATGCTGCCCTGTGCACGCCCTGGAGTGTGCAGACATCACACTGCCCTCCCTCGCTGTGGTGTCCACTGGATTGCTCCCAGGCCATTCCGCTGCAGAGTGCCAGCACAGCAGCCAGTAGCTGGGAGAGGTGTAGCGCTGAACTTTGAGCCTGAAACACCCACAGTACTTTGAAGTTCTGCTAACTCAGGATTGTATTTATGCATAACTCAGCCTTTGCCCATCTTTATTCTGTAAAGTTACAGATTTAGTTTTTACTCCTTTTTTTTTTTTTTTTTCCTTCAGGACAAGAAAGGGTAAAATAAAATTGGACACTATCCTAAACTATCTCCAGGCACCAGGCCCATATCTGCGGGGGAATGCTGTGATCTCCCATGGCTGCCAAAACATTTGTGTGGAATTTAAGAAATTTGTTTTGATCTTCAGGCCCATAATTGTGTAGCAGTCTTGCCGAACAGTCAATAGCGGAAAGAAATGAATAAAAGGGTGATAGAAGGGCTTAACAACTTGCTCTCCTCTTTTGAATTCCTTCTGTTCTTGCAAAATAGATGAGTAAGTAAGACTAAATTAGACCCCTTTAATTAGTGACAATAGCCCTATTCTGGTATCTGATGCCAATTTAGTCAGTATTTCTGCTAGTACCAAATTTGGTAGTTATATCAACAGTTTCCCAACACCTGCTGCCTGCACTTGGGGACCTATGCCCACTAATGTTGGCAATAAGGTTGTCACTTAAAGCATTCTGCACCCAAGGAAGTATCAGCCTGACGTGCTGCCTCCTTGGAGCAGGGATGAGGTCCCATATCCATGGCCGACACTTCAGTTACCTGCTACACAAATTGGAAACTCCGACATTCTTTACAAGAGAATCAGCTTCTTTCACGAACGCTTTGTAGGACCTTTGCCTCATGCTGCAAAGAAATACAAATGACAAACAATTCAGAGAACTGAACACGGGAACTGCAAAATTGAAGACAAATTGAGAGAAGCCACACAGACCCGTTTTACAACCTGCTTCAGTAGCAAAGTACAGTTTTTATATACAATGAGATGAAACCTTAGACAAAGCCCCCTTCTCAAGTTTCTTACCTCATTTGTTGCTTTAATTTGCAAGCATGGATGCTTTCGTAGTTTCTTGCTTCTCCCAGGAATATCTCAACTTTCACCATAACCAAAAGCAGTAATGAATCATCTCTGCAAATCATCAATAAATTAGCAGAGGCTTCTTGGCATTTTGAGATCAAATTCCCAAAGTCTGCTGTTTATCCTCAAATTGCCCACTTGTATGTCTTGCACTTTCTCCTAGACACTCCAAATAATACATTCAGAGAGGGGTTCTGAACAATTTAATAATTTTATTTACCATTTTATCATAACACACCCTAAGCATGACCAATGCCAATTGAGATTGTAGTCCTCTTACATTCGTTTTCACCAAAAATACTGTCTTGTCAGATTGTTCACAGGCAAGAAGTATTAATTTATTCCTGGGAAAGGTATTTCAATGTGTGTCACTATTCAAAAACATCTATTTATCCTCCTCTGAAACCAAAAATATGTCATCAATATGAAATAATTATAAGGATGTTCATTTTTTAACAAATTCATTATCCCTAATTGTGTAACATTTATCATAGAAAATAAAATAGTCTTTGCACTGTAATTACTTATGTTTCTTTCTTTCCTGACACTTCTCCTCAGCTATACGGCCAAGCTTTTAGAATTTTAAAGTGTTTAATGTAGTCTTTGAACTGAGGTCAGGAAGAGGTCAGCTGGAGGCAGTATCCCAATGGGTTACTATATGCTTGTCTAAATGCAATGTATGGCCATCTTTCAAGGAATGCTAAACTGTAATTGAACATTGTTTATCAGACAGAAAACTTGTAGCGTCTCATGATGCAAATTGTATTTTCTGACTGCTACACAAAGACCTTTAAAGTAGATCAATATACTATGTTTTTCTTAGAATACCTTTTGGGGTTTTTTTAAATACATTTGTGTTTATTAAAAAACTACAACCACACAAGAACTTTCATTCACAGAGATGTTTATTTTTATCTTCAATGTTTGTAGGGAATACGATTTCACTACAAAAGTGTCTCAGAGAAACTCCATTCAAAGTCTAGGCTTAAGAATGAAGGGAAAATATACTTTCAGCTGTACCAGTCCTGAGCAAAGTTTAAAAAAAAAATATTAAAAAAAAAAAAAATCCACTAGAGATAGGAAGCAGCACCAATTAAACCAGAGGGCCTCTTACTGATATCTGCTCATGCTTTCTTTTCTGCTTGAGAATTGGTAAAAACTTAGGTAGGAAAAATTACTTTATTAGAATGTGGACATAAGATTTACAGTCCCAATCTCTCAACAAATACTACCCTTTTTTGTTTTATAGTTAGAGTCCAGGGCCTCAGTTTTACTTTCTATTAAGTAGTCAGGACTGCTAACAGCAAGACTGTTGCCCCCATGGTGTAACATTTTCTCTTACTCAAATTGGTAAATAAATATTTATTTAATATACTTCTTTTAATAAATATTTATTTCCTATCAATATCAAGTTCCTGAAAAGTTACAATGTTCTTAGAAGTATACTACTCGTAGCAGTTATAAAACTTCTGATAACATCAGGTCTCAAAACAATTCAAGTGGCTTACAATCTGTCTCCTGTTGTTTCAGTGAAAGGATTTCAAGCCATTGGTTACACTCTACACTTAATAGTTGGTTTATCCAGGACATTCAGATTCAATCTGACAAAGTAAATACTTCTAAGAGTCAGAACAGAAAAGGCACTTACTTATTTTGGGGAAGACACCTGGCAGGTAAGATTTTTATTTTCAAAATAACAAGCCCTTTTTCTAATAATAAAACCCTTAAAAAACTAGTTGGATAAACATAATCCCTATGAACAAAACCAACTTAGGTACCCCTTCCCAAGAAAGGTAATACTGTCCTTGACTGAGAAACTGAGAAATGTGAAAGCATCCAGAAATACTCACAAGTTTTATTCACTTCTGTGATATTCCAGCAGACTACCACAACTGGCTAGAAGAAAAAAATCTCCTCCAAAGAATGGATGTTTTAAAATTTGAAAGCCTCAAAAATTTCTGGACTCTTTTTTATTGAGTACTCGTATCAGCAATAAAATGTAAGATTCTAACATGTATAACCAGGGACATCACCTTGGTTATAACCGACAACCTGTGACTTCAACCAGAGGAGTAAATCTTTTATAAACTTCCTTGCAATTGAATCATTGCCTCAGTGATGCTCTGTGTAAGGCACTTAGTAAATTTTAAGAGCATCTGACAGTACTGTTGGTAGTTTTCATTTGTTTCTGAGGATGCTCTAACAATGCTTCAAGATTAACAGGTTAAGGTGTGGAATAATCACTGAAAACAGCCGTATGAATTACTGGCAACAAAACTCTTCAGAAGCCACATCCATTCTAGTCTAGGTTCATATCACCCTTGCAACATACAGCTATCCTTTTCTTAGCAGTCCAGGAATTAGACCCTTTAAAACTGTGTAGTAGCTAATTCTATGAGAGGAATTAATTTTGTTCCTAACTTTTTCAAAACTTCTGCCCTTTCAATAAATAACTTGTATGCAAGAGTGAAATATTCATGGTATTTACTATTTAATTCACAAAACCCTACATCTTTAGGTCAAATGTCACTCAACCAAAAGCCATCAAGAACTATAAAGCAAGACACACCTCTAAGAAGTGTGTGTGTTGCCTACTTCCAACACAGTACACAGAGAAAGGAAAACTAAACAGACAATAAAGACAAAGAAGCCATTATATGGCTCTTCTAGGGATTATTCTGAAAATATATTTTCTTTGTTCTTCCTCCCCCCTCCTTATTACTCGTCTTTTTGTTGGACTGAGGGTTTTTTTAGTGTGTTTGACATTTTAGAAACAGAAGCTTCCTACTTAGAATTTCTGTAGGAAAGCAGAGAAAGCACTCAGTATCTGTGCATGCTACTCAGATCTCCTTCTCCAGTGGGGACTAAAAGCATTTTGCTTGACAACATTTGCCTCCATCAGCTGGAAAGACTTTTACTTATTTTGCCAGATTTGGAAGCCTCCCAGCATAGAAAAATGGCATTTGCAGAAATGCACGTATAATTGGTATCCCATAATGCCAGGTACCACAGACAGGGTGCTTGAATGGCACAGGATTAAAGTTTGCTCAGCAAGAAGCTGTTCAGGTAGCCAATTATATAGAAACAAAGACAACAGTACCAAAATTGATACTGACCTCTAAGCTCTCACATACCGTTATTCTGTATGACTATGTTGATCTTAAAGAAACCAACATATAGCTGAAGAATTGGGAACAGCAGTCAAATTTTTCACTTAATAAAGCAGGCATAATAAATTACTTCAAACTCACTGCATCCACTTACACTATATATGTACTTAAGAGAAACAAAAGAAAAGGGAGAAGCAATCAGGATGTGTTTCCTTCAGAGGTGGGAGTAATGATGATACACGTAACCTGAAGAGATTTCCCTTGCCTAGATTAATTCATAGCTGAAGGCTGTTACAGAAAGAGATGATCAGTCAGATGCCAGATTTTCCTGCTCAGAGATCTGTGCCATCAGGAACTGGGCTTGCCTTGAAGCATTTTTATTTATTCTGTGCAAAGAGTCTGCTCGAAATAGATTATTCATGGATGACAGTTATATATTAGATGCATATAAATGGCAAATTAGATCTCTGTGTTCCCAAAGTGCGTATTCAGAAAGTAGAATTGGCCTGACCCCTCACTTGTCTTAACAGATGCAAAGTGATTGAACAATTCCATTCTTCTTTAGTGACAAATACCTGGGCCTATCTTTGAACCAAACAAAATGTGCCATTTGTAGAATCTAGTGATCTTGAGAAGAGGGTAAAGAGCCACATTTCATTAGCCTGGGTTACATTTATTTCCTTTTTCTGCATCCTTTTGCTTCTTCATACAGAAGAGGAAAATTACATGCATGTGGTTAGCAGGTTATTAAAAAATACATTAATAGTCTCTTTTCCTCAGCTATCTTCTCAGTAACTCCAGTCTAAATGATTAGAGCTCCATTGGTCTACAACTACATGTCTTAAAAGCTTGAGGAAGCACGTTCACTTTGCTTTCACCAAGATCAGTGTTTATACACAGATGTGCTGGTTTTGGCTGGGATAGTTAATTTTCATCACAGCAGCTGGCAGGGGCCTATGTTTTAGATTTGTGCTGGAAACAGTGTTGATAACACAGGGATGGTTCAGCTGCTGCTGAGCAGAGGTTACCCACAGTCAGGGCCTTTCTGCTTCTCCTACTGTCCCACCAGTAAGGAGGCAGGGGCTGCACAAGGAATTGTGAGGGGACACCTGACCCCAGCTGACCACAGGGTGTCCCAGACCATGCAGTGCTGTGCTCAGCATACAGAGCTGGGGGAAGAAGAGGGGGATGTTTGGGGCAGGTGTTTGCCACCATTACCTGTGCTGGAGCTCAGCTTTCCTGGGGATGGCTGAACACCTGCCTGCCCATGGGAAATGGTGAACGTTCTGCTTTGCTTACATGTGAAGCTTTTGTATTACCTGTTAAATTGTCTTTACCCCAACCCATGAGTTTTCTGACTCTTAGTCTTCAAATTCTCTCCTCCACTGCACAGAGGGAGAATGCACAAAGGGCTGTGTGGTACTTACTTGCCAGCTGGGCGTAAACCATGACAGAAAACAAATCAAAGACTACACTTTTTCAGGTAGCCTAGATCCTGAAAACATAGTCCTGCTCAAATAGTCCTCCATCTGCCGAGACATGCCATACTTTCCACAAAATAATTAACATTTGGAACTACTTTTTAGAATATTGTTACTGAACAATACTTTTTAGGGTGGCAATTTTCTTTTTAAACATATGGGACAAGGAGTGATTAGATAAGGTTACAATTTAGTCTTTTACAAAACCCCAAATGGGACAGCAATCTCTTGTAATCACTCTTAACAAGAATCACTAAGAGCTATGGAATATGCTTCTGCCCTTCATCTTCCATGTTTAACTTTTTTAAATTAGACCTAAAACTTCCTGTGCCCATTAAAGTGTCTACTCTTAAAAACTGCCAATAGCAGATGGAGCCAGTTCACTCTGATGACTTTTATCTGTCTCCCATAATAACAAGGGCAAGATTATGACTGAATACATCCGAGTGATTCAGTGGTGGTTTGCTTTTATTAATTTTCACCAACACAGTTAAATAGAGGCTGTAATCAGCTCCTGCATTACTAAGACTCTAGGATCTGAAACGAACTTGTTTTTCCACTGCGTTTCCTTTCACTGTTTGAGACTAATGGTACAGTTTAGGTAGGGGGGACACCCTGGGACTCCTAGGCCTCATTCACAGACATATCGCAATCTTTTGGCATACTGTCTTAGGAAAGCCGTGTAAACATCACTTACTGTTGGATAATATTTTCCAGCAAGCATACAGTTTTTCATTGCTGTTTTACCATTTACTCCATTCTAGACAGGAAGTTACAATAACTTCTATAGAGCACTGATTTGCACTTAACTTATGAAGTACTTTTTCAAGTTTAATGAGTGGTTAAATCCTGTTAATTTTTGTTAAAACACGGGTTCTTTAAATGTCAAGCTAAGCTCAATATCTGTTGTCTTAGATAAATCTTTTAAGTCTTTTTTAACAGTTTCTCTTCTTTTTAAAACTTTGACAGCACAAAAGAAAACCATCTGAGCTTCTACAGTTTGCCTGATTTTACTGTACAGTTTTTGCTAGTTTGAAGTTATAGCCTTTCCAACAGAGACTGCTCTGACATAAGTTGGGGAATAATTTCAAGTTAGAAGAACCTCTGAAAGCTCAAACTGTGTTTCCAGCACACACAAATCTAAACACTGAGATAAAAGTACACATTTTCAAAATGCCGTATTTGACTGACAGGTCCACTAGCCAAAACCAGCATTAACTTATTATCTTATCTACCTTATTCCTGAGTAAGCACAGGCTAAATTTACTACAAGTATAGCACTTGCTATTGCCTTTGGAGAAATGAAATGTCTTTCTATTTCCCTACAGTTTCTGATTTTGAATGAAGTATACCTAGACTCTCTAGTAGGGAGAAGAGCCAAATAAAGGCATGCCACAGAAAAAAAACCCCAAACAGATACAGTTAAAGAACCCTGGATTTAAAGTACACAATAGACAGTTCCACACCAAATCAATCCTGTTAACAAAGTAAAATCAATCAGCAAAACATAGGAAACTGTCAGGCTTTTGAGACAGGAGAGGAAAAAAAGTAAACAATTTAAGATGCAAGATGTGACCTTTAAAAGACCTGCCTAAACACTACAGTAAACCAATAGAACAAATTCTAGAAAGTACTGTCTTGCATGGCTACTTTAAAATGTGCTATTCATAATATTTAAAAAAAAAAGGTTAACTGCACAAATTAAAAAATCAAAACATTCTTGAGATTTTACAATCTATGCCCCAAAACATCAAATATCTAGATAAACACATACAAGTTTTAATACATTAAAACTTCAGTCATATTCTTAATTATTGACTCTTAATATTAAGAATTTAGAATGCATTAAGTAATTTATTACTACCTCCTTTGTTGGAATCAAGATTTTATACATATAATTCAACCTGCTACTGAGTAGAAGAATTTTTATCTCCAATAGATAGAGATTTAAATTCCTAAAAAAAAAGAGATCAGTCAACTGTGTATTTGTTCTTTCTTATACCATCTATGATTAATGGCAAAGTTAGGAAGATAAGAGACTGTATTACTGTACACTTTATCAATGAACTATTTATACTTAATTTTCCCCCATTTCTCCCCCCTTTTCCTTTCTGAAACCAGACAATCAGCACATAAAGGAACTCATTTACATGGAACACTATCACACTTGTCTTTGTGGGGCCACCATTTCATGAACATCCCAGGATGTATGGCTGTTGAAGACTGGTGCATATATAGATTTAACAAATAACAGTTCTTATGCAGAGAGCAATCACAGAGAAAAATAGCTAATCAGAACACATTACAACATTAAATTTTCACCTTTTATAAATGGAGTAAAGATGCTTTAAATATATTTACAGTTAGAAAAAAGGACTTAGGATTACTACAAATCAAAATTATTTAGAAATTATGAAAGTGAAGTTCATTTAAATTATATTATGAACAGAGTCAAATGCAGTATTTTACTTAGAATTTGTCTACTCTGCTGTCAGTATTGTCATATCCCTGTAATCACCAACAGGCAAAAACTTGACTTTGCTTAATGCTAAAACAAGCATCATTGCAATGGAACTCCGGCAACCTAATAGTTCAGTTAAAACCACCACAGCTTTTTAAATCCTAGCTGACTTCTGTAGCACCTGTAGCAGAAATTACTCTTCAGCGTCTTGTTCCATAAAGAAGAGTGAGACTTCTTGCTTTCTTTTTGATAACCATACTTGTATCACATTTTTGAGATTATTCTCTGGAGACAGTTAAATCATAGTAAAATCCACTCCATCCTTCCTTTTAAACCAAATGGCTACTTAATTCTGAAGATAGTCCTTTTGTTGGCAGTGCTGGGTGGTTTATTCACATAAGCTTAAATAAAAATACATTTCCCATTTAGTGGATTACTGGTAATAGATTATACTTTCTTTGCAAGGAATTCTGAAATGTGTTAGCATTCATTACATTTCAAATTAGAAACACATTTCATAAAACTTCTTGCAATGAGATTTACTATCCTTAAAACCGCTTACTTTAAATAGTTTCAGCTCTTTTGTAATCCATTACATCAGTATATTCTGCAAATAGTCCTACCTAAAAATAAAATATAAAAAAATAAAGTTGAGAAGCATGTATTTTTCTTTTAAAAACTAGTGTATGTTATTCTGAACACTAGCCCGGCCCCAAAAACATTTAAGAACCTTAAAAAGCATTGTTTTACAGATACTAAATTTGGCCAGGTAACAGCAATGAACAGACATCCTATTTAGTAAGATAAAGCAGAATACATAATAAACAGATCAGTAGTTATCCATCTGAAATAGCCTATAATTAACATTTGATGTCTAAAAAGTTTAAACAGCAACACCAAGAAATGAGGTATGTATGTTCTCAGATATCACATCAGACTCTCATTTTATGCAACTAACTGTATTTCACAACTAGCATCTTACAAAATAGAACAGTACCATTGTGCCTGTAGAAGTACTGCATTAAAAACAGAAAAATACATTACTACAAGAAACCACCAAACATCACAATTGTCAGGGGCTACAAAAAAAAACCCATTGTTTTAAGCCGTTAAGAAGACATATCATACGTGGTAATAATTTGGGGCTGGATTCACTACCAAGAAGGTCCATCCAACTTTCACATAGGCTTAAAAATATATTTACTTTGAATGATAAAGAAAAGGCTCACAGGAGTGTAAGTGCCCTACCTCACTAAAAGGAGCTAAATGGACTTCTGTACTGAACCAGAATATATAATTTAAAATCTATACATGAATTTTATGTATGTATCAAAACACTTATTGGTTGTAAACAAAAATGCAAAATCTGTATTCACAAAAATATTTTATTGGTAATTTTACATAATACCAGATGGTATTGTAAATAGGTCTGCTCTTTTTCAGTATATTGCTAAGTGCGTAAGTGTTGGCAGCTTATGCCATAAAGTAGGATACTGAGTCTTCTTCAAATTATTTATGACATAATATATTCTAATAGGCCAATTCAACATTGAAAAAATTTATTCGGGAACAGAGAAAATAATAGAATTGTTATTTTCTTATTCTTGTGCAACATCTGATATTCCTGTACTGAAATGATAACTGACTATGTGACACTAGAAAAAATCTGGGGCAAGGAAACAGCACTAAGCAGAATTGAGAACTGCAGTTCTGTTCTTTTTAAAGCTTTTCCAGACTTCCATATTTCCCAATAGTTTTTGCCAAATGCATCACCATCTGAGGTTCAGTATTTCTTACACAACACAAAATACCAGTGTACAGCGACAATGCAGTACTTTACCTGAATTGCAAGGTTAACTAATCAATGCTTAGAATGAGTTTTCTATTTTGCTTGTAAACATTACAATAAGTGTTTTAAGTGTCAAAAAATATTGGTAAAACCATCAACATAATTCATTAACAGTAATCTAGTAAAATGTGTCAAACATTGGCAAAAATCCATACAAATGTTTTCTTTAATAACATTTTTCCTATTTAACCACACCAAGTACCAGCAGGTGTTTTTAAGAAGATAATTATTATGAAAATTCTGTTGCAGCAATAATTGATTAAGTTGATCTTTGACTTGCATACATAGAACTATGTTTCACAATTCTCAAATAATACATATTTAGGCAGCTTGAACTATGTTATAAAAATTTAAATTCAGTACATGCCAATAATAGAGACTCCAAGAGTTGTGTTAGAATTCACTAAACTAAAAGTGAAAATGGACATAGCAATAACACTGCAAAATGAACATTCAAACCACATTTTCATGGCACCCTTACACGTGTAGATTAAAAAGTTGGTCTAAAAATGCTTCACAAGCATTTGTAGATATCATTTAAATTACTATAGAATCACAGAGTAAGCTGAGTTGGAAGGGACCCAAAAGGATCAAGACCAAATTCTGGCCTTGCTCAAGACAGCTCCAAGAGTCACACCATGCACCTGAGAGTGTTGTCCAAACACTTATTGAACCCTGTCAGGCTGGTGCTGTGACCACTTCCCTGGGGAGCCTGTTCTGGGTCAGAAACCTTTTGTGGTAACCTAAACCACCCCGACTCAGCTTCATACTGTTACTGTTTCTACCACTGCAATTTTTCATTCTTTCTTTTAAACTGCATTATGTTCCAGTCAACATATCAATCGTGCATGACCAATCCGTCATGAAAATGTGGTAACAGGTGACAGAACTTATGTATTTGCATGTTTTGAAGAGACTAAAGAAACTGGAGGAAATAAACTTTAATGAGATTCCCCGTTCAGTGATGATGCTTCTCCTCTGGGTGAAGATGACCTGGACATTCCCCTCTCTGTGTTGTCAGAACTAGAACCACTCTGACTGTGTTGATCTGCAGAAGCAGCACTGGAAGCAGGTGGTGACTTAGTTTTCTCCTTAAAGTCTGTAATAATGACTGTCAGATCTCCAACGGTAACTTCCAAATGCTGAGCACTACTTCGATCCACATTTTTCAACCTTGGCCTAAATAAAGCAAATAATCATATTAAAAGCACACACATCATCTTATTATCTTGTCTCCCTCCTACCTTTTAGGAATTAT
This sequence comes from Regulus satrapa, assembly GCA_013396955.1. NCBI lineage: Eukaryota > Metazoa > Chordata > Aves > Passeriformes > Regulidae > Regulus > Regulus satrapa. Next base: position 106,758 of record VWZN01017261.1, on the reverse strand, counting down.
GGAGAACAAATGTGTATATCAGACTTGTTTTTGAAATATGTAATACGTAGGAAAACAATGTACCAACCAGAAGTATTAATGGTGGAATGTTTCCTAGTATGTTTTACATTAAAATAGTTGAATATAACATACTACCATCCCATAAAACAATTACAAAGTTGACATTTTGAATAATGTCACCATGCAGCAATATGTATGTGCTGCACACGTGAAGGTTTTTACTTTTAAAACACAAGTCTGTCTTTATTGTGACTATGCAAAGTTATCGATTTGATCCAGGGAAACATTCATCTCTGCAGCAGCCTGAAGCAACAATTCTAAGTAGAAAATTATGTTCAAAAATGAAGACATTAGTGTCTGTCTTTTGAATTCAACAGCACAGACAGTGTTAACTTGCAGCAGGGTTACCTCATTTCAAAACCACTGGTATACTCTTTGAACTGGATTTTGTGTTCACAGTACAACTCTGGTATTCCTGGCATATGCTCTGTTTTAAATTATGCAGAGATTAATGTTACAGTGTTGACTGAGTCTCTTCATTCAATCTTTTGTCTGATTATTCACAGAAAAGAACAAAAGAATAATTTAACTTCTATTTTGCCATCATATTTTTGCTAGTGACATGCATAGAGCACTTTCAGTTTAGTCCTTTCCCATGATCACCATGAAAAACTGGTACCAGACACCAGAATTCAAACAAGCCGATACAAACAGCACGGTTTGTGCATTTAACTGACTCCACATCTACCACTGGCTCAAGCTGCAATAAAATAACAGCATCACACATTTGCAGGTGTGATAACAGCAAAGCTCTAACCTTTACCCTATCATCAACTTTGTCTGAAGTAGAATTGGTTCCCGTTCACTTCAGCTGAAACAACCCATGCTTTTTCTCCACCAGGCCTGAGATAGACTTTGACATCATGCTCCCCTGAGGCTGAAGCAGCATGACAAGTATCTCAGAAAAAACTGAAAATCTGCTGATCTGCATCATGGGAATAGAGAGAAAACTTCAGAATTATCAACTTGTGCAGGTGCTCTGTACCTGGAGCTTATTAATTATATTGAGTGTGCATGAAGATTTTCATAGTTTTTTTCCAGCAATAATATACACACTTTAAGGCAAAAAGAAAAGTATATCCTCCTCTAAAGGAATACTGAAGAAATCTGCCTAAACTAATCAAGCATTCTCAACTTACTACCCCCTACTTAGTGAAACAAGGCTTGGAAAAAATTAACTGTTTAAAGCATTTTTAAAAATTAGCAATTCTTAATGCAAGGTGATGCTGGTATTTCAGTCCAAAAATATATTTTTTTCAAATTTCCTTACTCTTTCCCTATCTCTGTTTTTGCACTTTTACTGTATTATTGCAATTTACCCATTAATATTTCAATCGATAATTTTTAATTGGCTTAACTAAAGCTCTCTACACTAGCATCAAATGCTTCATAACTGAAGTACTTCAGCTGCATGAGGTAAGCTTTTAAATTTTAGTATTTAAAAAAGAAAAAAGGAAAGGAAATAACACCTCAGTGTCCTTAATCCAAACCATGACTTTCCTAATGACTGCTCTCTACTGACTTTCAGTCCCTCCCTTGTTCTGATCTTAATGATCCTATTTCAGGCACAACAGAAGCATCTGCTACTTCTCTACATAACTAATCCCAAAGGATATTTCTTGGCAGGGCTATTTTGGAGTGCTTCCAAAAAAAAAAAAAAAAATTTAAAAATCAATAGTTCCTCCCATATTTGCTTACATGTCTTCTACATTTCTCAGCTTTTTTGACACAGCATTCTTGCACAATAACTTTATGCTAAGATTATGATGAATTAGGGGTTAAACCTGCTGCTTTTGTTTAGCAGTTTGCACCCTCCTTCCTTACAGCAAGATCAAGGTTTTCACAACTGCTTGTCTGTACTGCAATATTTCATGTTTTCAGTTCTAAGGGTCCTTCAGCATCCCTGATGTGGCACAAAGACTTCTGTCACTAGGTAATACACATACCTTATCCTGTCACATTAATTTATGCCCTAGTTCAACCCTTCAAAGCTGAAAGGTTCCACAAGGCTATCAATAATCAAGTTATTTTCCCTACTCATCTACGCTCTGGTACTGGTTCTCTCCTCCCACTACAATTTTGCATAAAAACTAATCATTCTCATCCCCTCTTTTTTCCAGAGATTAGTATCACCAATTTGCCTATCAACAGTTTTGCAAGGTATGAAAAAACTTCTATAAACCCTTAAACCAGTATCCTAAATAACTCTTGAAAAGTCTCTTTCTCTGTTCAGCTGATCTCCATCTTCTGGCCACAACTACACACTGCAGGCCTTCTTTGTATTTTATAGACAGCCTAAACCAATAAAACATCACACCAATATATAGCCTGTTTGCCACAGCACTTAGAAAGCAATAAAATCAAAGAACGTTTTCTTATTTTTGTTTGTAAATTACATTTTACCAATACTGCAAAATTTTCTAAATTTTTTACCTGGTTTTCTTATGACTGTTCTTTTTGCTTGTTGTTTCCTTTTCACTTTTTTCCTTTTCTACTTTGTCTTTTTTCTCTTTCTTTGATTGTGTAGGGGGCACAAATTGCTGAGGAACCTGTTGTGCAACCAGCTGAGAGACAGGTCGAGGTTTCCTGTGTGCACATATACATAGACATGCATAATGCTTAGACTACAAGTCTCAAACTGTCTACACTTCAGTTATTAACAATAACCATCACTGTAAAAAAAAATTGTTTAAACATATCTCACTGCTAATACTTCATCAAGATAGCATATCAAATTTAAACCCATTATAATTTTTCGTTTCACTTACTTGCAGTATCAACATATGAGATTCCTTTTTTTTTTTTTTCAAATTTACAGGATTTAGAGACCGTATTTGCAATATGCCCTCTTCTCGCAGCTGCCATATGCAGACAGGGAGCTCAGAGTGAATTCCAAAAAACAATTCTTCCAGAAATTACTGTACCACCCACTCCCTGCCCCTTCAAATGCTGAAATGGTCTGGGTTGAGTCTACTCCAATACAGAAGTAGACAATCCATGTCACAAAAAGGAAAAAGCTGATCTTTGAGGTATCAGAGCTAAAGCCATTGTTTGCCTTATAAAATAAAACTTAAATGTTTTCAGCTCAAATAAATGTATTGGAGGCAATAATAAATCCTGTTGTGTATCATTTTTATCATGTTGTTCACTGGAAAAAAATACACTGCTAATTAATATTAGTCGGATATAGGTGTCAGAACACATACACCTTGGAAGCTGGCAACAGAAACACAAGACCACATTCCAATCAGTACACACAGTGCAGGTTTCATTTCCAAGTTTTGATCCAAACTAAAAACCAGTGTGAGAAGAGCAATGGCAGGCAAAAAAACTTCAACGGTTTATTATTTTTACATTTTCGGAAATATTATTTTGAATTTTTTTTTTTAATTCTGTTTTGCATTGGAATACAATGATCTTAGTTTGAAATTAAACATTTTACTCATTCCATTGCAAGTGTATTTACTTGTTCTGCAGTTTTAGAATTAGGAAATTTCAAGTCTGATATATTAAAAAGTTTCCATTATTATGACTCTGAAGATGTAAATTTCTTCTCCAAAAGAATGCTTACCCTGCCAAGCTCTTGGGTTTTGTTAGTTGGATTGTGATGTTAGGTTTTTTAAAACAGAAAAAGCACAAATTTATATGCACTGTGATAACTCTGAAATACAAAACCGTTAGTAAAGCAACAGAAGCTATCAGCTCACACATATCGTTATTTATCCCAACCCACAGGATCACACTACTGGCACTTCTTGCTTGGGTGAAGAGATGAAAAAAATAACTGCAGGAAATCAAGGCAGCTTCAATTAACAAGTTATATTTTCAGTAATTATTGCCATAGTTCAGGTTACAGAGTGAAAGCTAAATCACAAGAATTCATAATGCGTGGGAAAGGCAGTTAATATAAATCAGCTGAGATTTCATGAGTCTTCACAGTAAGTTCTTAATGAATTAAAATAAATTAAAAGAAAGACTATTAATAAATTGTCAACCCTATAGAACTTTGGGATAAAACATAGCCTACCCCTTACCCACTCATGAACTAAGCCTACACTGCCTCATGGAGGAATGAAGAACAGGAACAAATCCCTCCAGTGAAAACTACCCCGCTTACAGCACTAGGACCTTGCAAAGCACACACTGCATTGAGCTCACAACTCAAATGGAATCAACAGACTGCAAATGTGTAGATTGTACAGAGTACGTAAGACACCTTTAAGAAAACTTGTCTCAATTTTTTCAACCTTTTGTCACAGTAGTTCATAACAGTGCAAAAACCATCAGGGTGTAGTTGATGCACAAGTTTATAATTTCAGGTGGAAAACAGTTCTGTGATATATAAAGAAAACTGATTATCTGTCTCAAATTAAAGATTGCTCCAGGAGATAGGGATACAGTTTTTCATGACAGTCAAGTGACAATCCCATTGTTACTACACAGTGACCTGAGAGAATGATCGGGCATGTTACTTACAAACTAAGACGCTAGCGAACTTGACACACAATGAATTGTTTCCCAGGAGTGTGGACAACACCATGACTACAGAAAGGGGTAGAGAAGGGGAAAAAACAATCTTAGCCAGGTTGCCGAGGGCAAACTAGATATTTTCTATTATAGTACAGCTGGGAAATTAAGCTTAGTTCTAGGTCCTAGGCTTAGAACTTTTTTCCTAATACCATTAAATAAGTAAGACTGAAAAAAAATCTTGCAAAAATGAAAAAGTCAGTAAAGAAAAAAAAATTTTTGAAGCTGCACTAAAAATTAATCTAGAGGTTATATGTGGCTTTGCTGTGACAAGAGCATCCTTCCATTAAACAGCTTTGTTGTAGATTTTTTTCTATAGCTATCAGTTGTATCTCTGTTCTAAATTTTACTATCTGCTCTGTCATGTCCAGATGTATTAAACGGAGGATTCAAGGATCCTATATTAAAAACATTGAGGAAAAAAAAAGTAATTTATCTCTCAATACTAGGAAAGCCTTTCAAGTGCTCAATCTTTTTCCCCAGGTACTCAAAAGGGGCTAATGAGCTGCGACCAAGCACTTCACAAGCCATGCAGGTGCCAGGAGATAGCTCCACTCATGAAGCTGGAACCTGATAGAATTGTTCCTGCTTAGTGGTAGCTGAATCATGCCATTCAAGCATGAATATTTTCATAGAGAAAAGGCTATTCCAGAGAAGATAAAAGGAAAAGAAACTATCCGTGTAACAGGAAATTGATTTTGATGATTTGCCAAAAGACAACATTTTAAATGACTCGTTTTCTAAACCAGTTAAGACTCCTTGTAATACCCTGCTACAGATTAAGCAGATATTATGTTAATACCACCCTTTTTTTTCTATTTACAGTCATTTGCTCTTTAGGAATATTCAAGAGCACCTGAGTTAACTGGTGTTTAGAAAGGAGCTCTATAATCTTCTGCATTAATATTACAAGCATTTTTGCCTTTATCACTGAGCCACTATTGGATCACCACAACTGAACAATCCAGAATTACAAGCAGAAAAGTTGATAAAAATACCTTTTATTTAGCCAGCCCCTAAAAGCTTTGTATTTTTACCAAGTAATTCCACTTTAGTCACTTGAAGGAGAACTCTAAGAAAACCATACACTATTACAGAAGACAAGAGCTAGCAACTGTTTCCAGAGGTGAACTTTATGGTTTAAGCACTGTAGCCACAGCAAAAAACTGATTTACTGAGCTTTCAAGAGATCTCTAAACATCACAGCTCTGAATATTGCACCTCCCCTTCTCCACTACCTAATTTCCTTTTTAGACAGTGTTATCTTTCTTATAAGTTGACATCAGCCATACTTCTACCTATACTTCTATTCCAATCTCATCATTAAGGTTTTATTGATTATCTAATTCCAATGCTGTTTTCAAGGGCCTACTTGGTAGGCACTTCATAATCTCCTTTAAAAAATCAGGAAAACTAAGATTTTTGGCCTTTAAACAGACAACAGTCATTAAGATAAACATACAAGGCTAAAGCTTTTGTCTTCCCTTAAATTCCCATAAACACTCAAAAACAAGGATGTCATCATTTTAACTCCAGTTTTCTTGTTGTAGGATGTGGCTACATTTTATCTTACCAGGTTTGATCTAGCTGCTGGTTTAGAAAACATATTTACAGAGGCTGAAGAAACTTGTCTTTGCTTTAGCATTCATCTGCAGAAACTCATTCAGTACTGACACTCTTGAAGGAAAAAAATATTTAATACTATGAAGGATGGACTGGTTTTAATTGTTGATATTCTTTTTTAAAAAAATCTTTACAGCACAGCAATTCACATGCCTAGAGATGAAAAACACTCAAGCTTCCTTGATTTCCCTCACCTAGCGTTCACCAATAACCTATGTTAATCATGCTTTGACCGATTTGATGCGTGAATGCCTTGGTCTCATTACAGCAAAGCAGATCCATTTTGAGAACCAAAATAAACAAGAAATACCTATACAATACTGATGACTAACACACACACACCAGGAGTATGTTAACTCTCAGTTGCCTGAGTTGTGCATCAAACATGCAGACAACCAAACTGGTTTAATGCTGAAGCATCTTGGTGTTTAGCTGAATTTAATTTATATACAGCACAATTACATTTGCACAGTGCTGCTTCTGCAGTCATCACCATCCATAATCCAAGACATCTAATGTCTTCTGTACTATGCAGAGTATAAGCTCCAATTCTGACAGACCTGAACTATTTATCTGTCAATCAGCTTTATGGTTCATCTGCTACAGTCTGGAAACAAGGAGCACGATGGGGCCAACTGTGACAGTTCTTCCATGAACCAGCCCCAAATCTACCCACACTTGAAGAGAGTCCTGCCTTAGCATGAGGCACCCCTGCATGTAAAATTTGGAGTAGATTTGTCCATTTGGTGCCACACAGCCTGAATGGGCAGAGCCAGCCACATAAGACTGCCAAGTAGCACACAGTGCTGCCAAGTGAGACCGCTGAAAGCACAGTGCAGAGACAGCAACAGTCCAAAACAGCAGCCAGCACGTTAACTTTGATTTTGTGAGACCCATCCTGGACTTGAAGTGTTCCACACAGAACCAGGATCCATACCCTCCCATTATCCATGGATCTCAAAACATAACCCACACTTTTCTATACAGAAATCGAAATGCTATCATTAACTCCCAGTGCTTTTTCCAACCTGTCGAGGGAAGTGTATTGTCATTTATAATGTGCAGTTTAGAGGCTTCAGACATCCCAAAGAATAGGCAACTTACTCAAAGGCACACTCTTCCCTGAAGCTCTAGCTACAGTTTTGTATATTTTGCTATTGCAGAAGTAACTGCAAAGTTACAGTTTCCCAATTGAAACATAATGGGTCTAGATTAAGGAAATGCTGACACCTCAAAATTCAATCAAGCTGAAAGACGTGAACAGAAAACCTGGATCCAGAATATCGTCAAGCAGAACTTCCATTTTAATATGATCCTTTCCTCTTCTCAAGTCCAATCACCTCCTGGCCTCAATTCAGGCCAATAGCTCTTGCCAGAGGGTTATCATGTCTCAAGTGGCAAATTATCTGTTTTCAAAAGCTAGGGACACACACAGCTTATATAAAAACTTTTAAAATAGCACATTAGACCTTATACTTAAGTCAGTTACCGGGCTCTGGTCAACTTACTTGCCAAGCTCTTCCTCCAATATCTAGAGAATAATCTATTCCAATTTTACTTAACTATCAAAAAGCTGGTACAACTTTAGTTACTAGTTCCTCTTCCTGGTTTCCTATTAAACTCATCTTGTCCCATCTTGAAAATCCAACAGAAACTGTCTGTGAAACACTGTTCCTGCAGAAGGATGGTATGTCCTAGCTGCCCAAGGTGGTATTGATTTATTCTGGGTTCACGGACTCAAGTTTCTCTTCCAAATACAAATCAGTTACCTTTTGAATGACAGCAGGATTCAATAAGAGAGGTAATATCATGGAATCAAAGAATTGTTTAGGTTGGAAAAGACCTCTATGATCATGACAATACTATCAAACAGAAGAGTCAACTATTAAATACCTAGACGGATTGTCTACTCATCAGAACAGTTCAAGACCGATCAGCAGTATCTTACCTCCTACCACGCTTTCCTCCTCCTCAGGAAAAAAAAAAAAAAAAAAAAAAAAAAAAAAAAAAAAAAAAAAAAAAAAAACCCCAAAAAAAA
>VWZN01017261.1:85539-98505 GCA_013396955.1 Regulus satrapa | reverse complement strand
CCAAGGAAAAAAAAAAAAAAAAAAAAAAAACCAACAAAAAGACCAACAAGAAACAGCTCCCAAGAAAAAGAAAGCCTGTGGTATTTCTTATAATTTCCCCCCATTTTTAATGTAAAATCTCTACATGGTATCACATACATTTCAAAGTTTCAACTTTGCAAATTAATTTCATCCTTTTCTCCACTACTCAGAAAAAAACCCCCACTCGCCACCAAACCACATCTGGCTTCACATACTTTAAGAGGTTTTATTCAAAGGCACCCCTAGTCTCTAAGCAGTACTAGTTATCTACACTTCTGTTCCCTGCAGGGAGACATTGACTTTTTATTCAAGAAAGAGAAATTAGAAATATCTGGAACAGAAACCCGACTGATTTCATCTTACCCTTGGTCATAGAATCCTTTCCTCAAAAATGAAAAATCTTTATATTTAAAGTATCCTTCCCTTTCAGGAGATTCAGGAGGACATAATAAATGCTTCCAATCTAATTTAAGTTCCCAGATCTTCTACTCAACTTCTAGCTGCTTTTAGGTGCACCCTGCACAGGGCTCAGGCAATGAGTTCAGCATGTTACTAAACATCAGCTTCTTTCTGTCCCACCAGCATGGTATGACACGACTCATTCTCCGCAAACCTGTAGTCTAGTCAATTAGTACCCTGAATCTCACTCTCCAGGGTTTTACAGGAATTAACAACATTCCTATAGTGAAAAGGTCTCACAAGTAGCAAATAATCTATTTATGCCATCTTTGGTCAGACTCCTGAAGCTGACTGCTAAAGAAAACAAACAGTACAAAAAATAAATGCTTTTGCCTTTTGAGTTTCCACATGCAGCTTCTTTTACGGTGTCTCCTTGGGAAAGTCTTGGAGATCGTTCCAAAAGCTGCATTGTAAACACCAGGTATGCTGATGCATGGTGGATGAAACCTAGAACAATAGTCACAGTTCTGACTAATGTAGTAAAAACTCTAAAATCAAAGTCAGGCATTCCCAATTAAGTATCTTCACGCAAAGCACAAAAGAGCACAGTCAACCAGCTTGTAGGAAAAAATACTTAGAACTACTCACTGGACTTCAGAGAAAGTCAGTCAGCTCCTCCAACTAACCCCTCAAGTTTTCCTGAATCCCACCTTCCTTTCATTACTAATTATAAAAGACAATCGCTTAAAAAGCAACCTTCTGTAAATAGAAGAAATTACTGTATCACTCTCTCATTCACGCCCTGCAGACTTTTCTATCTCCTTTCTATCTGCCCCTGTGTTTCTAACCGAGCTGACTCAGCTAATATTTTTTTCAAATGGAATTCCAGCATCATTTATATACTGGTATTCCTCCTCCACCAGCTTTTGCTGCTCCCTCATCCAGCAATGATTTCAGAAATGCCTTGTAAACATTCCAAACACTGATTAAAATCCCAATTTGCTGATGTTTGTTCCGTACATGTCTTTTTTAAAGTATAAGCGGAATACAGTTAAGGACATTAAAATCTTGTTGCGAACGAAGTTGAATCATTGAAATTCTACTCTGTTCTTGCACTACTACAACTGGGTCATCTCGCAATACAAATGTTCAGGCTTTAAATATCTTATAATTTATTTGAAGATCATTTTCCACTCACATCTATCCTAAATATTAATGTCTCAAGAAGCTAATAGAAATCTGATATCCACAGTAATCTCCATTTTTCCAGTCATTACTGGAATCTCAAGAAAAGCTTATCTTCACATATTTCTACTTCATCATCATATTCTAGTTAGTCTCTACTCAAATCTCCTCCATCATGTCCTCATTTCTCTAAGGTCCATATTCTCAAATATCTCGTAACACAGCAACTACAGTCAGTAATTAATTTAAAAATAAAAGGTTGTTCCTAATCTTGAAAGCAAGCAGATATATACAGGGAGACAAACAGAAAGAGGCATGATTTTACAGTAAGCAGCTTTTTAAACACATTGAAGGATCTGAAGAAATGGCTTTAAGTAGGAGATTTTCTAAGGAATGAATACTCCTGTAACACATATTAGAACACCTTCACATAGATATGAATGTTTTGAGCAATTCTTAAAGCATTTACTTCAGCAGCTTTTACAGAGCACATCTATAGTTGAGAAATGTAGCAACATTAGAGTATGAGAAGGAAGCTTCCTGAGCATTTTCAAAAAGACATCAATTAGGTGAAGATCTAACTCTAACTTTGTAATAGAGCTTAGACAGCTTTTCACTCAGCAGACAGAACAGGCTGTAACCAGCAGCTTTGGAATGTGACTTCCCATGATGGGAGTCAATGTAGACAATGTAGATTTCGATGGCAGAACATCTAAATGGCTCCAGAATGAAAGATATTTCAAATTCAGTTTCTGCAACAAGTAACACATTACCTTGAAGTAAACCTTACTAAGAATTCAATACATTTTCCTCCCACCCTCAGACAGGTTTTTTTTTGAGGGCTACCTCCCTTCTCCCAGCGCCACATACTGATAACAAATTACTTGATCAAGCAACTAATTAACATTCCCAATTCCTCAGGCATGTTTTCACTCTTTTTCACAAGTCTTTCTGCAAAACAGATTAACACCGACACTAGTGATTTTTGTATCTATGCTCCTTCCAGAGTCTCTTTTCCCTCCTAATGTAACTGGTTTTAAGGACAAAAAAAAATGTTATCAACTTCACCTAAACATTAAGCATACACACAGCTACCTGACTCCTCCTTGCTTTAAACTAACCTCTGCCTCTGAAGAGCTTAACTTCAAAGAGACTGTTCTTCTTTACAAGTCTAGGAATTCACAAAAAAATGTTTGAGGGCTGAGGCCTACATTTGTATAGACATTGAAATGGTATTGACAGTTGTTAAATAAAATAAACAAGACCAAATTAAATTTCATATCATAATCTTATCAAGGCTTAAAATACAAAATAATTTCCCAGGAGTTAAGAAATTGTTACCTGAATTCTTTATAATACAGAAAGAAATAACTACAACCAAGACACACATAAATGTATTAAGGCACGGCAGTAGTTGTCCTAAGGCAATACTGCTGGAAATCAACAACCACTTTGACACAGAGTGGCAGAATCTTATTAAAAGTCCAAGTAAGAAGGCAGAAGTTTAACTGCTACATTTTATGCCCTCCATTCCAGTTCACGCTTCAGTCGGTACCATTAATGTGTAAGTGTATGAACTCTAGTTGCACAGAAACCAAGCAAAAACTTTGCTACCTTTTTTACTGATCTTTCTTTGTGCTTCAACACAATGAAATTTTCAAGTGTTAGTTTGACAGTAAACACTTAAAAGCACGCAATATTTTTTAAACTTCAATAATAGAGCAACTATTTTTGTCAAATGTAAAACACCAACTCCCAAATAATTACACAATTGTCAAACATTCATACAGACAAAAGGATCAACAGCTTTTAATATATCCTTCCATATATTGGCAGACTAGTAGCTACAATGTTTTCAGACTTTCAGACTGTTTTCAGCTGATATTGTTTAAAGCAAACAGGAAATGATCAGGGACACTGTATATACTAAATAGTATTATAAATGCTGTGGCCAGTTAGATCTTGCAAACTGTGTTCTGTGCAGAAGCAAGCAGCTCGTGTAATGATGCCGCTCCAGATTTTTAACAGTTTAAGTCCTATGAACAGTAAAAAATATTTCCTACTGCCAGTTCTTGTAATGCAAGAACAAGTTGCTAGCAATTAAATTAAATCACTACTAGGAGAAGCAGTCTTCAGGTTCTGACACAGATCAGCTCACTCTCCCTCAGTCATCAGTACTCTATTAAGCTATTCATAGAATAAAAACTATCAGATTAAACCACGTTTAGCCTGCCGTGTCACATGAATATGCCCTCACTAATCACCACACAAAGCCATCTTGTGAGAAACTAGTCTTTATTGCTGCATTGAAGCAGTTCATGATTAAATGCGTCTTCAACACTTTGCTATCCAAAATAATTTTTTCTCATTACCATTACTTCTGTCCCATCCTAGAGTGTTAACAGGCCATTTCCCTGCCTCTGCAAATAATGCAACTGAATAATTATGACAGTGCAAACAATGAAGCTAGTGGTCTGTATGAGAAAACATGATATAGATCCATCTGCATATAGCAGAGTAGCAGTGCAATTTCTACACAACCTATGTATACTTGAATTCTAGCTTCCAGACAGCTCTGATTTGTGCTTTCACATTCCTAGCTGTTTTACAGCATGAATTATTTACTTGGAATTCATCCATTCAGTGCATTTCTAGCAATTCTGTCTTTCAATAAAAACTGATCCAATTAGAATAGACTCACATGACCCATATGGTTTTATCAGTCACTGTAAAAATGTGCAGAAAACTACCCCTTGAGGCAGTGTCCCTATTTAATCATTCCCTTAAAGGGAATGCCCTATTTTCCAGATGACATTTAACAGATGAGGCCAGCAAGTCTCCTGAAGACAACTGGTACCACGCACAACAGCCCACTCTAAGAAATACCTGTATCAGGACCTTCAGAAAGACAAAGTTCATCTTCATGGATTGTTTTCAAAGTGGCCATCAAATGTTACTTCTCCAACGCTCAGTTAAAAGGCTGCACCCTCTTGCATATTGTTAGAATTCTTCCCCATATGCCACAGGCTGTGGTGCACCAATGCTCAGCGTGACAGCTACACTGACAATACCCTGCTTGAGAAACATATCAGTATCAAGTAATTTATGTTTCCTAGATGACAATGAGCTACATATGAGCAGGGGTCAGGAAGCTCGATTTCCTCTAACAGCATCCTCTGAGGCAGCACCATTTGGGAGTCTACAGAAAAAGGAGTGGTTACAGTCCCCTAGATCCTTGGGATTTATGGGGAAGTGACCTCTTCCAAATGCTAATCCCACAAAGGACTGTATCCTTCAGGCTGCTCCTCTGTCCCTTTCCTGTAGAAACTGTGAAACCCTCTTGCACCTATGCAAAAAACCATGTAAAATATGAGGATCACACTTTTGCAGCAGCATTGCTGCACTGAACAGGGTCAATACTTGGTACAGCTGGTTTTGTGATCAAACTGGAAGGAGCTTGCTTTTGACCTATCTTATTTGCTCTTCACTGCAGGTGTCATCTTCCCAGAAGCTGGCAGCAATCTAGAAACTTCTTCCATTCAAAGCCAGCCCCACAGATGTCTATCTTAAGTAGAGGAAAAGGCTACATGCTTTCCCTGAAAAAACAAGTCTCCATAATATTCTTCATTAAGATGCATATTAATCTAAAAAGATGGAACAGAATGAGCCCTCACATTCTCTTTTACCCTTCTCATTCAATTACAGAATTTCTAGTGCATGACCCTAATCACAGATTTCAATGATAGCCATAACAAATAACTTTTTTTTCAGAGCATGTGCCAAACAAAGTTTTTCAGCTTTTAGAGTTGGGAACTCTATTTCCATAGTGATTTCAAGTCCCTACTCATTCACACTTTTTTTTTTCCTACTAAGTGCTGTTATATGAACTCTATGGTACAGAGAAAGTATATTCTAGCATTTTGTAGAAGTTTAAAGAGAAGCTCCAAATATTCAGTTAGTTGGAATGGGGAAACTTCCAATTGCTGGTTTCCTCCCCAACCCTCAACTCCTAAGAAAACAAGAAAAAACTTGTAGCAGACGTCAAGGTCACATCTTCTAGTCTTCAATCTGACTTTTGATGGAAAGTTTGCCAGCCAAAAGCCTCCTGACAACATTCTGCAGCTGAACTCTCCAAGTTCAAGCCTGCTCTACATCAGTGTACCACATGCCAGTGGAATGCACTTCAGAGAACAGACAATCCTCAGGATCTCTCTGTCCTACTTAAACCAGGATAAGCTACTGCGTGAAAGTATAAAAAATTGAACACTTAGTATTTTGTTCTAACTAGCCTACTTCAAAAGTATCTTGTAGCTGACTGTATGAGCCAAGAAGAAATCATTTGATACTCTGAGGAAGTGTTCTGCAAAGCATACTGTCCTAACCTGACTTTCAAGATGAAAAGCACAGATATTTCTATCAAGTTTTAAACAGGAACAGGCATAGTGGGCTGCCACAGTAATCAAGGAAAAATTGGATAAAAAGTTAGGGGCATAGAATATCACTGGTGGCACTAAAAGCAAAGATGGCATTTCCACCAAAGAAAACTAAAAAAACCCAGACCAAAACCCAGAAAGCAAAGCTACATATATCAAAACACACACTACTTATGCCCCAAAGGAAAGTACTTAATCATGGAAAGAAAGCAAATATTGGATGCCATAATGTCTTCTTTGCTTCGGTACCCACACAAAAGCTTAATTCTGTATCCCCAAATTAAGCAAGGGAGTATGAGTTCAAGTTAGAATAAGAAACAGACCACTGAATGTTATTTATAGCAGTCAACAGCCTCTAATGAAATTTACCCTCAGAAAACAATGTTTACAAAACTACAGGAATGGTGAAAGAAATCATCAAGTACTGCAGATGGAAAAAAAAAAAGAAAAAATCATAATATGAGCAAATAAAAACCTCAATCTAACTCAAATTTCAGAAAGATACTAGAATGAAATTAAGAACTGGGAGCATTAAAGGATAAAGTCAATTGGCTTGACAGTCTAGCTTCTTTTTCTAATGGCCCTGCTGACTAGGAGAAAAGAAATACACGTTGCCAGTCTTGACTTGCAACACAGTCAAAAATACATTCTCCCACTTTAACTAAGCTATGATGAGGATAAAGTTGAGCAGAATGAAGTGCAAAATTTGGGTTTGTTTAATAGCTCCCAACAATCACCTCTAGATATATTTGCATGTATCTAGGGGGTAGCATTTATAGTGACGTTCCACAGGCATACTATTTAATATTTTTAATTATACTTTGGACAAAGGTATAAGGAATAGAACAAGAATCAAACTGAGAAGTGGTGAGAACTATCTGACTAATCCTGTATGAAGGTGACTCAAAATGAAAATTATTAATTCCAAAAAAGACAGCACAAAGCACAGCAGGCCCTAAAACTACATGAAAAAAGCCCTACTTAAGTAACAAGATACAAAAGGATATCAGACTCTAGTGGGTCAAGTAAATGACAATTTCTTTATGAGCTTCTTAACGTAACAAATTAAAATAACTGCCTGGTTCAATACTACAGAGATTTAACCTTTAAAAAAAGTCAACAACACTCCCCCTACTCCTTTTTAAAATACAAACTTGATTTTCTTTTGGTTGGCTGCCATTGCATTCTCTATTGCCCATACAAGCTACACCCATGAAGAGCACCTAACAGAGCCACCCAATCAATAAAAATTAATTCATTGTTTTATAACAACACTAAAATTTATGTGTGCAGAATTCTTAAGTCTCACTATCTTTTTCAGGGAAAACAATTCCTAAATAAATGCCTATACTATTTCAAAGGTTCTTTTAAAAAACTCTTTTTAAAAAGAAGACTGGATGTCCAGAGTGACTAGATTACTCAAGAGCTACCTGCAAAGCAAAAGAGAACTATTTATTCTTGCTACTCTTCATTATTTAATATTAGCACTAAACCATAAAACGTGTAATATATAACCCATATTTTACCAAGTTCTTTATGACTCTTCCGCTCACTTCATTCCTGCAAAGATTTCCTTCTCTAAACTACCACAAGCAGCAAACAGCTCTTGAGTCTGCTGAGCTTGGCTCAGTCGTGTATCTGTAAAATCAGCATGACAGGCAGCTCTTCCTCTTTTTCTCCTTCTCAACCTTCCCCCTGACACGAACGCGCATGTGCACACACAGAGGCTGCATTCTGGAAGGCAGCAGAGTCCTTAACAAGCTGTTGTGAAACAGACATGTTAAACCAGATATACAAGAGAAGTACCAACTCTCTGTCCTCAGCAGCACTGCGTTTCAACAGAAATACAAATACCAGATTTGATTAAATGTAAGTGATTCGTGCTTATAAACATCCAGATGGTACATGACTAAACACACTGCACATGTTTTCTGAAGAAAAATGACCTTGATATCCAAGTTAAAAAATTAAACATTTTATTTATGAGTCTCAAGCACAAAACAAACTCATGGCAGTTCCAAGCAGAGACCTGTATCTCATATTTAGGAGATCATCAGATATGATTATAAATACATTTGACTGCCAAACTCTCGGGCACAGTCAAGGAACATAGAAGAAATACCAAGGAAATGTACGAAGACTCCATCCCAGTTCCTTGTATCTCACACTCTTGGGTGTCTGGTGGGATTTAAATTTGGCTTTTCATACCTTAGCCTGTGAGAAAAAGAACCGTTCCGTGATGATGATCAATAGATCATAGAACACAGAAGCCATGCCCCCATTTGGCTGGTTATATATTATCTCTACTTCAGCAGTAAAGGACATTAAAAGGTATAGATCCCAAATCCACAAAAATTCATCCTGACTAAACATAGCTTTCTTGTTCTGGCCACAAATTTCAGGGGCTATTTTATAAATGACATTGCATATAAGAGCTCACTCAATATATGTATCAAATAGAAATCCCTTACAAAAACACCCTAAATCCAACTTAAAAAAAAAAAAATCCCACACAACTTCACAGAAATCATTTGAGCCTGTCTCATCTCCTTATTCTCCCTTTGCCCCAGCCAAAAACAACACCAAAAAAAAAAAAAATAGGCCTGAACAGCATGCAAGATTCAGATTGATTGGCAAGATTAAGTTTTTATTGAATTCAGGGCAAGTAATGAAAGTCATCTAAAAAATAAAACCATAATAATCATAAAATACATGTCTGTATAAAAAAATCTTCCCCTATTCCTAGCTAAGGGAATATTATTAGTGAAAATATCCTTTGGAATTTGGCCCTTTGTCCTAATTTTAAAATCACAGAATGTTGTCAAGTCTGAAAAGCAGAAACTGATCGCATGTCCCTACATCCTTTTTCCTTTGTTTAAAAAGTAGAATATCGTTCCAAGCACTTCAAAGTTTCAAAAGCCAGTATTAGCAGCTCCTCCTGTGGCTCTCACTACGCTACCCTGGATGCTCATCATTCACACTGAAAGGAGAAGTGGTTTGTACAGCACAAACAGAATAGGATCCTGCAACTAGAGATCAGAACACATGCATAAAAACCACATGAAGGAAAGCAAAGCGACAGGCAATTTTAAATCTGGATGCTAATGCTAACTGACTAACAAGAGCATTCATAACACTTCTGAGGAAGTTGAAGCAGACAGGTGACAAGAGGGCAGTAATGCAGCCTCCTAGAAGGCAGCAGAGAGTAGGAAACATGCACTCCCTTTAGACAGAATGCCAATCCTGCTGTGTACTTCTTCCCAGCAACACAAACTCTCAATCTTCAGCTCTACAACACATCTGAATTACAGTGACCAATGGTGTTAGCCGGCAAGGAAAGCCAAATCCAAACATCTACTGAAGGACAGACACACTGGGAGCAAATACTCGCTGCAATAATGTCTGTCCAAGGATCCAGCCCATTTCTTGAAGGTCAACCAGTATTGGTACACTCCTGATTCAGATAGTGCCACGAAGAACAGAAGGAAAGAAAGAAACGGTAGCCTGCCAACGGAGGCAACTGTCTTTTGACAAAGCAGTAATTGTGAGAATCAAATCAAATTCAGCAACCCCATTATGACCTCTCCAGGAGCCATATAATCTCCTTCTGTGTTTTCAGCATAACACCATTGCCTCTGTTGCTTTTACACAGTTCCAGTCTGGGCTTTTTTGGTGTTCTAGCAAAGACTTTTCTGTACACTGTGAATGACAGAGGGGGAATGAAGATTTTCAAGTGATTTAGTCTCAGCAAAACTTAAATAATTTCATGGGGCCAGGAATCCAGACCACTTATTTAGCCCAAGGACTTTTCCTCTTGCCACACTACAATGGCTTTTGCAAACAACAAAACTTCTCAAAAAGGTCATACAATTTCTTTATAATGGAAACTATTAGGCAACCTAAATATAGAGATCGCTACCAGTTCCCCCTGAAACACAGTACATTAGGGCTCTATTCAGTATTCCTTACTTGTGCTTCTAATGAACTTCAGCAGGAGATTTGTTCAATAAAGGAGTAATTATTACAGTCCTATGTTCCTTATATTTATATAACATCTTTCATCTAGAAAGGTTTCAAAATGTCTTAAAGGTCACGTGTAGAAAATTACTATACTCAGTGCAGTCTCCTATCAAGAGGAACATGGTAATTTCCCAGTACCCAAGCAACAAAACAGAACAATTTAGGTTAGAAAGCAAACACTAAAATCCATGTGTACATGGAGAGTTCAGACCCTCAGTGACATTACCAAACCAATGTCTGGCAATAGCCGTAGTGTAAAAGGTAGAGGGATCTCCATCTGGCAGACAGGCTCTTAGTTTTACATCTGACTCTAACTGGCACCATGCTGGGGCGCTGCTTTAGTCCTAAACCAAAGCCTGCCACCTTGGGAATCAGCTACACCACCTCCTAAAGCATCCAGGATTTCCCTTGGGACATCCCCTCCTCCAAGGACAGCCCAGTTTAACCATTCCATGCAATACCACCACAGACAATAGGTTAATTTAACTCCATGATCTAATCGGCTTTGAAAATTCAGTCTAGTAATAAAATATAATAAAGAAATTGGAAAAATTCATTGCACTAATCTTAACAATTCTATCAGTTACTAAAAACATAATCCACTTCTAGTCCCTGGCACAAAAGATAACTCTTTCAGAGAGAAGGAATTATTCAACAGTGAAAACACCCACAAACCCTACCCGTATCTCAAAATATTTCTGTAAAGGTAAATGAGCATAATCAGTATTTTTTTTTATTTTTATATTTTAATCAATTTTGCACCTAATTTCCAGTGGCCTTCAAACTCATTTAGCATCAATACAATTGCCTGGTTTTCCACCTGCTAATCTGGTCATATTTAATGAAATTTAACATGAATCAGGTATTACACCTTTCAACACAAAGGGATTTCTCTGAATTCTTTAAAAAAGGAGCATTTTACAATGTCTTATAGACAAAGCTCTAATCAGTAAAAAACAGGTAAATCTTACAAGCAAGAACCATTGCACAGCGACAACCGTGCTGATGCATCAACTTAATCTAACATCAAGCTTCAAAATGGAAGACTAAAAGAAATAAATAATGCATGTTCAGCGCCATCACACCGTGGTAGTATTGTTATCCTGCCCCATGATGATGAAAACCATTTTGTCCTATAGGCAACACCAACAAATGCTTTAATAAGGTAAAAATTTGGTCACTTGGACTCCAGGTCCTTGGGAAAAACAAAACAAAACAAAACAACAAAACCATCCACCCAGCTGGCCTTTTGTGTTTCTTTGGCACCCTAATGATTCTCTTCATGGACACAAAGGTCTACTTACTAGCTCAAATCATATATCAGAACTGGAGACAAAAGCTGCCTGGCCTAAAACCTCAACTTTTATCTACTTCCTGCCATGTGTAAAACCTGGATTTTGCAATCATATGAAGATGCAACCCATATAAACCCTATGGGAAAGAGTCCCATAAAACCTACTCGGGGAGACATTGTTACAGAGTTTAATTAAAGAAACAAAAATCAGTCACCTATAGTTCACATACCAGGTCAATGTCTGGGAGAAAGTGGAAACCAAAGAAAGAAAAAAGGCCATTTTTTGCAAAATTATTTAAAATATTAAATATTCAAGTGGGGAAACTAGAAAACAATGAAAATACTTGTTTCTCAGGAGCTCCATTTTTTGTTTGTTTGTTAAGTTTCAATGCTTTTATCCAGCTGAGTTTCCAATGCAATAAAACATTGTTTGAAACTGACTTTTCTTATCAAACTGACTGGATGTTAAAGGAGGCTTTTTTCATTATGGTTTTAAAGACTGCCTTAATTCAGCAGTCTTATTTTGCTGAACATTACTGATCTGTACACATCTCTCTGTGATATAAACAAAATACCATTGTTGTAACTGGAAACCATAATATATGTGACAGATGCAATTCCCTTTTGTCACATTTACCTAACTGATTTCCTTTGTTAAAAAAACAAACAACCAACCAAAACGAACAAATTAAAAAAAACTCACAAACCCCCCCCGGCCCCCAAATATTCAACTAATATTTACAACTAAAGTTATGAGAAGTCCTTCCAATATTCATTTTGCTTTACACGGAAACCAACTCCAGAAATAGAGAACAATAATTTTTGTCAAGTAATTGGACCCAACATTGTACTTACAATTTCAAACATGTAACATTCATTGCGAGCCTTACTCAGAACTGCTTTGACCAATATCTACAATGTAATTGTGGCTTTTGATAGGATTGCAACTTGATTGCCATTTAAACTTCTCTTGCCGATGGGATTAACCCATAGGCATGGTAATGGTAAAAAAAAAAAAAAAGATTCTTGAGCAACGCTCTCTTCCGTTGGCACGCACTTGCTACAAGTGCACTCGGGTTCGTTTGTAAAAAGCCTCCTTTCCCCAAGCCCACACGGTTAGGCCACCGGCGGGCACAGGAGCCAGTTAATCCACCGCAAGCTTTGTGACTGGTGTGCAGAGAAAAGGTCCTCCTGGGAAGTCACGGTTACACGGGGAGGCAATTGCATAAAGCGCAATTCAGCTAACAATTCCTCCCTAAACACTGAAGGGTAATATTCCACCCCCTACAGCCCTCGGAAACCTGCACGGTGATGCTCCGTGATGAAAAGCCAATTGAAATAACACTAATACCACCAATACTAAACAAACAAAGGGGTTACGTCCCAGACAAAGTTAAACCCATAGAAAAAAAAATTAAATTTAAAAAAAAAAAAAAAAAAGGGTGAGTGTCTTAGCAGGCACACCCTAGGGGATAGTTCTCCTTCGTGAGAGGGGCAAAATCTCTCCAGGGTTAGGCTGGTGCAAGCAATTATGCCCTTCCTGGTATTTATTATTTCTGTTTCTAGACACGCCGGCGCACCGCTGGGTCAGGTTCACCGAGGAGCGCCGGCCCG